>CM053575.1:77029777-77106737 GCA_028646485.1 Cryptoprocta ferox
GCAAGAGGCATAGTAGGACTCTAATCCAAGCAGTCTGGCTCCAGAGTCTCTGCTCCTAGTTAGATTAAGGATAGCTAACAAGATGAAGGGCAGGGATGAGAATTCTCCATTATAAGGGAAACACAAACTGTCAACAGCAATTTATTTTTTCTGTTTATGGATATTTAGAGAACACTCACATGTGTCTGCATTACAGTACAGGAAACACTGTTTACAATAGAAAGCAATCAACTTTGAAAGTAAAGATCTCACTTCTTTAAATAACTTCATTGAGATATAATTCACATACCATAAAATTCACCCATTTAAAATATACAATTCAATTTTTTGGTATATTCACAGATATGTAAAACCATTAGCACAGTCCATTTTAGAACATTTTCCTCACCTCAAAAAGAGACCCCTATACCTTTGGCAATCATCCCTTACTCCTCTATTGCCCCTTATCCCCAACAGTCCTAAACAGCCACTAATCTCCTTTCTGTTTCTATAGATGTCCCCAAACCAGACATTTCATAGGAATGGAATCATTCATAGGAATGGTCTTTGGTGACGGCTCTATTTTTACTCAGTATAAAACTTTCAAGCTTCATCCATGTTGTAGTCTGTATTAGCATTTCATTTCTTGTGCCCAAATAACATTCCATGGTAATAATATACCACAGTTCAGTTGATGAAACGTTTGAGTTGTTCCCAGGCTTTAGCTATTGTGAGAATGCTGCTATTAACATATGTGTATGAGTTTTTGTGTAGATGCATGCTTTCGTTTCTCATGGGTATATACCTAGGAGTGGAATCTCTGGGTTATAATCTATGTTTAATCAATTGAGGAACCACAAGACTGTTTTCCAAAACAGATGCTCCATTTTACATTCCCACTAGCAGTGTATGAAGGATCTGTTAATTTTAAAAATAAAAATTGCCAGTTATTTTACCAGCCAAAAATGAGTTTACATGGAAACAGCAGAGAATTGCAGTTCAGGACATGCATGCTATCACAGAACCATAGGCAAGCCCACAAAACAAAGGAGAGGAATGCTCTTTTATAGAAGAAAAAGAAGTTGGCATGGGCTGTTATAAACAAGTCCATTGAAGTAAAAGCAGTTCGAAGTATAGGGGTTTCTCATTGGCTGAGTTGTGACAGTCTCTGATTGGCAGGGCTGTTCCTGAGGGACAAGGAAAGTCTTTCTTCCTGCTACTGGCAGAGTAAACTAGTATCCACATCCATCTCTTCCTGTTAGGGCTCAACTGACCTGGAGTGGCAGGGTTTACGAATTCCTTCTGCATGTCTCCAGACTCCATTGTAAATGAGATTTTCTTTTCTTAATTTTCATTAATCCAATTTCTCCATATCTTCCCCAGAACTTCTTATTATCTCAGCCACAGTATGGGTATAAAGTTGTATCAAATTGTGGTTTTAATTAGCATTTCCCTGATGACTACTGATATTGAGCACTTTGTCAGATGCCTATTGTGTATTTGCACATGTTCTTTGGAGAAGTGTCTATTCAGATACTTTGCTCATTTTAAATTAAGTTATTGTCTTATTATTAGGTTGTAAGTATTCTTCGTAAATTTTAGATGCAAGCCTCATGTTGAATATATGATTTGCAAATATTTTCTTCTGTTTTCTGGGTTGTCTTTTCACTTTCTTGATGGTACCCTTTAAAAATCACAAAAGATTTTAATCTTGATAAAGTTCAATTTGTCCATTTTGTTGTTGCTGCTGACAGTTTTGATGTCATATGTAAGAATACTTTGAGAAATCCAAGGTTGTGAAGCTCTACCCCCATGTTTTCTTCTAAGGTTTTGGTCATTTTAGTCTTTGTACTTATGCATTTGGTCCATTTTGAGTAAACTTTTGTATATGAGTGTGGTAAGGATCCAACTTCATTTTTCTGCATGTGGCTTTCCAATTTATACAGTGTTATTTGTTTAAAAAACAATTCATTCCCTGTTAGAGGGCCTCGGAGCCCTTGTCAAAAATTACTTGACCATAGAGTTTTATAGATTTATTTCTAGACTCTCAATTCTATTATGCTGGTCTATATGTCTATTCTTGTGTCAGTACCCCACTCTCTTGATTACTATTGTTTTGTAGTAAGCTTTGAAATTAAACATATGACTCCTCATATTTTGTTTTTCTTTTTCAAGATTGTTTTGTCAATCCTAGTGTCTTTGCAGTTAAATATGGATTATAAAATCAGATTATCAATTTGTATAAAGAAGTTAGCTGGATTTCTGATGGAAGTTGTGTTGATTATGTAGCTATATTTGGGAAGTATTTCCATCTTAACAATATTAAGTATTGTGATCTATGAATATGGAATGATTTTCCAATTTTTTAGACTTCTTAAACTTCTTTTAACAATGTTTTGTAATTTTCAGAAAATAAGTTTTCCCCTTCATTTGTTACATTTATTTTAATAATTTATTCTTTGTGATGACATTATAAATGAATTTTTTCCTAAATTTAATTTTGTATTTGAACAATTGCAATTTGGAATTGTGTAGAAATACAATTGATTTTTGAAAATTGATTTGTTTCCTACATCCTTGATACAATTACTTATTAGTTTTAATAGTTGTTTTAATGGATTCCTAAAGATTCTCACTACATAGATTATATAATATATACAATTGTATATATATGTGTATATATGTGTGTATATATATCTCATGTTATCTGAGAATAAAAATAGTCTTTAGGTTTTCCTTTCCAATCTGGATAATGCTTATTTTTCTTTTCCTTGCCTAATTGTCCTAGCTAAGACCTCCAGTACAATGTTGGATAGAACTGGCAAAAGTAAGCATTCTTGCATTGTTCCTGACTTCCAAAGGAAAGTAGCCAACATGTCAGTGTTAAATATTATTAATATTATGTTAAGTATGTTTTCCATAGAGATATTTTTCAGATTAAAGAACTTCCCTATTTTTATAAGAACTTTCCTTCTATTCCTAGTTTATTGAGTATTATTATGAAAGGATGTTGGATTTTGTTAAATTATTTTTATTGTATTGATATGATATATTAATTGATTTTCAAATATTACAGCAGCCTTGCATTCCTATACAAATTCTTTTGGCGTGTTGTATAATTGTTAGTATAAGTTGTTGAATTCAATTTGCTAGTACTTTATTGAGGGTAAATGTGTCTATATACATAAGAGGTATTGCTCTATAACTTTCTTTTATCATGATGGCTTTTGTCTGGTTTTGGTATCTAAGAAATACTGGCTTCATAAAACAAGTTGAGAAGTGTTTTCTTTTGTGTTTTTTGGAAGAATTTGTGAAGAATTGGTATTAATTCTTCTTTAAATGTTAGTAAAATGCAACTGTGAAATCATTTGGTCCTGAGATTTTATTTATGAGTAGTGTTTTGATTATTCAGTCTCTTCAATTATTTTACTTCTCTTCAGACTGTTTCTTTTGAGGGACCAGTTTTGGTACTTTGGTTCATTCTAGGCTTTTTCCAATTTTGTCTAAATTACTTAATTTGTTGACATATAATTCATAGTATTCCTTTATATTCCTTTCTGTTTCTGTAATCAGTAGTAGTGTTCCCTCTGTTATTTCTCATTCTAGTAATTTCGTCCGTTTCTATTTTTGTCTTGGTTAATTTAGCTCTGTTTTGACAATTTTCTTGATTTTTTCCAAGAATCAGGTTTAGTTTTCATTGATTTTCTCTATTATTACTTTAATTCCCTTTCTCAATTAATTTTCAATATAATCATCAATATTTCCTTCTTTCTGCTTACTTTAGGTTTGATTTCCTCCTCCTTTCTGGAATCTTAAGATGGAAGATGAAGATACTGTTTAACATCTTTATTCTTTCTTAATATACACATTTATATGCATATATTTCTTTCCCAGCACTGCTTTAGCTTCATCCCAGAAGTTTTGGTATATTGTATATTCACTTTAATTTATCTTGAAATATTTCATGATTTCCATTTGATTTATTTTTTATGTTTTTTAATTTCTACATATTTGTAAACTTCCTAAAAATTTCCTACTATTAATTTCCAGTTTCATTCAACTGTAATCAGGTAATGTACCTTATATTATTTTTATCCTTTTGAATTTATTGAGATTTGTTTTATGGTCTAGCATATGGTCTATCCTGGACAATGTTCCATACACACTTGAGAAGAAGCTATATTTTTTTGTTGCTGGGTGGATTGTTCTATCTTTCTCTATTAGTTCTAGGTAGGTAATAATGTTGTTCAAGTCTACTGCTTCCTCATTGATATTCTGTCTAGTTTTTCTGTCCATTATTGAATGTAGGGCATGGAGTCTCCAACTTTTTTTGTTATATTATTTATTTCTCTCTTCATTCTACCAGTTTGGTCTTCATGTGTTTTGGTGTTCTGTTATTAGGTGCATATATGTCTATAATTGTTGTAATTGTTGTACATTTCTGATGGATTGAACCTTTTATTATGATTAAATGTCCCTCATTATCTCTGGTGACTTTTTTTTTTGTTTTGTTTTAAAGTCTATTTTGTCTGATATCATTATAGCCACTCCAGCTTTATTGTGGTTGTGATTTGCATGTTATATTTTTCCATCCTTTTACTTTCAATTTATTTGTATATTTTAATTTTTAATGTTTATTTATTTATTTATTGAGAGAGAGAGAGAGAGAGAACGCACAAGGTGGAGAGGGGCAGGGATAAGGAGGACAGAATCCCAAGCAGGCTCCACACCATCAGTGCAGAACCCAATGCGGAACTCAAACTCATGAACCACGAGATCATGACCTGACCCAAGATCAAAATTCAGATGCTTAACCGACTGAGCCACCCAGGCACCTCTGTATATTTTAATTTTTAAAGTGTGTCTTCTATAAACATTATTTAGTTGGATCATGAAGGTTTTGTTTTGTTTTGATTTTAATCCAGATTGGCAATATCTTTGATTATATTATTCAATCCATTCAGTTTTAATGTTTTGGTTGATATAGTTGAATTTTTGTCTAGTGTTTTATTTTTTGTTTTCTATATATATCTTATGTCATTCTTGTTGCTCCACTCTTTGTTTACTGCTTTTTTTACATTAAAATATTTTTTAAGTATGTGTGTGTGTGTGTGTGTGTGTGTGTGCGCATGTGTGCGTACATGCGTGAGAGAGAGAGAGAGAGAGAGAGAGAGAGAGAGAATGTTTGCTCTGGGCTTACCATATATTTTTATCTGAATCAGTTTCTGATTCATACTTGCCTAATCTCAGCGATATATAGAAACATTACTTTTATGTAGTTCTATTCCCTTTCCCCCTTTTTATAGTATTGTTGCTATACATATTACATCTATTAATGCTACAATCCAACAATCCATTATTAAGGAGTACATTTGTCATTATGAGCACCAGATGATGTATGGAATCACTAAATCACTATATTATATACCTGAAACTAACATAACATTGTATATTAACTAACTGGAATTAAAATAAAAACTTTTCAAAAATCGATTATTTTATATATTACTATACCATATCCTTAGTCCAATACATTTCACTTCCACCTACCTCCATATTACACATATTTCTATATATTCTAAATACAATGATACATTATATACATCATTGTTTTATACAATTGTTTTTTAAATTATCTAAGAGAATTAAAAGAAAGATATGTATTTCTATCTTCGCTTAATCACAGCTTGTCAGATGTGATGTTTGGAATTGTACATGTGATTCAAGGGCAGAAGATTGGTCACCCTCACACAAGTCTTGATACCACACCTTTTTAATCACTATCCTATTTGGCTCCAGTGCATGTGTTTGTTATGGGAATTATTACATAGTACCCTTGTCAGTCTAGTCTGGTAAGAGAGATGCAAATTCAAATCTTTTAATTCAAATGGCTTAAGCAAAAGAAATACTTCCAAAATGTGGAAAATGTGTAGAAGGGCAATGGGGATAGTGTAGTGCTCTGTAACTAGAATAGCATGTCAGCTTTACTGTCTCTAGTCCTAAAAAGGCAAGGGTACAGGAGTTATTTTAGTACCTCAAGTGACTCCATTGGTTCTACTTATTTCATTGACTTCTTTAAGATTTTCTCCAGGACTAGAGAATACAGAAGACCAGACTTTATCTGTCCCAGATACAGATAAAGACACAAACTTTATCTCATCCCAACTATTGATCTTCATTCAGCATGACCTCAAAAAGACTGTTTTATCTCTGTGTCCTGACAAATGCAAGTCATCCTGAAAACCTCTAGACAGGGCAGGGTTGGTGAGGTTTGTCCAAAGGCCCTTGTGCAGGTCATGAATCAAGTATTCTGTCTTAGGAGATCCCTCTTTGATGAAAACTATGGACCCTTGACCCATAAATTTCACATTTGTTCTTAAGAACCATTTTCTTATATATTTTTAAGGTGTTTTAGGAAAGTCATGTCCATAGACTATAAGCTACACTCACTCTCTTTCCTAATACACACACACACACACACACACACACACAAACACACACACACACATACACACACACACACACACATTCCTGTGGGAGTTCAGAAAAAAAAATTGATTTCTCTGAGAGGAGTAGTCATTTGGACTAGGCTTGAAGATGGATTTTGAATGGGGAAAGCACAGGTAAGGGGTTGAGAGATGAGAAGTAGCTTAACCATGTCACAAAAAATGATAGTGAAAAGTGGCCATTATTCATAAATACATTCAGATATCAATCTGGACTGTAAAGATCAAATATAGATCCATATTTATCCTGTGCTGAGGCAGCTTTGAGTGTTGGAGCTTGCTTGTATGGTACAGTGTGAGAAAGAATAGCATCCTTTCTATTGAGAAATATCCTTGATCTCCATCGAATGAGAGGTTGTGTTTCTCTCAGGAAGGAAAACTTTAGGGACACCATAAAAATATTCAAATTTCCCCCTTTGCTTAAACTTCTAGAAATCTTAGAGCCAAAATCAGGTCTATAGATAGTAAACATAGAGAAATACACAAATAGTAACTTCATAGGGCCATAGACTTTGCATTTTTACATATTAATTCATTCCTGGTATTACCTTAAATTTTCTGCTCTTTGTTTTCATTTCTACTTGTACCTTCTTTCAAATAATTTAAATTTTAATTTAACTTACTGAGATGTATACATTTTTATAATCTGCTTTAAATCCTTCCTTGAATAAGTTAGGTATAAGTAAGTACATAAATGTGGTAGCCAAGGTGGTGAGTAAATTGTGAGACTAATAATAGATTTGACATCATTTACAAGGTTGTAATAATACCAATATCTTGTGGATCCATCTCTCCAGCAGAGGACAAAGAAATAATTGCTAGTTATTAAGTGTCTATTGCACAGGAATTGTGCTTGGTGCTTTTCTTATGTTATTTTTCTTATGTTTTATTTCTTATGTTACTTAATCCTCACAACCCAATGAGCTGGCTGTTTATTTCCCTGTGGTGTAAATGAGAGTATTGAGTTTAAGTGGTTCTATGTGGAACAGTACATAATCTGGTCCAAAGTAATAAGATTTGAATTTGCAAGAAGATGGCAGTGGAGTAGGAGGACCTAAGGCTCACTTCACCCCACAAATGCAACAAAATAACTATTAAATCATCTTAAGTACCCCAGAAAGCAATCTGAAGAACTGACAAAACAAACTCCACAATTAAAGGGAGAGAATAGGTCACTTGGAAGAAGGTAGGAAGCATAGAGATGTGGTTTAAAGGCAAAATGAATCCTGGCTGCTATAGAGTGGAAGCAGCCATGATTGAGGAGAAGGCTGCCAGAGAAGGGAAAACACAGGGAGAATGTTTCTCTATAGCCATTGGATTGGAAAATGAGATGGGCTGGATTTTGTGCATTCTTGCAACCAGTGGGACTTAAAGACTGAAATGTTAAAGGTCAGTGGTCTTGGCTGAAATAGAGCCCAGAGGGCAGTGTGCTGCTCTGATAGAGAAGGCAGGCAAACAACCTGGATGCATATAGCATGCAAACAGTGACCTGAAGAGCCCCTGGGGCACACAGTGGGGAGGTTATTTGTTCTTATCAGAGCATGTGCTGAGAGAAAGCATTCAAGGAGCCACCTTTCTGGGAAAAAAAGGAGCTGGCTGGTGCCAATTCCTTCCCCCACCCCTTAGCATAAACATAGTTGCATGCAGGAGGGAGCTCAGCATAGGCAATGATGTCTAACTTGCTTTTACTAAGTCCCACCCACTTGTGCTCAAGTGGACATACCATTCTCATTCATATTCACCTCAGTCCCAGTGTGGTTGGCCCATCCCCCAGAAAAGAAGCACAAACCCCTGTCAACACCAGTTCTCCATACCAGAATTTTGCAGGGCCTCAGTTCTGGTAGAGGTGGTGACAGGTCTCATTTCACAAACATACCAAAGCACACCTAGTTAAAACTAACCACAGTCAGGCCAGAGACCAAACACCACCCAGAACAGACAAGGAAAGCCTTTGCAGATGACTTTCCTGAGGGATTGAGCAGCCAGAAAACAAAAGCAGAGGACTAGCAGCACACACTGGAGACACTCCCTGAAATAGCAGGCCTTGGGCACTACATGACCTCTTCTTCATAAGGCCATTACTTTCAGGAGGAGTAGGAATAGCTGGCTTTTCTAACACAGAGAAGAAGGCAGAGACTTAGACAAAATGAGAGACAGAAGAATTTATACCAAATGAAGGAAAAAGTTAAAGCCACAGCCAAAGATCTAAGTGAAATAGATATATGTAACATGCCTAATGGAGAATCTAAAACATTGGTCATAAGGATACTTATCAAGCTTGAGAAAATATTTGAAGATATCAGTGAGACCCTTACCACAGAGATAAAAGAGTTTAAGAAGAATCAACCAGAGATAAAAAGTGTAATAAATGAGAATAGAAACACATTTGATGCAATAAACAGCAGGCTGGAAGAAGCAGAGGAATGAATTAATGATCTAGAAGAGAAAGTAATGGAAAGCAATGAAGTTGAACAAAAGAGAAAGAATTAAGTAAAATGAGAATAGACTTAGGGAACTTAGTGATTCCATCAAACATAATAACTTGTGTTTTATAGGAGTCCCAGAAGAAGAAGAGAGCAAAAAGGGGGCAGAAAATTTATTTAAAGAAATAATACCTGAAAACTTCCCTAATCTGGGGAAGGAAACAGACATCTAGATCCAGGAGGCACAAAGAACTCCCATCAAAATCAACAAAAGCAGGCCCACACCAAGACATATTGTAATTAAATTTGCAATATATAGTGATAAAGAAAATATCTTAAAGGTGTCAAGAAATAAGAAGTCATTAACTTACAAGACAGAACCCATAAGCATAGCAGGAGGATTTTCTTTTTTTGTTTTTCAGGAAATTAAAATTTTATTTTAAGAACATATTTTATTGCAAAGAAGCATAATAATAGTTGGATCAATAAAAGACTTCCAAGAGCAAAAATATATTACATTAGGGTGCCATCAGGGTTGAGAACTAAAAAAATAAAAAATTCTAGAGGGGAAAGAAAATGAAAATATGAATTCAAAAGAAAAAGAAGAGCAATGTAATATTTTCCACTGTTTAAAAATATTTTTAATGTTTATTTATTTTTGAGAGAGAGAGAGAGAGAGCATGAGCAGAGGAGGGGCAGAGACAGAGGGAGACGCAGAATCCAAAGCTGTCAGCACAGAGTCCAATGCAGGGCTCAAACCCAAGAACCATGAGACTATTACATGAGCCAAAGCTGGATGCTCAACCCACTGAGCCACCCAGGTGCCCCAACATTTCCAACTGTTTCTTTCTTCTTCTTTTTTTTTTTGCCTTATTTCCTTATTTAATTTTTTTTATAGTTTATTGTCAAGTTAGTTTCCACAAAACACCCAGTGCTCATCCCCACAATTGCCCTCCACCGTGCCCATCACCTCCCTTCCCCTTTTCCCCTCCCCCTTCAGCCCTCAGTTTGTTTTCAGTATTCAAGAGTCCCTCATGATTTACCTAGCAGGAGAATTTCAACAGAAACTTGGCAAGTCAGAAGGCAGTGGCATGATATATTCAAAGTGATGAATGGAAAAATATGCAGCCAAGAATACTCCATCCAGCAAGGCTATCATTAAGAATAGAAGGGGAGATAAAGAGTTTCCCAGATAAACAAAAAATAAAGAAGTCAATAACCAACCCTGCAAGAAATATTAAAAGGGACTTTTTCAGTGGAAAGGAGAGACCAAAAATGATAGTATAGAGGCAGGAAACACAAAAGCAGTAAAGATTAATATTTCTGTAAAAAAAATCAAGAGCTCACAAAAAATTATATAAAATATAATACCTAAAATGTAGCTAAGAAAGGAGTAAAAACTTAAATGACCATCAACTTAATATATACTGCTATTTGCAGAAGAGATATACAAACCTACTGGTAACCATATATCAAAACCGCTAATAATCATGCAAAGAATAAAGAGAACAAAATCTAAACATATCACTTAAGAAAATTAAAAAAATGAAAGAGGTAAAGACAAGAAGGGATCAGAGAAAATAACAAGAAACAACCACAAAACAAATAATAAAATGGGAATAAAAACATATCTATCAATAATTACTGTGAATATAAATGAACTACATACTCCAATCAAAAGACAAAGGTTGTCATAACGGATTAAAAAAAAAAGAAAACAAGACCCAGCGTCAACTGGGTAGCTCAGTTGGTTAAGTGTCTGACTCTTGATTTCACCTCAGGTCATGATCTTACTGTTCATGAGTTCAAGACCCACGGTCAGCACAGAGCCTGCTTGGAATTCTCTCTCTCTCTCTCTCTCTCTCTGCCTCTCCCCCATCCTCTCTCTGCCCCTCCCCCATCCTCTCTCTCTCTCTTAAAATAAGGAAATAAACTTTTTAAAAAATCTATATGCTTCCTACAAGAGACTCATTTTAGACCAAAAAACACCTGCAGACTGAAAGTGAAGGGATGGAGAAACATTTGTCATGCAAATGCATGTCAAAAGAAAGCCAGAGTAGAAACATTTATATTGGATGAACTGGACTTTAAAACAAAACTGTAACAAGACACAAAGAATGGCACTATATAAGAATAGAGGGGACAATCCAACCAGAAGATATAATAATTGCAAATATTTATGAACCCAACTAAGAAGCACTTAAATACATAGAACAATGATAAACATAAAGGAACTAATTGATAATAATACAATAATAGTAGGGGACTTTAACACCCCACCAACATCAATGAACAGATTATATAAACAGAAAATAAACAAGGAAATAATGCCTTGAATGACTTATGTCTGGACAAGATGGACATAAGCTATGTATTCATAACATTCTTTCCTAAAACAGAAGAATACTTATTTTTTATGTGTACACAGAACATTCTCCAGTATAGATTACATATTAAGTCACAAAATAAGTTTCTACAAATACAAGAAAAGTGGTCATACCATGCTACTTTTCAGACCACAATGCTATGAAATGAGAAATCAACCACAAGAAAACATCTGGAAAGACCACAAATACATAGAGGTTAAATAACATCCTACTAAACAAATGAATGAGTCAACCAGAAAACAAATGGAAATAAAAACACAGCAGTACAAGAACATTAAGATGCAACAAGAGCAGTCCTAAGAGGGAAATATATAGCAATACAGGCCTACCTCAAGAAGTAAGAAAAATCTCAAATAAACCACCTAACCTTACACCTAAAGGAGCTAGAAAGAACAACAAAGCCTAAATTCAGCAGAAGGAAGAATATAATTATTAGCACAGAAATAAATGATGTAGAAACTAAAAAGTCAATAGAAGCTATCAATGAAATGAGGAGCTGGTTCTTTGAAAAAAAAAATGTTAATAACTCACTCACCAGACTTTTCGAAAAGAAAACAGAAAGATCCAAATAAATAAAATTACAAAAGAGAAAGGAGAAATAACAACCAACAACACAAAAGTACAAACACTTAGAGAATATTATGAAAAACTGTATGCCAACAAATTGAGCAACCTGGAAGTAAGAGATAAATTCCTAGAAACAAACTACCAAAACTGAAACAGGAAGAAATAGAAAACATAAACAGACCAATAACCAGCAAAGAAATTGAATCGGTACTCAAAAATTTCCTAACAAAAGAAGCCCAGGACCAGACGGCTTCATCAGCAAATTCTACCAAAGATTTAAAGAATTATACCTATTCTTCTCAGACTATTCCAAAAAATAGAAAAGGAAGGAATGCTTCCAAATGAATTCTAAGGGGAAACATTACCCTGATACCAAAACCAGATAAAGACTCCACTAAAAAGAGGTACTACACAGATTTTAAAAATCCTCAACTAAACAGTAGCAAACTGAATCCAAAAATACATTAATGACTCATTCATCATGATCAAGTGGAATTTATTCTTAGGTTGCAAGGATGGTTCAATATTTGCAAATCAATCAATGTGACACATCACATTAATAAAAGAATGATCATTTCAATAGATGAAGAAAAAAACATTTGACAAAGTACAACATCCATTCATGATAAACACCCTCAACAAAGTTGGGTTAGAAGGAATACATCTCAACATACTAAAGGCCAGCTATCAGAAACCCATTGCTAATATCATCCTAAATGGGGAAAAACTAAGAGCATTTCCTCAATGGTTGGGAATAAGACAGGGATGCCCACTCTCACCACTTCAATTCAACATAGTACTGGAGGTCCTAGCCACAGCAATCAGACAAAAATAAGAAAGACATCCAAATAAACAAGGAAAAAATAAAACTTTTACTATTTGAAGATGATACAATACTTTTTTATATAGAAAACCCTAAAGACTACACGCACACACACACACACACACACACACACAATAAAACCCTGCTAGAACTGATGCACAAATTTAGTAAAGTCACAGGATACAAAATCAATGTACAGAAATCTGTTACATTTTGATATATCAATAATGAAGTAGCAGAAATAAATATTAAAGAATCAATCCCATTTACAACTGTGCCAAAAACAATAAGATACCTAGGAATAAACCTAACCAAAGAGGTGAAAGACCTGTACTCTGAAAGCTATAAAATACTGATGGAAGAAATTGAGTATGACAAAAATAAATGGAAAGACATTCCATGGTCATGGATTGGAAGAACAAATATTATTAATATGTCCATACTACACAAACCAGTATACAAATTTAATGAAATCCTGTTCAAAATACAAACATTTTCCACAGTGATAAAACAAACAACCCTAAAACTTGTATGGAACCACAAAAACACCAAAGAGCCAAAGCAATCTTGAGAAAGAGAAACAAAGCTGAAGGCATTAAATTCCAGATTAAGTTATATTACAAAGCTGTAGTAATCAAAACAATATGGTACTGGCCCCAAAATAGACACATACATCAGTGGAACAGAATAGAAAGCCCAGAAATTAATCCATAACTATATGGTTACTTAATTTTCGACAAAGCTTGAAAGTATATCTAGTGGGAAAAAGACAGTGTCTTCAACAAATGGTGTTGGGAAAACTGCTCAGCAACATGTAAAAGAATGAAGCTGGACCACGTTCTTACAACATATACAAAGGTGAATTCAAAATGGATTAAAGACCTGAATGTGAGGCAGGGAACCATTAAAGTCCTAGAGGAGAACATAGCCAGTAACCTCTTTGACATCAGCTTTAGCAACTTCTTTCTCAGTATGTCCCCTGAGGCAAGGGAAACAAAAGCAAAAATAAAATATTGGGATTTCATCAAAACAAAACAAACAAACAAAAAAACTTCTGCACAGTGAAGGAAACAATAAAAAAAACTAAAAGGCAACCTATGTAATGGGAGAAGATATTTGCAAATGACATATCTGATAAAGGGTTAGTATCCAAAATATATACAAATCTTATAAACCTCAACACCCCAAAAAACAAATAATCCAATTAAAAATGGGCAGAAAACATGAAAAGATAATTTTTCAAAGAAGACATACAGACACATGAAAAGATGCTCAACATCATTGATCACCAGGAAAATGGAAATCTAAACTGCAATGAGATTTCAACCTCACACCTGTCAGAATGCCTAAAATCAGCAACACAAAAAACAAGTGGTGTTGGCAAGGATGTGGAGAAAGGGGAACCTCTTGCACTGTTGGTAGGAATGTCAACTGCTGCAGCCAGTGTAAAAAACAGTATGGCCTTTCATTAAACATTAAAAAATAGAACTACCCTATGATCCAGCAATCGCACTACTAGGTATTCACCCAAAGAATACAAAAATACTAATTTGAAGTAATTCATGCACCCCTATGTTTATAACAGCATTATCTACAGTAGCCAAATTATGGAAGCATCCCAAATGTCCACTGACTGATGGGGGGATAAAGAAGATGGATTTACATATACAATGAATATTACTCAGCCATAAGAAAGAAGGAAATCTTACCTTTGCAAGGACATGGATAGAGCTAGAGTATATTATGCTAAGTAAAATAAATCAGTCAGAGAAAGACAGATAAAATATGGTTTCACTCATATGTAGAATTTAAGAAACAAAAGAAACATGCAAAGGGGAAAAAAAGAGAGAGAGACAAATTAAGAAACGGACTCTTATATCGAGAAGAAACTGATGGTTCCTAGGAGGGAGGTAAGTAGGGAGAATGGATTAAATAGGTAATGGGTTTAAGGAGTACAATTTTTGTAATGAGCACCAGGTGATGTATGGAAGTGTTGAGTCACTATATTGTACACCTGAGTCTAATACTACACTGCATGTTAACTAACTGGAATTTAAATAAAAATTTCAAAAACAAACAAAAAAAGTGGCAAGGTTTGGCACCAAGGAAGTCTTAGTTCAAAACCCAGCTCTTCCTCTTTCATTTAATAGCTCTACAATTTTAAGTTACATGAACTTCTGTGAGACTCAGTTTCCCAGGGCATAAAATGAGGATATTGTTCTACTATTTTAGAGGATTGTTATGAGTGGTTTAATTAAATGAATTAACTTGAATATCAAGTTATACCTCCCACAAGGTCATATCACTAAGTGATGTTGTTAGGATGTAAATCCATCTTGTGTGCCCACCCCACAATTCTAAAATGCCACTGGATTCCAGAATCTCAAGGATTACAGGCAGGTCTGGTAGATTAAAAGTCCTAGCCCCACTGAATTGTTGATTCACTTATCCTGCAAATATTTTTGGAGCACCTAAATCCATATGCTTTTCTGGGGTGCTTTTCTCTTTGCAACATTAGGAACATATAATTTCATAGGAAGAGTTTAGAAATGAGTAGAGACCCAGGAACTGCTGAGACTATTTCTTATTCATTCTGGACTATTCTGTTCTTATCATTAACTTCTCTAGGTCACAGCCTCCTGCCTCACTCCAAGCTTCCCGCTCAGTGCCTTGCTTCTGGGAGGTAAGTATTCATACCTCTGTATACCTTAGGGTCAGCTTTAAGAGCGACTCATTGCCTCATTTGATGTGGTTCATTGATGAAAACTGTAATGCCCCTTGGTTAGTGAGAGCCTAGCAGACTTAAAGTATCAGAGCTGAGCTCCACCTATTCCAGTAATATGCCTTAGCTAAACAGAGCCTGGCCTACAGGGACACCTGTACCCACACTGTACCCAGAATTATGAGGAGGTAGCCCAGGTTCTCAGCAACATCTGAGATGAAAACAGAGAGCATCCCAAGCATAAATTCATGTCTAGAGCAGAAGTGTTCCTGGTATTCAGGGGTTGGGGGAGATCTTTTATCTTTTTATTTGTCTCCCAATTTACTAGAAGTGGCTGTTATCAACTAGGAAGAGAGTGAGCATAGACATATGGGATTCAGTTATGAAATGGCATTTGAATTATTTCTCTCATGTGCCATCCCTGAGCAGTTGCTCTATGCATCTGCCACTCTGTATTCTACATCTGCACTTCCTTTGTCCAGGAGACTTAGTCTTGGAAAAGCTTCATTACATCAAATAGCACGCAAAGGAAAGATTCAGTGGTGGCAACTCTTTTAACTACAAAGGGTGGAAGAGCACATAACTCAACCAAAGACTGACCAAGGGTGGGAGGGGATGGACTCTGTGTGTGTGTGAGAGCATGTGTGTGTGTGCAGGTTGGAGGAGGGAAGGGACAGGAGGGAAGAACACTCAGCTCAGAATCCTGAGGATATCTGTTGAGTTCCCCACATTAGCAGATACTGGAATTAGCCTATCACCCATCACCCATCATAAGCGGTGAACACTGTCTCTCTGCCCTGCACTGGTCCTTGAATGATGCAGTGACCAGAGCTAAGAGTAGATCAGGGCTGACCAGGAAATAAAAGGGATCCACAGAGCAGGGCCAAGTGTAATTGCAGAGAGTGCATTTTTACAGTTACTGTGTGAGAACCTGGGAACACAGAAGTAAAGGGCCAGTCTCAGTACAGGGGATACCTTAGATCAGGTAGAGGAGACAGACCAGCAAACTATTCCCAGTCATGCCATGTGGTGATCTTATGTTCATGAACAAGAGTGAAAAACAGGTCATTAAATACAGTGTGGGGAGAAGTCCAGGAAGGTTCAGAGAGGAGAGGATGTTTAATCTGAGTCCCTGGGTTAGAGAAGTGAAAAGAGCAGTCTGGACAAAGGGACAAGACTGTGGAAGCCCATGCCATGTTTGAGGGGAGGAAAGCTTTCAGTACAGCTGGGGGTCCTGAATGGTTCAAGATAAATCTAGACATATTTGTTGGACCCAAAACACAATGAGAATAGATGCCTCATTCAAAAGTGTTCAATTTTAGTTACCAGGCCATGAGGTTCACCTGAAGCGGCCTCAGTTCTGGGAAGCAGGGATTTGCTTACCAACATGAGTAGCTGAGTGTTTTCCAGATCACTGTGGGCTCAACCTCAAGGAGAACTACTCTCAGTTGTCATGAGGGCCAGTGTGGGACACCATGCCCTAAAGCCCTAAACCTGACCCATAAGACAGCTTTCTTGATGGAGATCGTTTCTTTCAGGGTAGTCTGTAACTGCAGGGTAATGGCAAGAGTTGTAGGCCTCTGCCCTGGGAGGGGGCATTAAGTACAGCCTCTACATCCCAGTCTCTAGGGAGAGAAGTTGCACCAGGGAACCCTGTGGCTTGGCTGGGTAGGGAAAAGACTTTTCTGCAAACCTGATGAACATAATTTCAGGGTAAATTTCCTCTCATGATTATATTTTATTTCAGAGCCATTAGGATAATATTGCTATTCTTTCCATGTCAGTGCCATCTCTGCCTCATTTGCATTGTTCTGCGAGCACCTCCACTTTTGTGCTGAGAAATTGCTGTCAGTAAAGGGCATTTTGAAAGGAATCAGCACAAAACCATTTGCCAAAGTCAGACATGGAACTGCCTGGCTCTTTTCCATTCATCAGTGTCCTCCCTACAGGCAGGAGGCTCTTTTCAAAGCAGACCTGCCACGTTGCTCATCGAGACAACCTCAGATTGATCTATTATGTGTGGTCAATTTCAAATGAAAAACAAAACAAAACCACAATTATCTCAGTCAGGCAAAGAGATACAAAGAGGCCAATGGCTAATGGCAGGTGAGAGGGGTGGGGTGTTGCTGTCCTGGCCTAGAAGAAAAGGCTCAGGTCTGGTGTCAGGTGTCAGAAATTAAAAAAGAAAAAGAATTCAAATCTCACTTCTGCTATTTACTAAAGATATGAAACTCTCTAATCCTCAATTTTCTCACCTATAGAATACCGATGTTAATTTCTGTCATCTATGTGTTGCAGAAATGTTTTAAGGACTAATTGAAATAATATAGAGAGAATAATTGCAAAGTCTAAAATACTGATTATCAACTGGTGGAACAGTGCACTGATTGAAAGTGTAAACCTTAGAGGTAAACTGCCTGGATTTGAATCCTGGGTCTACCACTGGTTAGCTGTATAACGTTGGTTGAGTTGTTTAACTTCTCCATGCCTTGTTTTTCTAACTTTTAAAATGCAGGTAAACAGTACTAACACAAAATATTTTATAAAGATAAATGCATAATATGTTTAATGACTGATTCATATTAAGTGATTTGTACTTATTTGCTATTACCATTATTGCCCTATTGTTTTTCTCATCACAGTCCAAAATAGAACAATCCCCAATAGTTTATAGTCCCAAAGCCATCATGTATATAGAATCCTGCCACTTTCCTTCCTAGTATTTTGGTGGTACCCTAAGATGCTAGAATTAGAAGGGACAGTAGCTAGCACCTATTCTATGCCAGGCTCTGTATTAGGTCTTATATATGATTGTTAAGTTCCATAACAACCCTTTGAGGTCAGGTATTATCAACTTGATTTTATAGATGAAGAAACTGTTGCCAGAAGTTTAAAGTGACTTTCCCAGTTGCTGGTAGATAGCAGAGCTGGCTCTTTATCAGCCAAGATCCAGTCAAGTGAATTAAAAAAAACACGAGTTATTTTACAAAAGATAATTTAAAATAAGAAATTGGCTAAACAGATGATGGCTGCCTTGGAAATGAAGAAGGAAGGGAGGGAGTGAGGAAGGAAGGAAGGAAGGAAGGAAGGAAGGAAGGAAGGAAGGAAGATAGGAAGGAAGAAAGGAAAAAGAGAGAGAGAAGAAGAAATGAAGAAAGGAAGGAAGGAATGACATATATGGAGAGAAATTGCAGGAAGCAGCTTCTATGGGAGTACAAAGAGAAGTTGGGGTAAAAGATCTTAGGAGCTTCCATCAGAACCACACCAGGTCTCAAAACTGCATGCATTGTCTGCAACACTTGTATGACACAAGTTCATTTGTTAATTTTCCCCAAAAGCTCCCTGGCCTAAATGTATACTGCAGGACACATGCTTAGATAGAGGGCATTTCACCTTCTCATGCCGAGTTTATCTGAGCCCTTCCTCTGTTCTAGGACCCTCCAGATGATGTGAGCTCCTCAAGCTCAGAGTTATATCTTAAACTCAACAGATGTTAAAGTGATATTGTTAAAGTGATATTGGTTCATTTAAATAAGCTTGAAAGGAAGAATCATGGAAATTATTCATTAATAAAAGATCCTGGAAAGATCCATGGGTTCTGCAAGAAGACCGAAGGCAGCATGGAAGACAGGGTGCTGAAGACAGAACCTTCCAACACACCAAGCACTTAATGTTGTGACTTCTGTTGGAAGGGAGGGAGACCTAGTGGAGACACCAACCAAGAATTCATCTGTTACTATCCTGAAAGACTGAAATCTGGAAATACCTACTGATAAAGGGAGAGGTCTTCAGGATTTAATGTGCTATTAGAGGACCCCCTTTGGAAAGCAGAGGTTGGCATACAGATGCCACAAGTAGGGTAAACTACTGGCAGCCTCCTTTTGCCTGTCCCTTCCAGAGGTAGGTGAAAGGATGGAAGGTCTATATTTACTCTCATCCCTGCACCCCTCCTCTAGCCTGCAGAAACGCTAAGGACCTTTTTCACTGGGGCCTCTGGGCAACCAAGAAGACTAATTTTTCTTGTTTGTGGGTATTGGAGGCCAGGGATAGATGACTTCATAAGTGCTTTGGTTTGGTTTCAGCTTTGAGAAAATGCTTCAATCCTAGCACCTTCTCGAAGCCAGATACTTTAATTAAAAGATGCTTCCTCTTATTCTTCCTGGCAAGGTGCAACATAGTTAGTTAGTCTCACTGCATATACTGGTCCTGATCTTGGCCATGAGTGATAGCCTTTGACAATTTAAACATCTGTCTAAATTACATTTCTGTGATCTAGACTCAGCTGTGTAGGGCTGAAGCATCTTTTCAAGTATAGTTGCCTCACTATCTTTTGGGAGTAATCCTATGTCTCCGTTCCTGAGTTTCTGCATATAGCCCTTGTCATACCTCACCCTCTGAGTTCATTGTTGAATGGAGGTTCTGGGTCCATAAGATTTTCTTTATCAACAATGGAGCAGAAAAAGGCCATGTACCACTTGTTCCCAATGTGTGGAGAGACAGGGAACCAGATGAGTCTGTCACTGGCTAGAGTGGGACCCTTTATTATGACATTCTTACATTCCTCCTTCCTGCTCCATTTCTCCCTTGCGATGCAGCACCAAATGTACACCTATACACTCAGAGAACCCCAGAAGAACCAAGAACCCATGAAAAGCATCTAGAGATGAAAGGATAGGAGGGAAGGGATTCATGAGGACTTGCATTAAAGACACCATGTTTGGATTTCTACAAGAGATTTACAAGTTCAAAGAAACTGTGGTCAAGTTCAGTGTACTCCAAGGGGTAATAAGGGTTGAACACAAAGAGTAAGTTTTTCAAGTCCAATAAAACTGTTACTACTAACAGGATATTTGCCACTTTAGAGAAGCAGGGTACCCCAGCTTCCAAAGGGTCAACTTAGCTTGGTGGCACAGAAAATGTCACTATGGGGAAACATATATATATCAGAAAACCTATGTAAAAATAATCATTACAATTATCATCCAAATTTCATCAGTCTAGACACTAGACTGCAAGCAAAATGGGCACTGAACACTTACAATGAGAGCTATATAACAAAAAGAAGCCAGAGACAAATCCTTCGAGACAAGTACAGCCACAGATACTGGTAAGTGTATCAATAAATTTCTATAACCTTTCCAAGAAACAATTAGTCATGTACATCAAGAACCATTGAAATATTTGTGTTTTGGCCCACAATTATCATATTCTTCAAAAATTATTAGAAATGTTCTTTATGATGTATTTAAATGGGATTACATAGAAGCAGCCTCAAGAAAAAGCCTAAAGGGAAGTGGTAACAAAAATTACAGTGAGGTCACAAACCATTTAAAATAATGATTTACTAAGAGTACATTGTACTCACTGTATGTTAGCCAATTGACAATAAATTATATTAAAAATAAATAAATTAATTAATAAATAGACACCATCCACAGGAAAAAAAATAATACATAAAATGATGATTTGTATAAATGTTTAATGAGATGGAAAAATTCACTATATAGTGTTAAGTCAAAATAACAGAATACCAAATTATAGAACCAGAGTGTTCACAATTGCCAAAGTATATGCTACACATGAAGTAAAGGCCTCATGCATATGCACCTGGATATTAAGCATAGTTCTCTCTTGGTTGTGAGATTATGTGGGGTTTATTTTCTTTTTTCTATCCTTTTGGTAATTTTCTAACATATGCATGCATTACTGAAAAGGAAACTTACCATAAAGCATTTCCTTGAAGGATGAATGACTCCAGGCCCTAAGACATGGCTTCATCTTGTTTGGAACACTTGTGATATTCACATGATTGGCTTTGGTGGATGGAAGTCTGGATTCTGCACTAACTCATTCTTAGCCTGAACATTTTAGAAGTTTGTGACCAATTTTGGATGTCTGCCAAGTCTTTAGGTAGAGAAACCTGTCTCTGACTCCTCAACCCCACCCCACACTTAGTCTCATTCTTGTTGCCCCCTTTTCCCCACACAGCCTGCACGAAGGAGTGGCTCTTTTCTTCTATGATTCTGTCTCATTTGCTTTATCTTCTTGGCTAGGCATTCATATCCTGAAGGAAATAAAGAAAATCTTAGTTCTAGTTCAAATTATGTAGATATCTTCTGACAAATAATATTTTCTCTTAGTCATGTATATTCTTTCTGCCACCAGATTGCTCCTCCCTTATAAGTATGTGTATATAAATATATCTTATATAAATCACTTGCTTACCATAGGAATTGTAAATAATAACAAAAATTGTGAACCATATAAAATACCAAACTATATTACTGCAAATAAATGTATGCCAATAAATGTACACATATATACCACTTAAATATTCAAACATATATTCATATATCCATAAACAAATACATTTACAAAGGTGGATATACATGTTCATTTACATACCTAATTCATCTGCCATACATCCATAACAACTTTGGAACTAAGAAGATATTTGGAGGAAAAGTATTCATTTATATAGTGAAAGTCAGTATAATGTAGTGGCAAAAAGTTTAGGCTCTAAAATTAGACTGTAAGGATTCAAATTTTAACTTTGCCATTTGTTACCTTGGAAACAGTATTTAAACTCTCTGTACTTTTAACAAGAATTTCTTTATACTATTATACCATAGGCTTTTATGAGGTGGAATTGGATTAATATATATACAAATCACTTAGAATAGTCTCCGGCACATAGTAAGTGTTTAATAAATGTTTTCCATATACAGAAGTCATATGAATTGAGTTTAACATGTGACCCAAGGTGACATGCTTATTTATGGCTATATTAATGAATCAGCTTGCCTCCAATTCATACACAAGGCCATACCATGATATAAAGTAAAGGCCACAGGTGTCCAAAAGTCTAAACACTGGGGAAGATATTCAGCTGTCTAATACTAGGTCAGTGCCCCAACTGAATTCCTTTTTTTGTGAAGCACTATTTCTATGGGGTAAAATAAGCCCTGCAGATACCAGAAGATGGGAAAGTGATTTCTTCTTTCTCTAAAGACCAATTCAGTCACAATTTGGAGAAGTATAAAAACCATGCTTAATAGAAGATCCTTAATACTGGGACTCGGAAACTCAACAAGAAACCAAGATATTGTGGAAACAAATAATCCTATTAAGTAGACCAGAACACATCAGATATGTCACGTAAATTTTATACTAGAAACTGACCTTATTGTTACTTATTCTAAGGAAAATATCTAAAACCTCAGCTTACCAATTCACCTTCATTTATAGAACATAAATCCATAGGCACAGTCATGAAGTTTGGGGAAGATTCTTTGTCATCTGAGCACAACCTCTTAAACATTTTGTTTACTTTTATCTTTAAATATTCTTCTACACATTCAACAAATTAACATTTTAAATTGCCCCCAAGAGATTTAGAGAATTCTGCACTTAAGGGGTGCCTTCCTCTATTATTGAAGAAAAAGCTCTATTATTAAAGAAAAATAACTATAATTTAGAGCTCTTTATGAATCTGTTAGCAATTAGCTCAAAGGACAATTAACATGTGGAGTTACCTATGTCATTTATATGATTTGGATGAGTTTTGATTAGGTTGGGAGTGACCTTGAAGACTTAGTCCTATTTCTCATATTCATAAAATGTAGACTAAACTAGTTACCATGTAAAGAGCATTAAGGAAGCCTGGAGTATAATGGCAAAATCTACTTCTACATTTTTCTAGGTGCACATCCAATGGCCTCCTACTGAAGTTTAAAATTTTTCTGTGAGGCTAGAATTAAAGAAGGGATAAATCTGTATTTGATATTTAGAATTAGTATAATTACAAATATTTGCAGTAAGAATATATTACTGAGCATAAGTTGAGGGTGCATGTATCCTTTCAAATTATTGCTTCTTGACCTTTTGGCTAAGATCAAGTATATCCTTTCAAATTAGTGTTTTCATTTTCTTTGGGTAAAGAGTAGTGAAATGACTAAGAGAAAGAAAAATACCATATGATTTCACTTATTTGTAGAAAATATGAAATAAAACAAACTCTTAGTTACAGAGAACAAACTGGTGGTTGTCAGGTGGGAGGTGGGTGGAAAAATGGATGAAATAGATAAAGGGTATTAAGAGGTTCAAATTTCCAGTTATAAAGTAAGTCACAGAGATGAAAACTACAGCACAAGAAATATAGTCAATAATATAATAATGTTGTATGGTGACAAATGGTAACTATACTTATCCTAGTAAGCACTGAGTATAAAATTGTCAAATCACTATGTTGTATACTTGAAACTAATATAACATTGTATGCCAATTATTCTTCAACAATAAATTAAAAAAGAATGTATCACTGGGGTTTTCATATAACACATTTCAAAACATACCAACTGCACTTTCAAATACATACTGCTATATAGTAAATAGAACAAAGAGATTAGATCAGACAGACATGTCAAATTTAGCCTCTGGATCCCACTTCTAGACACAATGGAATAAGATGGACTTGACTTCCCCTCCTTCTTTAAAAAACTAACACAGGAGATGCCTGGGAAGCACAGTTGGTGAGGGTCTGACTCTTGATTTCCGCTCAGGTCATGATCTCATGGTTCATGGGTTTGAGCCCTGCATTGGGCTCTGGTGCTGACAGTGTAGAACCTGCCTGGGATTCTCTCTCTCTCTCTCTCTCTCTGCTCCTCCCCTGCTCACATGTGCTCTCTAAATAAATGAATGAATGAATGAATAAATAAATAAATAAATACTACCTAAAAAATAAAATAAAATAATAAAAAACTAACACAGCAGATGCAATACATAAAAGAATGATTTAAGGCATTGATGAATAATTAGTTAAACGATTATATCAGAGACAAGGAAAATCAATGAGTAAGCCCTATTATTAATTCAGATTTCAAAAGAAAATTGCCACAGTTGTGGGTCCAATTAGCCCTAGATTACAAGCAGTTCTGATCTCACCTAGTAAAACTTAAAGGCAAGTACTGAAAAGATTAAGTTTCCAAGTAACTTAATAATGAACCAGAAGAAAGATCAAATATATTTAAGGAAATACAATTACCCAGCACACAATAATATAAAATTCACGAAATCCAGCATTCAGTGAAGAAATGCCAGGTAAACAAGAAAAAGGAAAATATGAACAACAATAAGAAAATTAGATTAACATAGACACAGAATTTAAATATATGTTTAATGACAATCTTAGTACATTAAAGCAATTATAATAAATACACTCCACACATTTACAACATAGAAGAAAGCAAAGTGATAAGGAGATATATACAAGAAAGATTATAAAAACTCAACAGCAATACAAAGTGAACTTCATAAAACACAAGGTATCCATTAGATGTGATTAACAACATATTAAATACTACAAAAGAAAAAAATCAGTGAACTTGAAGACAAAGCAATTGAAACTGACCCAAACAAAATATAGAAAAGAAAGAATATTGAAGGAGGGCCTGGGTGGCTCAGTTGGTTAAGCATTCAACTTTGGCTCAGGTCATGATCTCACAGTTTGCGAGTTCAAGCCCCACATTGGGCTCTGTGCTGACAGACAGCTCAGAGCCTGGAGCCTGCTTCAGATTCTGTGTCTCCCTCTCTCTCTGTTCCTCCCCGACTCATGCTCTGTTTCTCTCTGTCTCAAAAATAAGTAAGGATAAAAAAAATTAAAAAAAAGAATATTGAAATAAATAGGTATGAGTTTTAGGATAACATCAAGTGGTCTGACATATATGCATAATTAGAGTCCAAAAAGAGAGATATGAGATGGAGGAGGAGGAAGAGCAAGAAAAAATTTAAAGAAATAATGCCAAAATGTTTTCCAAATTTTTGAAAACGTATTCACAGATCCAAGAAATTAAGTGAATTTAAACACACACACACACACACACACACACACACAGAAACCTACTTCCAGGAAGTAGGTAAACCAGGGATAAGGAAAAAAACCTTAAAAGCAGACAGAGAGGGGAAAAAAAGACAAATAATATACAAAGAATAAAAATAGAAATATATAAGACATTGTCAGAAACAATGCAAGCCAGAAGACAGTGGGATGACATTTTCAAAGTACTGAAGGAAAAAAAAAAAATCTGTCAATTGAGAATTCTACACTCTTGAAAAACATTTTTCAAAAATGAAGGTAAAGACATTTCCAGACATACAAAAGCTGAAAGATTTCATTACCAGGAGAACTTCAGTGCAATAAATATTAAAAAGTTCTGTCAGAGGGAAAATGATGGCAGATGGAAACCTGGACCAACACAAGGGACTAAAGATTAAAGAAGATTGATACGGTTAAAACAAAGCATTTCTTCTGTCTCACCTTAAAGGAAATATGGTTAAAATAGAAGTATATACTCATAAGGATCCTATGCTGTTACTGAGCTAATATATTATTAACTGAAGGTGGATTGTGATAAGTTAAAAATGTATACTTTGAAACCTAAAGGAACCAATAAGTTAAAAAAAAAAGTACAGCTAGCCACGGG
This sequence comes from Cryptoprocta ferox, assembly GCA_028646485.1. Lineage (NCBI taxonomy): Eukaryota > Metazoa > Chordata > Mammalia > Carnivora > Eupleridae > Cryptoprocta > Cryptoprocta ferox. The sequence goes on from CM053575.1 coordinate 77,055,666, forward strand.
TTCAGTAGGAAGGATGAATAGTTGAAGCATAGGGGATTTTAAGGACAGTGAAACTAATCTGTATGTAATGGTGGGTACATTATACATTTGCCAATAGAATGTATAACACGGTGAATCCTTACATAAACTATGAACTTATTGATAATAATGACTCAATATTGGTGTATCACTTATAAAAAAAATAGACCGCACAAGTGCAAAATCTTAATTATAAGGGAAACTGAGGAGGTGGGGGGTGATGAAAGGGTGATTCCTTTCATCACAAAGGAATCCTTTGTATTTTCCACTTGATTTTCCTGCAAACCTAAAATGGCTCTATATTAATTAAAAAAAGAGTCTTGCACTTTCCACCATTTAAATGGTAGTGCTCAATAAAGGATAATTTTCCTCTTGTCATCCAGCCCAATGAGTTATTGATCATTAATTTGAAGCTATTGTCAGGGTTAATGATCCCTTAAGTTTTTCTTAGGATATCTCTAGCCTGATATATTTTGGGCTCCTTATGGTTTTGATTGGATTCTGCTTTTATAAGGTCTATTCTAACCAAGCTCTTTTTTTTTATTCTTACCCACTTAATTAGTGGGTAAGAAGAGCAGGTGTTCCATGTTAAAATGCCCAAAGCTGTTCTATTCCACTTAGTTGTGAACTTCCCACAGATGTGCATCCTTATGGAGCCTTGCTACACTCAGTTGTAATTGGGAAATTTAGAGACATAGTTGACATTCAGTCACAGCAATGATGGGCTCATCAGTTGATATTGTTAGTAACAATCTCCCCATCTTTATTTCTGGCTCTTTTATATTAACCATTTTGTAATTTGTTTTAGTTTTACATAGGATTCTGCTAATCATTTGGGTCGTTGGGTGGAATATAAACGTTAAATATACCAATTAAATATCCTGAGTAATTCATACAAAGCCTAGGTTCAGTTCCTCTACACGTTGGCACTTGTTGTACATGTACAAAAATGCATAAGATCATACAAGTATCTTCTTGTTGCTTTCCTTAGAACTCTGTTTAATGGCATCAGACAAGACAATGATCTGCATAGATCTCCCAGACCCTTTGTAAAGCAAGAATAATTAATTTTGAAAATAGTTACAACAACTTTAAATAGATTCATGTTAAAAACAAGTTTACATCATGTTAAACACATTTAGAGAAAGAATCCCAGAGTAAAAAAATAAAATCTGAAAAGTTAGGGGTTAGTCAGCTGCTAATATATTAGAGAAAATCTGACAGAGTCAGAATATCGGTCCCGTTCCCACCCCCTGTTCATTCTCTTCACCTGAATGGGTGGGCTTCTCCAGTTTGAAGAGATTCTCTGCCAGAGATCAGTACTGATTATGGCTACTTTCAGAACTGATTATGGCTACTTTCAGAACTGAAGGAAAATAAAAGGCATGAAATCAGTACAGATCATCTTGAAAACTATTATCAGCCAAGCAGGAAAGGGAAGCAAAATTGGGAGAAAAGGAGCTCTCATTATGTTATGATGACACAGATGAAAATAATGGATGCAAGTAATAACTCAATTACCAAGAAAAGACAGAAATAATAATTTCCAAGGATTAAAAATAACCATTTCTGGGATAATCTTTTTTCACTTTTTTCTCTAGTGAGGTTTATTTTGTTCATTTCTTCCTATTGAGGTGAAAGCTGTTCTCTTTGAACTTATTCAAGTTGCCACTTTCCCCTCAAACTCCTGGACATTGAATCCTATTGTCCACTGTCAGTGCTAAAAATTTCCCTAGCCCAGAGTAAACCCCAACTGTAATGATTATCTTGGAAAATACAGGAAAATGATCCCTGGCACTTAATGTCATATACTCTTTTTTTCTGTTCTAACTAGAAAATTGGACATTTATACATTATTGAGAAAAAAATTTCTGTATGGTCATCAACATCATTTAAAATTTCTTTGCTATGGGTTTACATGTACTCTGTGGAGCTGGACTAGAAAATGAACTGCTACAGGAATAAAACCAAGATTTGAACTGTGATAAAGATTCATCATCATAAGGAAAAGTTAGGGCTAGCCATTTTCTGCCTGAGTGATGCCTCTGGTTACTTCAGGTCCTTGGCAAAAGTAGAATAGATGACCCTACCCAATTATATCCCACAAGCCAAAAGCTATTCAAGGTATCTCCTTCACCATATGTCAGGGTGCCTGAAATACATTCATTAAGTAATCTTTCCTTTTATGGTTTTAAAAATATTCTTATTCAAAGACAAATATCCTTGAGAAATGGTCATTTTAAGGATTGTCTTGCTAAATCTTAGACATATGGGGGGGGAACGCCTGGGTGGCTCAGTTGGTTAAGAGTCCAACTTCAGCTCAGGTAATGACCTCATAGTCTGAATTCGAGCCCTACATTGGGGTCTGTGCTGACAGCTCAGAGCCTGGAGCCTGCTTCAGATTCTGTGTCTCCCTATCTCCTGCCTCTTCCCTCCTCACACTGACTCTGTCTCTGAAAAATGAATAAACCTTAAAAAATTAAAACATAGACACATAGGTAATAATGATAGGCTGTAGAACAGAACTATGACAATCAGCTGAGAGCAAATTACTTCAGGAATAAAGCCAGAAGGAAAAGACATTGAGCAGGAGATCCATACTAATTAATAAGGGAGAAGAAACTAGAGATGAGTGTGGGGTGTCCCAAAGGACAAATGTCACACTTTCACCATTTTGTTATAGACTTACTAGGTTATTTCTCTTTCATTAACCCATCCAACCCATGATAAGGTTATTACATCCTTTGCAAAATATTCTCAGGAAAAAAGACTGAATTCATATATTAGAAGAGGAGGAGTAGGATCAGGAGGGACACAGAAAAGAAAGGAAGAGGTGTAGTAGAGGAGTTACTAGCAAGGAGAGTGACAGAGGTACATTAAATATATACTATGTGAACGTCTCTTATGCCTAGTGAAAAATGAGAAAAATATCGGAAGAGATATTTCACAAAACATGATACAGGAAGAGATAATATGATTCTGAAAGAAAGTCAACATTGTTATTCATCAGGAAAATGTGAGTTAAAACTATAGTGAGATTGCACTGCATGCACTCACTAAAATTGCTAAACCTAAAGGATTGGCAATATCAAGTATTGGTATGAATTTGGAGTTAATAGATTTCTCATTCATTGCTGATAGAATGTAAAGTGGTACAACAGCTTGGGAAAATAGTTTGGCAGACTTCTATAAAGTTAAACATACAGTTACCATATTACCCAGCCATTCCACTCCTGGGTATTTATCCAAATGAAATGAAACATATGCTAACTTAAAGATTTGAACATGGATATTTTTAGAAGATGTATTAGTTTTCTATGGCTACTATAACAAATTATACAAACTTGGTGGCTTGAACAATACGAATTTATTTTCTTATAATTCTTGAGGTAAGAAACCTAAAATCAGTTACACTGGGATAAAGTCGATGTGTCAGCAGGGCTAGTTCCTTGTCTTTTTTAGCTTCTAGTTGCCTCCTATATTCCTTGGTTTGTGGCCCCTTCAAATTCAAAGTACATCAATCCAATTTCTGTTTCCTCATCACATTACCTTCCCTCCTCTGTCTTTGACTCCTACTGCCTCCTTCTTATGAGGACCATTGTGATGGTCCACCTGGATAATCTAGGATAATCTCTCCACCTCAAGATCTTTAAATTAATTACACCTACAATATCCCTTTTGCCATATAAAGTAGCATTCACAGATTCCAGGGATTAAGACAAGGACTTCCTGGGTAGAAGAGTGTCATAATTCAGTCTACCACAAAAGTTTTATTCAAAATGTCTCAAATATCCAGAATAATGAACGGATAAATAACATGTGTATTCATACAATGGAACATTATTCATCAATAAAAATAATTAATATCTGATATATACAAAATTTGGATGAATCTCACTAATACTATAGTAGTTGACAGAAACCAAATAACAAAAAATTAATACACTGTGATTTCATTAATATGAAATTATAATAGGCAAAATTAATCTGTAGTGAGAGAAATAATTTAATTGATTATACGGAGTAGAGGTATCAGGTGTTTTTCCACAAAGCCATACCAGAGAATTTTCTGGGGAAAAAGAATTTGATTTTTAACAAGGCAAAGTTGTATACATTTGTCAAAATAATCAAATATATATATATATATATATATACACACATACGTACATATATACATATAAATTATACATACATAAATTGTATGTAAATTATACTTCAATTACATTGGTTAAAGAAATAATTGGCTTTTTCAATTCTTTCCCATGCCTTTTGTGTACTAGTGAACCGATTGGGGAAACAAAGTTTTCTAGCTGAGTGGGTAAAATTCAGTGAGCCAAAAAGGTCTATGTTTCTTGGAGGGCTACCTTATTCTGAATTCTTGTGCATATTCATAAACGGTTCTAATTACTTGGTTCTGATCAAGGACTACTTCTTTCCAAGACATATGAGGATGGTTCAGTCAGGGAATCTGGTAGAATATTCTTTGGTAAACAAGCCGAACCTAATCTCACACACCAGAATGAAGTGCCACAAAACTCTTCTTTATCTTGTCAAATGTTTTTTTTTTTTATTCTTGTACTTATAGAAGATGAACACTAAAGATGGTAAGAAGACTTAATGCAATCTCTCAGAGGGTGAATGTTCGCAGTCCTTGAAGCAGACTGTGAAGGGTAATGAGTAAAAAATAAATTTGTTTTATTCTGTTTGGTTTCCTTCACCATCCTGAGGTTCAGACTGCCTCTCTTCCTTAGTTAGAAAATGGTGTTGGTTGAGACTAGACAACTTTAAGGAACTCCCTACTCACTACATTAGTGATGGTTACTGCCTTCTGGATTATTTGGTGTCCAGGAACTCACTGGCCTAGCCCCATTAATATACAGTTTTGGGGAACAATAGCTTTTACTCTACTGCTAAGACAGTCATGTGTTCATGATGGTGGGATAACCTAAGATTTTAATTGCTTTTTTTGAATGGAGTGAGAAAGAGGCTTATGAATTCTAGTGATTGGAGAAGCTGAGGAATGTGATGCATGACCACATACCTTGAGAACAATTAATCAGTCTGGGAGGGTGATTTACTCTGTTTATATCAAGATGATTTTGAACACAACATTTTGTCTTTCTAATTTTGCTTCTTTTTTAATGTTTATTTTTGAGAGAGACAGAGACAGAGAGCATGCAGGGGAGGAGCAGAGAGGGAGACACAGAATCTGAAGTAGGCTCCAGGCAGTGCCTGACATGGGGCTCAATTCCACAAACCATGAGATTGTGACCTGAGCTGAAGTCGGACGCTTAACCAACTGAGCCACCCAAGTGCCCCTCTAATTTTTCTTCTTATAGCCACTGTATACTCACCTAATTATAAACATTGCACCTAAAAATTATCAGAACCACCTTCAAGAGAACAACTGAGTTGTCCTCCCCATTCAGGAAAATATTTACTTATTCTGAGTACTTATTGGTAGGATATCACTGTCTTGAGGTTTTCACATTCTCAGGGAAGAGAAGAGGATAGAGTGGATATATCGGGGGATGATACACTTATAAGATTTTTAAAAAAGGAAAAGTGTAAGAAGATTCTAAAACTATCTTATCCACACAGAGATCCTCTTTACAAATTGGAGTTGAGAAGAAAAGAGTAGTTGTTTATCCATTTGCAGCATTTTCTATTCCTTGTCCATGCACAAAGTTCCCCAGGGCACAGCTATGTAGCCAGGATGGAAGGAAGGACCTCTGGTCATTTGTTACAACTTGGCAGCCAACATCACTGCAGGTCAGCTTCCATGGATTCTGCACTCCTTCCCTTTCTTCTCTCTATCTTATGTACCCTGCTTCTCCTTAAGCTCCTTGAACTGGTGCTTTAATACATACGGGGCAACATAGGGATGTTATTCACAGAATGTTAGCCAATTCCAAGTTTTTCTGGCCCTACCAAAAGAGGCACACCCAGTGATGGGTCTCTGTAAGGTAAACCAAGTTATTATGGGGATATTCAGCTGCCATCAATTATATATTCCTTCCCCAAGCACTGGGAGATGTGTGGAAAAAGCAGCATTGAAGAGGGTTGTGTCACTATGTAAGAGAGACATGTGACAAATTGTTTTGTATTATCAAAGATTTGATAAATTCAGTAATAAAATATTTAAAAATAATTCTCTGTGGGAATACCACTATAGAATATGCAACCATGAAAAGACAAATAAGGGAATACAACAAACAACTCTAAACACATATATTGAAAATTACATGAAGCAGAACAGCTCCTTACAAAGCACAGCCTTACCTAATATAAAAATGGATTATTTGGGGGCGCCTGGGTGGCTCAGTCGGTTGAGCGTCCAACTTTGGCTTAGGTCATGATCTCACGGTTCAGGAGTTTGAGCCTCTCACATCATGGTCTGCGCTGACTGCTCAGAGCCTGGAGCCTGTTTTGGATTCTCTGTCTCCCTCTCTCTCTGCCCCTTCCCCACTCACACTCTCTCTCTCTCAAAAGTAAATAAACATAAAAAAACTTTAAATAATGGATAATTTGAAAAAAACTATAATTGCTTAGGAAATGCAATTCATAATTTAATACTCCCCAAAAAGAAATCTCCAGGGCCAAATGAATTAACTAATGAATTCTACCAAATGTTTAAAGAAGAATGACACTTTTACATAATCTCTTCCATAAAACAGAAAAGGAGGAACTTTGTAATTCACTGTACAAAGCCAATGTACCAAAATCAGATAAAAGATAGTACAAAAATACTTTAATAAGGCAAAAGAATAAAAAAAATCACATAATCATATCAAGCATTTGTCAAATTTCAGCAGTAATTCAATTAATGAAAACAATTCTCAGAAAGCTAGAAATAGAGTGGAACTTCTGTAACTTAATAAAATCATCTAAAAAATACTCACAAGAGAATATTATACTTAATGACGAAAGACTGTTCTTTCTCCCTATTTTCAGGAACACGGCAAAGACATTTGTTTGCATCTCTGATATTCAACATGGTGCTGGAAATTTTAGTCATTGCAATAAATTAAGGAAAGGAAATAGAGTCATATAGATCAGAAAGGAAGAAATAAAACTTTGCTTTTATGAAAACAAAAATTTAAAACATAATACCATTTGCAGTCACCAAAAAACATAAAACATTTGACATAAATCTAACAGAATATGTACAGGAATTGTATGCTAAAAATGGCAAAATGTTTATGAAATAAATAAAAAAATTCCTAATAAATTCCTTGGTTGAAAGACTTCACATAGGAAAGACATCCATTCTCTCCAAATTGATATACAGGTTTAACACTATTTCTATCAAAATCTCAATGATTTTTGTGTTGATATAGACAAGATTAATCTAAAATTTACATGGCAATGCAAAGATACTAGAATAGCTAAACATTTTGGAAATATAAAATGAAACTGGGAGGAGTCATTCTATCTGATATTAAGGCCTACTCTATATCTATAGTAATCAAGACAGTGTTACATTGGCAGAGGGATAAACACTCAGATCAACGGAACAGAACAAAGAGCCCAGAAATAAAACCACACAAATATGTCCAATTGTTTTTAATAAAGTTGGAAAAATAATTCAATGGAGGAAGAGTAGTCTTTTCAACAAATGAGGCTTAAACAATTGAATATCATTAGGCAAAAATGAACCTAAACCTAAAGCTCACAGATTAAGTGAAAATGAATCATAGATTTACTTGTAAAGTGGAAAACTATAAAAAAATTAGAAGAAAACAAGGAAAATTTTCAGGGCCTAAGGTTTGGTAAAAAATTCTTAGATATGCCATCAAAATTATTATCTATGAAGAAAAAATCAATAAATTGGGCTTCTTCAACATTTAAAACATTTGCTTTGCAAAGAACATATCAAGAAAAATAAACTATAATCTATAGACTGGGATAAAACATTTTTAAGCCACATATATAACAAAAGGCTAATATCTAGAATATATAAAGAACTCTCAAAATAAAACAGAAAAAAATGGAATAAAAATATGAAGAGAAACTTTACTTAAAAAGAAGAAATACAGATGGAACAGCAGCACATTAAAGATGTTCATTCATCATAACTAGCCATCAGAGAAATACAAATTAAGACCATGATGAGATATCATTACATACTTATCAGAAGAGTTAAAATAAAAGATAGTAATAATACCAAATGCTGGTAAGGATGTGAAGAAAAAAGTATCTCTTATACTTCTGGTGGGAATGTAACATAATGCAGTCATTCTGGAAAACATTTTGAAAATTTCTTTTAAAAACATGTATGTAAAATATAACATATAAATTGCTCTCCTGGACATTTACTCCAGAGAATTTAAAATATATGTCCACACACAAAAATCTGTACATAATGTCTTTAATCATATTTATTTATAATGGCCAAAATCTCAAGACAACCAAACTACCCTGCAATGAGTGAATGGTTTAAGAAACAAACATGCATACAATGAAATTTTACTGAGGAATAAAAAGGAACAAACTATGGATATACACAACCACTTGAATGACTCTCAATGGCACTATTCTTAGTGAATGAAAGCTAATCTCTAAAGATTACACACTGTATGATTCCATTTAGATAATAACACTTGAAAGGACAAAATTATAGACTTAGAGAACAAATTAATGGTTGACAAGGAGTAGAGATTGGTGGAGTCAGGGTGTCGGGGGTGGGGGGGTGGAGAAGGGCTGGGTGTGACTGTAAATGGATAACAAAAGATCTTTCAGTGGTGATTACAGAGATGTATACAATGTGAGAAAGTGATAGTGAACTATACATACATTCCAACTCTAATTTCCTGGTTTAGATATTGTGTATATTTGTATAAAATGTAACTTTTTGGGAAACTGAGTACATGATACCTCTCTATACTATCTTTGCTATTTCCTGTGAATCTATAATTATTTTAATTTTTAAAAAAATATTAAAGAAAATCTTGTGTAAATCACATTATTTTATGAGTCCATTGGAGACTAACATTGGCACAAGGATTGAGTATAGTTTTTAACATACCATGATATAACTCAATACCTTAATAAAGGGTCATAGAAGGGCATATCAAGCCAGTACAAGTAATAGATCCCCAGACATGAATGTCCTTAAAATGTTCTTTAGTGAGGAACAATATATTCTACACACAAGATAAGTAAGTATAATACACATTGGCATGGGCCTTGAAAAGAATGTAATATACCACAACTGCTAAACTTGGAAGAAGCTATATTACACAAGGAGCAGGCTGGAGTTTGTGAAATTGGGAGCTGTCTGATGTGCTTATGCTTAACATGATTGAAAAGTCTTATTTGTAGGATATTTCATAACCCAGTGCTGTATGGAAATGGAGACTTTTTTTCAAGTTGAAAATACAAATAAGCTCTAAGATCTAAGAAAATCTTTTCATCAGAAGGACATGATTTTCTTTGGTCTCTGGGAGCTAAGAAATAGAGAAAAGATGGAGAAGTGAAGATAGTTTTCCCTAGACTAGTTTCATGGTGTATTTATGGATTTCTAATAAACTCATTAAGCTGTTGCATGAGTATACAGGTAATGAATTTTTCAATCTCACATATGCTGTAACTGATTTTATTTGCTTCACTGAAATTTTTTGGGGCATGCAAATCATGCCCTGCTACCTGCTTCACCTCCTACATATTCCCTATCATTTCTACCTCCTCTTCCTTTTCTTTCTCCTCCTTTACATCTTCTGTCTACTTCATTCCTTCCCTTGTGCACATCCTTTTTGTTTTCTCTCTCTCTCTTCTTTCTCTCTTGCTCTTCTTTGCCTCTTCCTCCTCTTTCTTCTCTTTCTCTATCCTCATTTTCTGACTTGTCTATCTTCTTGTGCACACACTTTCTTACCTTCTTCTATCTGGTCATGTGATAAAGATGGTCTTGTTGTTCATGTATCTCTCTCATATTACAGTATTTGAGGTCAATAAGAACTGGGAAACTTTGAAATGCTTCAAGACTATGAGAAGATTAAGGAAAAAAATAAAACAAGAGGTAGCTTCCATCAAGTCCTTCTGAGATACTCCAGCTGGGCAGATTCATTAATTTAAGAAATGATAACTGATTGGTATCTGAAGTGGCAAAGAAAGAGTGATTTATATCATGTCCATTACCTGTCAGCAGACAATATCTCAGGCAGCTTTGGGAATGTGGCAATGCTACTGGTGCCACTAGTATTTTCCAGTTTTCTGCTTCAATGAGTATCCTCATTTAGGAAACCAAAAAGTATTTAAGGGCTAACTTCTAATTTTTCTATTTTTCTTATGACTGCTGCTGCTTTCACAGCATGTGTTCATGAACCTTGCTCAGATGCATAGAACTGCCATAGATAAAGCCCAGTTTCCTTCATATCTTCAGCTTGTCAGTTAGGGGTCTGTGGACCTATGCCCTGATAAGCTCTTGGATTGTTCTGAAATTAGTACAACTCACTCTCACAAGGATCATGAAGGTGATTTCTCTCAGGCTGTAGTTCAAACCACTACAGCCTACTTGCTGAATCCACCATTCTCCAGTTTTCAGACTTGAGAGATTCATGACCAGCATAAACTATGCCTTCTTCTTTCCTACTCAATGCTCATCATTACACACAGGGGAAATTTTAGATGTCCCTCAGACCATGAAATTAAACTTGGATAGATCTTATAATTAACATTTTAATCTATGATGTTTCTAGACTGACAAAGTTAACCAAAGAAGAACCACAAGGGACTCTTGTATACATAATTGGTGACTTGAACACATAAGAATGTTCCAGGAGTTGTAATGTTTGTTTTTATTTTTATGACATTCAGAGCCATACAAATGGTGAATTTTGATTCTATCATATGTAGGCAAGGGCACATAGGTCCAGAGAGGCACAAAGATTTACCCAAAGGTAAGTTGAAATAGTGGCTCCATTAGGAGTGGTTCAAATATCCTACATTTTGGTCAAAGCTTCTTTCTACCACACCGTAGGTGGTTTTCTCTATAAAAGTGATGGTGCTTATTTGTTCACTTAAGAAATGGAATATCAGTGAACAACTCATAATTATAATTTGTGGGAGGTGATATGAAGAACAAAATCTGAGTGCTATAGGAGAGAACAAGTAGGCTTGGGTGGCTAGGAATGGTGGCCTTGAGGAGGTAACCTGTCATATGAGTTCTAAAAACTGAGAATGAAAAGCAAGAGCAAGAGAGGAATAAAGGGCATATATGTCAGAGAAAATGGTATGTTTCAAGTCCCTGAGCCAGGAGAGCACTGTCTCTTAAAGAAACCAAGAGAAGGTCATTGTGGCTGGAGGACAGCTAGAATAGAAAAGAAGAACACTGATGAAGTGGCTGAGGCAGAAGGTGACCATACCATGTGAGGACAATCTATTGGGTCAGGGATCTGGGACTTTACATGAAATGCAGTAGGAAACCACTGACAAGTCTTAAACAGAAAAGTAAACAGCATCTCCATGATGAGTAGTAATGTCAAGATCTTTTCATGTCATTTGTATTTCTTCTTTGGAAAAATGTTCATTTAGGTTCTCTGCCCATTTTTAATTGGATTATTTATTCTTTTGAAGTTGAGTTGTATAAGTTCTTTATATATTTTGGATATTAACACCTTATGGATGGTATAATGCTAAGTGAGATAAGTCAGAAAAAAAAACAAATACCATATGATTACACTCATGTCAAATTTAAGAAACAAATGAACAATGAAAAAAGAGGAAAACAAAAGAACAGGTGCTTTTTAAATTTTTTTTAAATTTATTATGTAATCTCATGACTCCACATGGGGCTCAAACTCATGACCCTGAGATTAAAATTTGCATACTCCTCTGACTGAGACAGACAGGCACCCCAATAACAGGTTCTTAAGCACAGAAAACAGATTGGTGGTTATCAGACAGGAGGTGGATGGGGGTATGGGTGAAAGAGGTAAAGGAGTTTTAGAGTACACTTATCATAAGTTCTGAGTAATGTATAGAATTGTTGAATCATTATATTGTATACCTGATACTAATATAATGTTGTATGTTAATTATACTTAAATAAAATGAAATAAAATAAAATATCTGTATTGTAAGTGAGTAAAAGTAAATGGCATCTAATATATATTTGTAAAGATCTCTCTGGACTTTGTCAGGAATGCATTAGAGGGAAGCAAGAGTGGAATCAAGAAGAGTAATTAAAAGACTATTGTAATATGCAGGTGATCAATGAGTGTGATTCTAATAGTGTCTGTGAAGGTGGAGATATGGAAAGAATAGAGATATATTTTCAATGGAAGGAATTACTTATGGATTGGAAGTAAGTAAGGAAAATGTAATATCAAAATAACTGTTACATTTATGGCTTATCAATTTCTTTTTTTATGGTTTAGCAATTTCTGGCTTGCAATCTTACATTTCTGGCTTGGTATTGTTTTCTGAGAGAACAAAAACTAAAGTTAGAAGGAACGATGAGAGAAGGAGGACATAGATCAAGGTTTATATTGCATAATTTAAGTTTGGGATGCTATTCAAGTGAAACTGTCTGAAATCTGCAGATCAGAAGAGAAGTCTCCATTGAAGGGGTAGATCTGGGCACCGCTGGCAAATGGATGGTCTAGAAGCCACAACAAGGGTAAGCTCACCTAAGGAGAGATGTGGTGTGGGTCATGGCTACTGGAAATGCTCTGCAGAGCCCAAGCTATTCCTTTGTCCAGCGGACTTCCCCTCTGCCCTCAAAACAAAATTTATTGGATTAGCATTTGTCTCAGGTCTTTTTATCTAGTAGGAACCTGCTGGTCTGTCTTAATCTTTCAAGAGAATAGAGTCAGGAAACAGGGAGGGAGATAATTACTTAACAATGCTAATGACCTACACTTGGCTGCAACAATCATTTTCTTAAAACAACAACAACAACAACAACAATTCACATTTCAGAGTTGCTTGGTGCATGGATGTATTAATCACATTTGCATACTGTGTTCTATTTCAGATGACTTGAATGTGATAACTCAGAGCAATCCATATTTATGATTTGAAAATTGCTGACTGAATAATTACTCATTAAGTAACTTCTGTTTCCTTGTATATTATTGTTTCTAATTAGCAATGAGGGAAAATAAAGTCATCATTATTTATGGATACAGTTTAGGCTTGGCATTTATATTGGGCTTGCTACCTTCATATCAGTTCAGTGCCACTACTCAGCAGCTCCCTGTGATCTCAGAGTTGGTCAGCCCTGAGGGCAGGAAGGTCTCATCCTCCTACCTTTTCTAGAACTCTTCTGCTTTCTTCCTCCATGTTTCTTCAGACTTTCCCTCAAGTCTCTACTCCAAGGACTCCTCACCAAGCATTGTCTTTATACCCTTCATGTAGTCTCATGTGCCATAAAGGGGAAAAAATGTCTTAATTCTGAAATCAATTTCCTGAAATATTGCTACATGAAATTCATACTTTCTATAATGGATTATTCAATGTTTGGACTCTTTTTGGTGCCTGTTATTTTTATTATAAACAAACATTACTGCAGATATTTTTCTAAATAGACCTTAATACTTTTCAAGCTTCTGCCCTTTAGATTCATACCCAGTACACAATGACCATTAATTAATGCTATAAGTGGACTTATTTAATTGCAACAAATAGGGAATCAACTCCATAGATTTTGCACAAACATAATTGAACAAATCTTATGCTAAAGCAATACATCACTTCCACTCTTCTTTTTATAATTGTCTCTGGTGATAGGTAAGCAAACTCTGAGGTATATGGCTAAAATTTTATATGAAAAATTAAAAACCTTTATGTCAATATCCAATATATTTGTAACATACCAAATTTTCTGTAATATACCAAAATTTTTAAGATGCAGCAAAAGCAGTTCTAAAAGGGAAGTTGATAGTGATAAATGCCTACCTCAAGAAACAGGAAAACTCTTAAAAAGGACAACCTAACTTTACATATCAAGGAACTAGACAAAGAAAAACAAATGAAACCCAGAGTTAGTAGAAGGAAGGAAACAGCAAACATTAGGTAAGAAATAAGTGAAATAGACACTAAAAATACTAATAGAAAATGTAAATGAAACTAAGAGTTGATTCTTTGAAAAGAAGCAAAATTCACAAAATTAGTTGGATATACTAAGAAAACTTAAATATATAAAATCAGAAATGAAAGAGGAGATGTTACAACTGACACCACAGAAATACAATGGTTCACAAGACCACTATGAACAACTATATACCAACAAGTTTGATGATCTAGGAGAAATGGACAAATATCTAGAAACATACAAACCTACCAAGATTGAAACATGATGAAATAGAAAATCTAAATAGACCAATGCTAGAAATGTAATTGAATCGGTAATCATAAACCTCCCCAAAAAAAAAAAAAAAAAAAAAAGAGTCCAGAACCAGACAGCTTCACTGGTGAATCTTACCAAACTTTCAAAGAAGGCTTAATACCAATTCTTTTTAAATTCTTCCAAAAAATATAAGAGGAGGAAATTCTTCCCAACTCATTTTATGGAGCCAGCATTACTCTAATACCCAAACCAGATAAGGATGTTACAAGAAAATAAAATTACATGCAATATCCATGAAGAACATAGATGTAAAACTTTTCAATAAAATATTATCAAGCCAAATTCAAAAAAACATTAAAAGATCATACAATATTTTTTAAGTGGGATTCATTCCAGAAACGAAAGGATGGTTTAACATCCACAGATCAGTCAGTGTGATACACCACATTAACAAAATGAAGGATGAATATCGTATGTCATATCAATAGATGTAGAAAAAGCATTTGATGACATTTAACATTAATTTATTATGAAAAATCCCCAAAAAGCAGGTATAGAGGAAACATATCTCAACACGTTATAGGCCAACTATGATAGGCCTACAGCTAACATCATACTCAATGATAAAAGCTGAAAATTTTTTCTCTAAGGCCAGGAACAAAAGAGCTATTCCCACTTCTGTTCAATATCGTATGTGAAGTTTTAGAGAAATTAGACAAGAAAAAGAAGTAAAAGTCAACTAATTGAAAGGAAGAAGCAAAACTGTCACTATTTGCAGATGATATGATACTATCAAGTAGACTCTTGAGCAATTTACAGGTTAGAGGCACTGACACCCTGTGCAGTCAAAAATCCATATATAACTTTTGACACCCCCCAAGAAATTAAAAAATATATGGAACAAATCAAAATGAAAATACAATAATCCAAACTCTTTGGGATGCAGCAAAGACAGTCCTAAGAGGAAAGTACATTGCAATCCAGACCTATTTCAAGAAACTAGAAAAAGCCCAAATTCAAAATTTAACAGAGCATCTAAAGGAACTAGAAGCAGAGCAGCAAGAGCACCCCAAACCCAGCAGAAGAAGAGACATAATAAAGATCAGGGCAGAAATAAACAATACAGAATCCAAAAAAATCAGTTGAACAGATCAATGAAACCAAGAGTTGGTTTTTTGAAAAAATGAACAATTGATAAACCTCTAACCAGGCTTCTCAAAAAGAAAAGAGAGAGCACCCAAATAGAAAAAAATCACGAATGGAAATGGATCTATTGCAAACAATCCCTCAAAAATACAAGCAATTATCAGGGAATACTATGAAAAATTATATGCCAACAAACCGGACAAACTAGAAGAAATGGACAAATTCCTAATCACACACGCACTACCAAAATTCAAATGGGAAGAAATAGAAAATCTGAACACACCCATAACTACTGAAGAAATTGAATCAGTTATCAAAAATCTCCCAACGAATAAGAGCCCTGGGCCAGATAGCTTTCCTGGGGAATTCTGCCAGACTTTTAAATCAGTTGATACCCATTCTTCTCAAACTATTCCAAAAAAGTAGAAATAGAAGGAAAACCTCCGGACTCATTTTATGAAGCCAGCATCACTTTGATTCCCAAACCAGACAGAGACCCAGAAAAAAAAAAAAAAAAAAAAAAAAGAACTACAGGTGAATATACTTTATAAATACAGATGCAAAATACTAGCATCTAACAAGATAGTAGCAAATCGAACTCAACAACATATAAAAAGAATTATCCACCATGACCAAGTGGGATTCATTCCTGAGTTATTGAACTGGGCTGATTCAATATTCGCAAATCAATCAATGGGATACATCACATTAACAACAACAACAACAACAACAACAACAAAAAGATAAAAACCATATCGTCTGTCAATAGATGCAGAAAAAGCATTTGACAAAATACAGCGTCCTTTCTTAATAAAGACCCTCAAGAAAGTCAGGATAGAAGGAGATTACTTAAACATCATAAAAGCCATATATGAAAAGCCCACAGCTAATATCATCCTCAATGGGGAAAAACTGAGAGCTTTCCCCCTGAGATCAGGAACACGTCAGGGATGTCCACTCTCACCATTGTTGTTTAACATAGTGCTGGAAATCCTACCATCAGTAATCAGACGACAAAAGGAAATAAAAAGCATCAGAAAGCGCAAGGACGAAGTCAAACTTTCACTTTTCGCAGATGACATGATATTCTATATGAAAAACCCACAGAGTCCACCAGAAGCCTATGAGAACTGATCCATGAATTCATCAAAGTTGCAGGGTACAAAATCAATGTACAGGAATCGGTTGCATTTTTATACACCAATAATGAAGCAACAGAAAGAGAAATCAAGAAACTCATCCCATTAACAATTGCACAAAAAACCATAAATACCTAGGAATGAACCTACCCAAAGATGTAAAAGATCTGTATGATGAAAACTATAGAAAACTTATGAAGGAAATTGAAGAAGACACAAAGAAATGGAAAAACATTCCATGCACTTGATTGGAAGAACAAACATTGTTAAAATGTCAATACTACCCAACGCAATCTATACATTCAATGCAATCCCAATCAAAATTGCATTTGCATTCTTCTCAAAGCTAGAACAAACAATCCTAAAATTTGTATGATACCCCAATAGACCCCAAATAGCCAAAGTAATATTGAAGAAGAAAACGAGAGGCATCACAATCCCAGACTTTAGACTCTACTACAAAGCTGTAAACATCAAGACAGTATGAAATTGGCACAAAAACAGACACATACACCAATGGAATAGAATAGAGAACCCAGAATTGGACCCACAAATGTATGGCCAACTAATCTTTGACAAAGCAGGAGAGAGTAGCCAATGGAAAAAAGACAACCTCTTTAACAGATGGTGCTGTGGGAACTGGACAGCAAAATGCAAAAGAATGAAACTAGACCACTTTATTAGACCATACACAAAAGTAAACTCAAAATGGATGAAGGACCTGAACATGAGACAGGAAACCATCAAAACCCTAGAGGAGAAAGCAGGAAACAACCTCCTTGACCTCAACAGCAGCAGTTTCTGACTCGACACATCCCCAAAGGCAAGGGAATCAATCAAGAGCAAAATTGAACTATTGGGACCTCATCAAGATAAAACGCTTCTGCACGGCAAAGGAAATAATCAATAAAGCTAATAGTCAGCTGATGGAATGGGAAAAGATAGTTGCAAATGACATATCAGATAAAGGGCTAGTGTCAAAAATCTACAAGGAACTCACTAAACTCCACACCCAAAAAACAAATAATCCAGTGAAGAAATGAGCAGAAGACATGAATAGACACTTCTCCAAATTGGACATCCAGATGGCCAACAGAAACATGGAAGGATGCTCAGAATCATTCATCATCAGGGAAATACAAATCAAAACTACACTGAGATACCACCTCACGCCGGTCAGAGTAGTTAAAATGAAAAAATCAAGAGACTATAGATGCTGGTGAGGATGTGGAGAAACGGGTACCCTCCTACACTGTTGGTGGGAATGTAAACTGGTGCAGCCGCTCTGGAAAACAGTATGGAGGTTCCTCAAAAAATTAACAGTAGAACTCCCCTATGACCTAGCAATAGCACTGCTAGGGATTTACCCAAGGAATACAGGAGTGCTGATGCATAGGGGCACATGCACCCCAATGTTCACAGAAGCACTTTCAACAACAACCAAATTATGGAAAGAGCCTAAATGTTCATTAACTGATGAATGGATCAAGAAGATGTGGTTTATATATACAAGGGAATACTACATGGCAATGAGAAAGAATGAAATCTGGCCATCTGTAGCAACGTGGATGGAACTCGAGAGTGTCATGCTAAGTGAAATAAGTCAGGCAGAGAAGGACAGATACCATAGGTTTTCACTCAGAAGTGTAAGAGGAGAAACTTAACAGAGGACCATGGGGAGGAGAAGGGGGGGAAAAGAGCTAGGGAGAGGGAGGGAGGCAAATCATGAGAGACTCTTGAATACTGAGAACAATCTGAGGGCTGATGGGGGAGGGGGAAAAGGGAAGGGGGGTGATGGGCATGGAAGAGGGCATTTGTTGGGATGAGCACTGGGTGTTATATGGAAACCAACTTGACAATAAACTATAAAAGAAAAAAAACAATGTACATACCTTTATTAAAAATACTTTACTGCTAAAATGTGCTAACCATATCTGTGCTTTCAGCAAGTAATGATCACTGATTACAGATAACATAACAAACAGAATAACAGAGAAAAAGTTTGAAATGTTGTGAGAATTACCAAATCGTGACACAGAGGCATGAAGTGAACAAATGCTATTGGGAAACTGGTGCCAATAGACTTGCCTGACACAGGGTTTACACAAACCTTCAATTATAGAAACAAACAAACAAAAAACAAACAACAAAAAAACACCACAATATTTGCAAAGCACAATAGAGTGAAGTTCAATAAAACAAGTGTGTCTGTATCTCACAAGGGGCTAATATTCAATATATATAAAGAACTCATGTAACTCAATAGTAAACACACACACACACACACACACACACACACACACACACGAGGCAATTTGATTTAAAAATAGGCAGATTATTTGAATGAGCCTTTTTCAAAGCCATGCAGATGGTCCACAGGTACATGAAAAGATGCTCAACATCACTCATTATCAGGGAAATGTAAGTCAAAACCATAATGAGATATCCACTCACACCAGTCAGAATAGCTAGTATCAAGAAGACAAGAAATAATGAAGGTTGGCATGGATGTGGAGAAGAGGGAACCCTCGTGCACTTTTGGTGGGATTATAAATTGATGCAGTCATTATGATAAACACTACAAGGATTCCTCAAAAAATTAAAACTAGAACTGCCATTTGTCCAAGTAATTCCACTTCTGGGTATTTATCTGAAGAACATGGAAGCACTGACTTGAAAAGATATCTGCATCACCACGTCCATCACAGCATTATTCACAATAGCTAGGACACAGAAACAACCTAAGTGGCCATCAATGGATGGATAGATTTTTAAAAAAGTTATGTATATATATATATATAGACTTGTCTGACACAGGGTTGACACAAACCTTCAATTTATAGAAACAAACAAACAAACAAACAGCAAACATATTATTCATCCAGAAAAAAAGAATGAAATGTTTTCTGCACAACACAGATGGATCGCGAGGGTATTATGTTAAATAAGTCAGAAAAACACAGATACCATATTATCTTTCTTTATGTGGAGTCTAAATTAAAAACAAAAGTGAAAACCAAGTTCATAGATACAGAGAACAGATTGGTGATTGTTAGTGGTGGCAGACATGGCATGGGGGAAATGAGTAAACTGTTTTTATTTTTAGCTTAAATAATATTAAAAACCACCTCTCTCATATTTGGTTATTATGTAATATGCTTTATGTAATGCATTTTACTTCTCTAACTCTCATATTTTACTTTAAAATAAAGACTTTGGCCTAAATCAATGGGTCTTAACCTGGGAGTTGCACCACATTTGCCTAACAAAATTTTACTAAAACATAAGTGTTTGGTTCCACTATCAGAAATTGGGATTTGGTAGACCTGAAGTGGGTCTTGGACAGAAGAACAGTTAAAACATTTTTGAATGATTCTGATGCCCACTAACATTGAGTAACTTTTGTAGTGTAGAAGATTTTCAAATTTGGAAAAGAAAATTAACATGATTTAGGCTCTACCTCAGACAAGTTAAACAGAAGTTCTGGAAATGGGATCAGGCATTACTGGTTTGTTTTTGTTTTTGTTTTTTTTTGTTTTAGTTTATTTAAGCTCCCCCACTGGTTCTATGTGCAGCCAATATTTAGAACTACTGATCCATTCTAAAAGATACCCAAAATCAGTGGCAATTCTCCTCTCATTCTGAGAGCACAATGAAGACTGATTTAAAACAAGAAGAAAAATATCTCAAATCACAAGTACACAAGAGATAAACCTGTTTGGTGGCAAGATCCGAGATTCTGGTGTTGACATGAGAAACAGAAGGCTGTTCAGCCTTTGCCTCTAGTCCAAGTTCACCAGCCTTGAAAAAAAGAATTCCCCATGGATCCATACAACACTTCTGAATTTGGGCTTTCAAACAAAATTCTAAAATTAATAATAAAATGTTACCTTAATTTCTCTTGCCACTGTTAGCATATGCATATATTTCCTTTAAAGAACTTGTGCAGAGGAGTAGTAGTAAAACAAGAAGGGATTTATATATTCCTACATCCCCTAAACAAATTACCACATATAGTATCAATAGAGAAAAGATAAATAAACAAGATATAAAAGGTGGAAGGGCTTCCTAGTGGTTTACTGGATCCTATCCCATAGTCCCATGTAGGGGCTTGTTCCTGAGCCTGCACATCTCTTGATGGAGACAAGGAAAGATAGGCTCAAGGTCACCCAGTTAGAAGCCGTAAGATAACGGCTAATCAACAGACCAGAGACTCCAAGGGGTTGCTATTATGCATATATACAGGATTTGCAAGGGAATAATAAATAAATAATATTCAGACAAACAGGCTGTGCCTTTCATATTGTATTCAAAGGATAATAATTCTCCTCTAAAATGTGCCCAAACAATAGTAGGGATAATAATGCCATGAAGACAAGAGGCAGCTGTAAATTGTACGAGGTGATAATCAAATGACCAAGCTAGAGACCAGGGAGGGCAGCAAGGTAATGAAAGCTTTCCTCCTGGGAGCATGAGGAGATGCAGCAGCAGCGACAAGGACAGATGGGCTGACAGACAGTGTCCTCCATTCCAATACCTGTGTCTGTCAAGCTCAGCATTTGGAGGGGCTGACAGTAATAACCATGTCCCTCTGGAAGTGGCTACAGGCTTCAAGGGGTAGAGATGCACAATGGGTTCTCCTGCAGAAACCAAGTGTCCTTCACACTAGCCTTTGTCCTCTCTCAGCTTCCTTGGCATTTGGAACAGTCAGAGGAAAAAGAAGGGGCGGGGTGTTCAGCAATGCCTGGATCTGAGCTTCCTGAGGCATACGTGATATGAAGAAACAGGGATTTATGGGCAGCAAGGGGTCAGTTCCTTGTCTAGCCAGACAGCTATTATGACCCAGAATATGGGTTCTTTCCTGTCAGTGATATAGTTCCTAAAAGCAAGCCCATTTACTTAAATAAAACCCAATAATAATAATCAAATTTTGAAAAGAAAATGTATCATCAACACATGGTTATAGTATTTTTTTTCAATGAAAATAACCTGTTGTTTTATCTTTTATAATAGGACAAAATACACAAGAGACCTAAATGTTGCACATAAGCTTGGAGCAAAGTCAGGTCCTCAGAAAGATAGCCACAGTTGAAATTAGGGGGTCTTGGTTGAAAGTGTGAATTACTGGTATTCCTATTTATTTAAATAGGGATCTGGAATCATTTCAGTCTTGGTTAGGACCCCCCCACACACACCTTTTTCTCAGATTAAGTCAATTTATCACACCACCTTCATGTTATGCTTCCTTAATGAATACTCAACACCAGTCTCTGACGACAGTTTGGGTGTTCAACAGCAGCACTAGCCAGATGACCCTTGGAGAGAGGGAACCAGTGTTCTTGGGTTTGGCGGAGCCCAACCTTTGGACCTTTGCACAAGCTTCCTGGACCTTTGCACAAGCACCTGCTGAAAACAGAGGCAAAGTGACATCCATAAGATAATCCTGAACACTGGTGGTCAGATGGCTCATTTACAGTGGAGATTCCACTGACCAGGTAACCTGCATGCTCTACCCATTTCCATAGGTCCAGGTGCATTCCACTTCTGCAAACCTTGTCTCCCATCTTCAATGAATTATTGTGTTACTTAATTATTGAAAAATTTTTCTGTTAAAATAATCATTCATTTTGATGAACTGGCTGCAAGCATCTCATCATGCTAACAGCTTATGAAAGATTTGAGTAGGGGCTAAAGGGAGAGCCAAAGTGCACCAGCCCTGCTTGCTCTGAGATATGGAGAGGGGCTCCCATCTGTTGAAGCTGCAGGTTTCACTTGGTAGGAAAGACAATTGACTTCTGCCCTGGGAAATGAACTAACTTTCTCCCCAAAAAAGGTTTGATGACAAAGAGACAGCTTTACACCAGATTTGTAATGTTCTAAGCTGTGATGACTCTACCCTTAATTGAAACTCAGAAACACCATCATGAGCAGAAGGTGATTCCAGGAGTAATGAGCCTAATTACAACCATTGTAATTAGCAATTGGGAAGGGGAGAGATGGATTCTGGAAGCGAAGGATCCTGAAGAACTAAGCTTTCCATGTTTATGACAGAAATGAAATAACTTTGGGGGTAATAAAACTTGTCAATACAGGGGAAGCACAGGATGGATAAGAGAATCAGAGCCAGAACCTGCTCTTCCCTGACAAAGCAGGATGCATAACTTCCCCTTTAGAATCTGAGTAGTAGAAACTTCCATCCATGCCCCCATTTCCCTGATGTTTTAAGACCCAATCTGGCCAGTATGCACTGAGGCCAGTCCTCAAATTGTACCCCATACCTGTCACATGCACACACACACATAGGAGAAATCTAGTAAATTGCATGACAATGGAATCCAATTTTATACCAGAAAGAAGCCTTAGGAATTTCCAATCCAACCTCCTCCTTTGATGAATGAGTAAAAATTTAACCCAGAGAAGGTGACTACATGATAACTCCCACTAGAGGTAGAAATGACCTTAAAAATTATTTAATCCAAGCTCCTCGTTTTAGATTTGAGTAGAGTGTTCAGTGCTGTCTTAGCTACAAACATCTGAGAAGAATAGAAAGAGAAAGAGCACAGTAAGGTAATAGAAATTAAGACCAGGAAGGAAAAGGTACCAAAAGAAAGAAAAAGAGATGGTATGTTTGGGGCTGGAAAATGTGTGATACAGAGTGTGTATGATGGGAAGGGGAACTTGTCTCTGCTCCTGGCAGCTGGAAAGGTGGGGTTGAGGAATTTCAGGGATCCGAGTGGAAAGACCTTTCTGAGTTCAGAGGCAGGACATCCTCAGACACAGTAAAGCAACCAGCCAGGAAACAGAGTTTCAACTGTTGATGACAGTTACTTGTAGGGAACAAAATGTCAAAGTTACTTAAACACAACTCAAATTTCAGATAGTGGCTTAGCTATCAAAGTCTTGCTGCAAAGACCATTTCACAGCAGCATGAGATGTTGGTACAGGAGAATGTGGGTGATCTCCTACACCCTCACTTTCATTAGAAAAGGGCCCTGCTGATCTACACTTACCTCAGAAGCCCCCAATCCCTTAAGGGGATGGGATTTCCAGGAATTAGCCATGATGACCTAAGTCAGGGACACTAGCTGGTGTTGCAGGAAACATCTCTGTCCTGGGGTTTGGTTCTCTGCACTTGTATCTTTGAGAGTTCAGGTTTGCTTGAGGTTATACCCAGGACTGCTAGCAAGTCCTTACCTCAGAAGGAAGTACCTCAGGAGGAAGATAAGTGAATTATATTTGTGAGACAGATCACTCCATGGTTTTGACTCATTGTCCATTCCCTTCTTAATTTACCTTAGTCTTTTGTCAAATTTTTACTTTAAATGTCCTAACAGATTCTCACTGGTCTGGGGTTCAACAATGGAGGGCAGCATTCCTTAAGGCCAGAATGGGGCAACAGCAACAATTACTGGGAAATCTTTAAAATAAAGCAAATGAAGAGAGGAGAGAGAGAAACTTCTTTTATGGCCCAACTTGAAAGATTTATGTTAGGTCTTATTAATGTATATTCTGGCATTTCTCAAAGCATATTGCATAGAACAATAGTTCCTGTAAGCAGTCTTCCCATGGGAAATAATGACCTCTGTAGTCAAATGAACTGGAAAAATAAGGTAAAATAGGGTTTTTTCACTTCAGGGCTCCCTCAAATCCTTACCATATAGGATTTGACAAATTTATTTGATCACAACACAAGTTTTATTTCTGGGACATTATGAGAAAAGTTCAAAAACAGGGGAAGCTAGGAATGATTTTCTCTGGGGTAGGGAGGACTATGGGTGATTCATACGTTCTTCTGTGTGCCTATCTGTATGACATTCATTTTACACAAGGAATATTTATTGCATATGTACTGAAAGGTTAAAACAAAACCTAATATTTAACAAAATAACAAAAATTAAAATTTTTCTCTCTTAGATCAGACTTAAACCAGGATCTGAAAAGTGGGAAGGATGGATGTGCAGGGGAGGACCAGGATCACCATGTGAATCCTGGAAAAGTGAGGGCATGCAGAGGCTGAAATCCAGCAGGGCCCAATTCCTGGCCTCAAGGGTTTGGGGCTCTGGACTCAGTAAATCCGGCTGAATTAAAGTTGTTTAGCCTCAACTCCTCATCCCGAACTATTCTGATATCCTTCAGACTGTGAGCAGTGGTGGCTGAGGAAGAATGCAATGACTCTGTCACTCACCTCTCTTCTCACCAAGAGTCTTTCTGGAGCTTAGGAACCAAGCTTCTTAGACCAGCCAGTGAGCTGATGACACTAATAACTTAAACCTCTCTTTATAATGGGCTATTTCCCTGTTTTCCCCAATGTGTTCCCCTTTGAGGTGGTATTCACTTCGTACAGGCTGGTCACTCTCAGTCAAATATTTTGTGGTCTTTAAAGATTTCTCTTAAAATGTGCTAACCACCTGAAATGGTACATACGTGTGAAAAAAATACTTTTTCTCTTGATCTCTTTGAAGCACATATGACTACTCGTACCAAAGTTTACAACATTGTACTGTGGGTTTATATGTATTTAGATATAACACAGTAGATAGATAATTATACCAGAATGGGAAAGTGTCCCTCTCAAGATACTTTACAACACTTGGCCAGAAAGAACAAGCTGGGACTTTTTTCCCCCCAAAAAGCAGTGTTGAATAATTCTGAAAAGTAATCCAGAAATAAAATGACACATAAATAAATGACATAGAATTACGCTTAAAAAAACATGAAACAACTTGACTTAAGAAATCATAGAGGCTCAGAATCCAGCAGGGTATATTAAACCCATGACATCTAAGTCATGGTGAGGCCCATGTGAGTTGCTGGCATGAGTGCAGAGTAAAGGACCATAGATAAAATTGTTATCCTAGAGTAATAAGAAATAAAGAAATAAGAAATAACATTTAAGGTCAATTCAAAATTAGCTTTGTTTATCTAGACAGAATGCACATCTCAAATATTCATAATGTAAAGATTCCACATTAAAAACACAACAGTAATTTTTATCAGATATTGTTAAAACATGTCCTCATTTGATAGTGCTCTTTCAAAAGACTTAGGCAATTTGTTCATGTTACTGTGCAGATAAGCATAAACAAAAACCTGATGTATGAGTTGAAAATATATAAACCTGGTCCAACAGTTCCCCACTGTGCTATCTTCAGAAAGAACAGCTGCTGCTACAAAAGTAACTCCCAGCACGCATCGTTGTTATTGCCTTTGTTATTGAACAATGGTATTATTAATTATTATACACTACAACTAAGTGCTGTGTTAGGTGTACAGGAAAGACTCAGTGCCAAATCACAGGTTTGCCGTGATGAATAGTAAAAGCAGGCAGGTTCAGCTCACTAGTGCAGGGAATTTGACACCTCCAAGGGCAAGCCTCAAAGAAGAGTAGATGCAACTGGTGGGTAAATGTGCCTGCGTCCTATCTTTCTGATAAACAGTAATGGCGGTGGGGGGCGGGGCGGGGGGCATTCTCTAGGCTTCTCAGAGGCCCCTGCAAAGATAATTGTGCTAGGTTTCCTTCGTGAAGAGTGGTTCTGGGGAGACGACAATCGACACAATGGCAGACGTCCCCAAAAGCTGATGGCTAATGGAGAGGGACCAAGAGCTGATGGCTAATGGCAAACTTTATTTAAAAACGCATCTTATTTTATAGCCTCCTTGCAAGCATGGAGAGCACAGTAAATGTTACAGTAAATGTTTTAGTCAGAACAACAGTTACAGATAAAGAAAGGACAGACCAAGAACCTCCTGCAACTGTGCGTGGGTATATCCCTGGTGTCGTGGTCCTTGACGCACTTGGCTGGTGACCAGGAAGACACTGTCCTGCACGTCCTCCTGGGACTTCATCAAGTATCATGTTCCCAGCGTTCTGAGAACAGAGGTCAGGCAGGAATGTCCCATTCCCCAGCAATAATCCCTATTGTCTATGGTAGTCATTGTGATGACATCCCTTCTATTAGGTTTCTAAAGCCAACTTGATTGAGTTATAACTTAAATACGCCCATTTTAAACGCAAAATTTGGTGTACTTTGATGTCTGTAAGTGCCTGTATAAGCCTCACCAGGTATGCAACCACACTAAATATCTCCCTATGCCCATTGCTGCCCATTTCTCTTCATCCCCGACCCTCAATCCGGGTAACGTAGATTTGGTTTTTCTCATTATAGATTAGTTTTTCAAATTCTAGAATTTTACAAAAATAAATCATACAATTTGATTGAGTTACATATAGTCATACATTATATTGGGTTAAATAGCTCAATATAATGTTTTTGAAATTCACCTATGTTGTTTTGCACACTGATTTGTTCTTCTTTAATTGCCAGATAGTATTTTATTGTACAAATATATCATTTTTTAGTCCATTTACCTGGTAATGGATATTTGAGTTATTTCCAGGTTTGACTATTATGACTAAAGCTGCTGTGAATATTCACATATTTATATGGTCACACGTTTTCTGTTCTTTTAATGCAATACCTAGATGTGGAGTCCTTTCCTGCCTTACTTTCTCTGTCGCCTCACTTCTGTCAGTTCCCAATCAATTTCAGAACTCAAGATTTCTGTCAGGCTCTGATTTTGGAAACATCCAAAATAAAATGCCAATGCCTCACTATATGCTGCTTGCCCATCTTACTGATGAAGGGCAACCTCTTCATAATGTTTCTCCACCTTATTCTTTATGCCAGGAACCAACTTCCTGTCACCTCAAGATGTTGGTGAACTGTTTCTCAGATGTGGCTCTCCTCAATCTGATTATAAACTTTTAGGGAACAAAAATATTCATTCTTGTTATGCTACATTCTTTCACAAGTAGAACACTCCTGAGATCTTAATTACCTAACTATAACCTTGACTAAATTTGTTGACCTCTCCAAACTTCAGATTTTTCATTTACTAAAAAATACCAGATAATTGTAGTAACTATACTTCAGGGTCACTCTAAAGATCAAATAAAATCGTGTACTCCGCACATCCAGGTTCTGGTCAAAAAATATAGTTTTTACACTAAAGGAACTTAGAAACACTTGAGAATGTCTGAATTCAGGTACGGGGCAGGAACTGCAGAAGATAAGCACAAACTATTATTATTTCATATTGGAGAAAGATAAAATGATATTACCAAGTTCTGTCAAAAAGTCACAAGTATACGTTTAACATTTTTCAAAATAAAATGAGAACAAAAAGACACACCTGTTTTGAAGAAATTATTGCTGGTTTAAGATGTAACAACTTGGATAAAACAAATAATGTTTGGAATAGATTAAAGCACACCAAATTATCAAATATATGTAAATCTATCAATTCTTAATGATTTAAAAAATGTTCAATAGAAGTGGTTATTATGACATCAACACATCAATATAGAATTTGAAAACTAAATGAAAATAATCAAGTTTTATTATGCCTTATCTCTACAAGTTTATATTTCATGGCATCCAGAGTTGATAAGGAAAATTATCCATTCTGAAGAATACCAGTATATGAATACAGAAGGAAAGGTAGGATTAGAAAACCTACATTTTGAAACTTCAAATAAAATTATGGGTCTAGGCAATGGACTTTGACAGATGTGAAAAATGTTAGTGAGAAAAACTGATGTAGGATTTTATAATGGAAGGATCAGACAGAACTCAAATGAGCACACTGATAATTTTTTTTTCTTTTTCTTATATTTAACTGGTCAAACTTTGGTTCACTATATGTGAGGAGAGGAGATGTTATTTGCTTCATGGTGTGGTGAGTTTCCAGCACCACTATGATGGTAGTCTTCCCTCAAAAGTGGAACCTGAGTCTAATCACCTAGCTCTAATTGTCCACTTGAAATAACTTCAGGGGCTGGAGCAAACACTTGGAAGGCTACACAAGAAAGGAAATCCAGAATGTATGGTTTTCTACACAGAAAATGATTGAGTTTTTCCCAGAAAACAATGGCATGGAACAAAACAGAGAGGGGTCAGGGAACTCTTATAGAAGAAGAGACAAAAGGGGATTAACAATAAAATGCAATCTGTGGGCTTGGAATCCTGACTCTAATAATCTAACTGTAGAAAGATATTTATGAGATAATTAGGGAAATCTGAATATGGACCAGGTCTTTGATATTATATATAGACAGTAAACTTTCAAGTGTTATAATGAAATAGAATTTATGGGCAATATCCTTATTAGTTAGAGATACATGATGACATATTTACAGAAAAAAAATATATGATGTTGGGGGATTTCATTTCAAATATTCCAGAAAAGGAGCAGTGGAGGCATCAATTGCGCAGGATTGTAAAATATATTCATAACTGTTAAAGTTAGGTGATAGATACAGAGAAATTCATTATTCTGTTTTCTTTTTATGTATTTTTGAAATATTATATAATACAAAATTTAACATAAGGTAAATTTCTGGAATGATTACAGCTAACAAAACATGGGACACCATTTACCTTATTAGGAGAATTGGGAACTTCTGCTTTTGACAATTC
The DNA here is from genome assembly GCA_028646485.1 of Cryptoprocta ferox. Lineage (NCBI taxonomy): Eukaryota > Metazoa > Chordata > Mammalia > Carnivora > Eupleridae > Cryptoprocta > Cryptoprocta ferox. The sequence continues at coordinate 77,084,738 of CM053575.1, forward strand.
CCCTATAGAAAGCCAGAGTAGTGGCCCTATTCTAGAAGAATTTGATCAATACTCTTCCAGTAGCCTGCTGCAGAACTCCACAAACATGTGTCTCTGGGCTGGGAGTGAGGGACTCTGAAGGGCAATCTTGCTCCTATGTAACTGCCCAAATTTGAGCATTTGTGAGAAACAGATATGCAACATGAGTGGAGGTGAGGGATAGACCCTGCTGGAGTGTCTCCAGAGATGAAAGTTGTGGATCGGGTTGAAGTAGAATCTATCTAAAGGAAGGGCAACTGTGGCCCTTCTGCTCTGAAATAGAATCTGCCTCTCCTGGAGCCTGGATCCCTGGTGATGTGTTGGCCACTTGGAGCCCCGTGACTGCCCTGCTAATGGTTTCTGTATCACACTCACCTGATCAAACCCACAGCCTCTGTGTGTGTATGGAGGGTGGGGTGGAGAAGCAAGCAGACACTATAAATTCTTTACTGCTTTAATGTTTTATTATGGAAAATTCTACACATATACACAAGTGGAGAACAGTATAATAAATTTCAGTGTTCCATAAACTCAGCTTCAATAATTATCAGTTCCTGGCTCATCTTGTTTCAACTACATACTCACACCTTCCTAAATTATTTTGAATCAAATCACATAATTTATTTAATAGTATTTTATTATTGATCTCTAAAAGATATGAATGCTTCTTCTTATTAAAATGTTAAAATATTCACATACATATAATTATTTTTCTGAGCCATCTGAAAGTTACACACATTAGGACAATTCACACGTAAATACTTGCATACCTACTACCTAAAACAAAGGCATTCTTCTACATAATGTTACTTCAGTGGCCCCATTTAAGACATTTGCCAGATATTTACATATTATTCATATTCATTTTCCCCCATTTTTCCAAAAATTTCAGTGAAGTCTCATTTTATGAATGTAATTACAATACCATCACTACACCTAGAAGTGTTAACAATAATTCCTTAAAATCATCAAATGTCTAGTCATTTTTTATATTTTCTATCGCCTTCTCTCTTTTTTCAAACTCTCCCTTAATCTGTCTCTCATAGAAGAAACCGGAAAATTTGTTTGGTAGAGTTTTCCAAGGTATAGATTTTGTTGAGTGTATTCCTGTGGTCTGTTTTAAAATATATCTGTATTTCGAAAATACATTGCTAGATATATCTAGAGGCTTGATAGAAACCATCTGTGATTTTTCAGTAATGCTACTTCCCAGGCAATGCTGAGTATTTCAGTCAGGTTGGATGTAATGTCTGATTATGCACTTGAGGTCTTAATGGTTTTACCTAGACCCATTTATTTATTATAAGTTGCAAAATAGTAATATTCTACATGTCATCTCTTTTTAATCTATTACCTGTAAAATGTTTAGACAGTTTATGGAACTTCTCATTATCTGTCAAGTTATACTCTGGTATAACTATCATTTATTATAGTTTATAAAGGAAAGGTAGAATAAATACTTAATTCTTACCAGTTTTCAAAATAACGTCTTTGTTCACAGATGTCCTACCCCAGTGACCAAATAGTTTTCCTAATATTTTTGACATTTTATTATGAAATTATAGATTTAATCATACATTTAAATACATTTTATTTAAATGTATTTTATTTAGTAAAATAAAGTATTGAAACTCAAATTGTCCCATATTTAGTTGAGTGGAGACCAGCTAAGTATTTTTACATTATGTTACTATTTGTGATTATTTTTTTGCCTTCTAGTAGAACAAAATGTTCCAGACTCAAATTGCACATGTCCAGTCACAGACCTATAATCAGCTATCTTTCTAAGCATGCTTGGCTCCTTCTAGTGATAAATGATATTGAATGACAACCATCTAGGTGCTACAGGTTTTCACTGCTACTGAATTCCCCATTGCTTCTAAGACTTACAGTAGATAGAGGTAGATAATATGTATTTATAAATTACAGAGTTTTTATGTAAATCCTATTGATCTTACATCTGTTTGTTTTTTCTTTATCTGATGCAGAAAATCCTGGTTCTCAGTGAACATCACTTTAGTCTTTTTTTTTTAATCATAATGAGGACAGTTGCATAGCAGTCTAAATCAGTGTAACTAGCAGTAGAAAAATATGGTTACTAACTATGAGTGAGAATTTGTTTTCAGTTCTTTTCTCCCTGTGTCATATCCCATTAGTTACAAGTAAAATTCTGGATTTGAAGGACACATGGAATAGTCCCTTTCTCATTTATGCTGCTATTTCATGAAGTGCATGCACACTTACCTTCCCACCAGCATACCCAAGGTTGATTAAGGGATAGAGAAGAGTGTCTGCACACTTTTCCCAATAAAAACTACAATGGGAAAAGTGACTGTCTGTTTCTTGGGTAAGCAACAATGCTGAGCTAATGGGACCAAGAGTTGCTGGTTGGCTTCAAACTCTCAGAGATCCTGGTTCCAGATGTGTGGCAGGCTCACACTGGTCAGAGCTCCTGACTTTCAGTGGCCATGTCTCAGAGCTCCACTGAATACAGTAGGTGCTCTATATATTTTTTAGTTAATATAATTGGAGGGTTTTGTTCAGAAAAGTGACATGAGAAATAAGAACACTATTTTGGAAGAGGCTCATTGTAGGTTCAGGAAGTAACTAATAGAGATATTTGCTTTTTTCAGGGGATGAGGACCAGTTTAATATCTTTGGCCAAGTTGAACTACGTTTGGTGATACCTTCTTACACCTTTTAACTGTAGTCTGTGTATCATGTTCTTCGGGACTTCTGGTAAAAGGCATTTTGCCTTTTTAGTGCCTGAGAGCTGAAGCTCCAAGGGAAGGAGCACAGGAAAACCGTTGACGACAGGGATTATCCAGAGAGCAGAAAGGGTGGCAGCAGAAATAGTCAAAAACCAATACAAAGGACCTGTGCACGGACGACCTGGGAAATTTCCTGGTGTAGTGAGGAGGAATGGAGTAGGAAAGAAGAAAAAGGAGAGCATATGTTTCATGTTCTTACCTTCTTTCTCTAGGAAAGAAGACCTGCAAGCAACCTTCTTGCAGCATGGAAAACTTTTGATGGCTAAGGTTAGACTCCAGAAACTTTTCAAATGTTGACAAGAAGGGAAAGAGCTGTTAAGAAGTAAGGGAACTGAGTGAAGAACCAGAACAAGAATGTGGTAGGGTCAGGTGCAGGAGAAAGGTGTGACTTGTAAGGCGTCCTGAAAGACCCCCTTCCAAAGAGAATTCCAGCATCATATGGGATTCCTCCAGGCTCAAGGTGAAGTCAGCTATCTTTATCCCAGGAAAACGTGCCCTTTTCTAATGATGGTCACAGATCCCTAGCACTGAGTTGAGGCTGGGCTAAGCTGCTCCTCATTTGTTGCTTCAGAAAGTGCAAGAATGAAAGTGCAAGGATGAAAACTTTAAGCAAGCCCTTCCTCAAAGAGCCTGTTTCAATCTTGAGAAATCCAAGCTGGCTAGCAATGATCCAGGAATTAATTAACAAGCTGGCTGGCCCTGCCACAGGCTTGATGTCAAGAGACATGGACTTACCTCTTCCTCTAAATCCAAAGGTCAGAGCCTAAGGAAGCTGCCTTCACTTTAAGCAGGACTAATCCAGGCAGACAAGCAAGGTAAAGGGTGGTGGCAAGGATCAGTGTTCCCTCTTTCTCAAAGTCTGTCACAGCCACTTAGTTTTGTAGTTATCACCCCATAAATAGACTAAAAAAATATAACAATAACACTAACCACTGATTTGAAGTCTGAAGACCAGGTCCAGGTCCTGGCTTCTCCTTTCTGTAGTCTAACCTGTTGTTCAAATTCTGGCTTTGCCATTCCTACAGCAGTGGTCTTGAGCAGTGAGTTAATCTCTCTAGTCCATTAACTACATTTCTAAAACGGGTACAAATATTATAACTACCTCATTAATCATTTCAGGGTTAAATGTCAATGTCTATAAAGTGGTTACTCAACATCCTACACACAACAAATGCACAAGGAATTGTTGCTCTTGTTACAATCACTGGATCCTAGATACCAAACTTGCAAAGATTAACAATCAGAACTGTCCCTCCCCTTCGGAACCTTCAGTTTATTGTTTTGTAAAAGGGATGAGATTGTGCTCAGGCCAGGCCTTTGACAAATATGATTCTTATTTACAGCCTAACTATAATAGGCCATGATCAAGGTACAGGTCCTCAAATACCCTCATGAGACAGTATCTTGCCACACTAGAGACAGAGACTGGCTGTAAGAATTGGATTCTGAGTTTCTAAAAACCTTCCTAGTGGGAAATGTTCCCTTCACTTGACTCAGTAAGCCTCACAATGGAGTTCAAATCCCATTTCAACTATAAGGGATAGAATCCTTAAAGAAGGCATACTTGTTTTCTTCTAAGCTAAGATGAATTTTGGAAATGGAAAATTCACTTTCAAACAATCAATAAAAAAATTATAAAGTTCTGTTCTATTTAAAGAATTTACTGGAGTTGTTTAGGAGAAATTAAATTAATGTTCAAGAGATTTTCTTAGACTTGCAAGAATATTAAGACCGTGTAAACATCAATGGGAAAATTAGTAAGTGAGAGAGCATGTTGAATACATTTACATTTTGTGAATGGAAAATGTCCATTGAAATTACCATAAGATTTTAAATATTAAGCAAAATAAACATTTAGTCAAACAGAAGTTGTGTGGAGAAGACAGCGACAGGGAGGCAGAGGGAGAGAGAAGAGCTGTAGGTCTCTTTAGTACACATGGGTACCTTCTTATCTAGTAGTGTTGGAAGTCAGATGCAGTGTGAGCCATCTGTGGGTCTGGATGAGGCTGGTCTAAGTTGGCAATATGTGAGAAGGTGAGCTAATAAAATACAAATAAATAACTGTCTCTTGCTCCCTGGGCCTTAATTTTAGCATATGGTTTTGGGGAGAAAGAAGAAAGGTGTGTTTTTGAAGTTCACTTATTTGTTCAATAGCTATAATTGTCTAAAGTCTATGTCAATTGCCATTCTTCTCTCTCACCTACATTTTTCAAGACTCCTCTTTTTGAAACCCCTGCCCTCCAACCACCCAGAGGACCCTGCTTTCTCTCACCTCTGTATTGCCAACCACTGTCATTCCAACCCCTTCTGCTGATACATCAAAACCTTCAGCACCTGCTTGCTGTCTCCTCTCCACCCTAAATCCAGTCATCATTCTTTGGGCTCTACCTTTCACATGATGTATAAGCTCCCTGACCCTCATGACTTAACCTCCATCTCCAGGGATCTTTTCTTCCATTCCACAGTACCCATCTGCTCTCAGTGTCATAGCAGAGATATTTGATCCCAAAATGAAATCACATATTCTACTTGGACCACAACCACCTGTCCTCTGGCTTACTTACTCATGTATCCTGACTGTAGTAATTCTTCAACCTCATCAAGATTTCCAATCCATAGATCCCACAACTTTTCTTTTATCTAAACAAGTCACTAGTGTTTTATTTTTTTCCATTATCTTTCTTTAATATGTTGGCAGCATTACAATTGACTCCTTATAATTAAGCTCAAGTTGCTCATTGTAGTCACTTTGCTACACTACAAATCCTGGAAAAGCCCCACCATCTACCATCTTCATGACTACATTGGTCCAACTGAGAGCTGTTACAGAGAAATAAAACCCATGAAACAACCTCAAATCAGGGTAAATTCCTAGTCCCCTACCTCAGAATGGCCTGAGAATTCTACTAGGTGTCTCAATTAAAGTCATCCTGCCATGACATTCTATAGCTAGACAGTTCGTTCTCCATTTCATTCCAATCTCCCAGCATTAACTGCCATTGTTTCCCCAAAACACTTGAGAAAATACAATTCCATTAGGAATTTGGTAGTGTACCAAAGTGGGGGAAATCTATAAACTTTTAAACATTTTTTACTCCTAATAAATAAGGCACAATTTCTGCTATTAAAGATGGGTAATATTTCTTGTGCCTCTATTATATGCCATGATGGATCTCAGCACTTGATTTATCTCATTAATTCACCACAACAATAGGCAAATGCTTTATTTTATTTATTTTTTTAACTCTAGAGGAAACTATGGCACAGAGTGTTTCAATAGTTTTTTCAAACCAAAAACACCTGAAAATTTAATTAAAAGATGTACATTTAAAATTGGTTGTGTATCTAGTCTGCACCAGGTTCAGTAAATAAACAATTCTTTTTAAAAATGAACAAACAAAAAAAATAGTTTTCCCAAACCAAACATCAGCAGTGCTCTTTGTTGGAAGAACAAAGAAGTAATGTGGCATTGCCCCAGTTTCAGGATCCTTTATTCATGTTGGGGACCAGAGGAAGGGGATATAAACATATCTTCTATTCATTACTTACAGATAAATAAATTTTACTCTAGGAAGCTGCTTCATTTTGTCACAAAGAGCATGGCAGAAAAAGATAGGGATGTTGCAGCCCAAACCCATCCCCACCGCAATGAACAATTCTCAAAGAGTATGTCCACGCCAGGGGCAGGATTCCCTTTGAACACATGAGCTCTCCTTGACCCTGGGGAGTGGATATGAAGAAAGTAAAAAGCATACATTTTATTGTATCATATTTATCCAGAGAAAAAAATTAATGTTTCTAATTCTGATGTTAATTCTAAGGATCATAGTGAACTCTTAAAGCCTAAAATGGTTCAGAGTTCTAGATTGGAAACTGTCTCCCAGAGAGAGAGGGGTGAGAATTTTTAACATTCATGATAAATACAGGCCTGATTGCAAACCTTAGGTCCACCCTTTACTCACTAAGCTTAGGGTCAGAGCTTCTCATAGAGCCCCATATGGGAGAAATTCTTCCCTTCTTTTTGTGCCCAGTACACTCTGACCTTGATACTTATAAAGGATTTAGACTGAAGGAAGATAGGAAACACTGAAAATTAGAAGCTGAGAAGATTGACTAAGTGGAATCATGACCTGGAAGACTAGAAGGATCTCGGAAGTCATTTAGTCCACCCTCATCATTTTATCAGCAAAGAAACTGGCATCCAGCAAGGTGGAATGCCTGTCCAAGGTTGCATGGCACTAAAGCTGGGACAGTTCTGGGGAACCAGACTGACTACCCCTGTCCTTATTTACTCCACCTCTCTACCCTCTCCTTCAGGCTTTCTTTAAGGACCTTATTGTGCACAACTTACTTTTCCTCTTGTACTATCTGGAAATTGAACTCCCTATATCAAAGGAAGATACTAATGAAAGCAACTGGGTACATTTACTCCTGATTCTGTTGTGATTGGTTGTTGTTTTTCTCTGGCAAATTAGCCATCTAGAAACAAAAGTGGCTGTCTACAACTGTGTACAATGCCAAGCATTGGAACAAGAATCTTTCACCCACCACGAATATAGTATTTTTTAAAGAAATATTTGGTAAGAATATCTGTCTTTCAATGCTACCGAGAATAGATTTTCCATGAAAGGAAGGGAATTTCTTTCCCTGAGATTCAGTCTTGAGAATGAGACTCTATTTTCACCCATACCAGGACAGGTCAGGGGATTGGAAATAAAGTGATCAGTATCTGAGGCTAAATCCACCCTCTTGTCAGCAAAACCTTCCTAAAAGGTGAGTTACAAGCATGGTTGGGACTGCTGTAGATCCAAGCAGTGAGGGGTGTCCCCTCCCTGAAGCTCTGCACACCCTCTCCCTCCTTCCCCTCTGCTCCCAACCCCTAGCCTTTTCCAATTAATCACCTTTCCTTGGCCCAGGAGAGATTGATCCCCAATGAGAACTTTATATTATAATTGAACTGGCTGCCCCATAGGTCACTTACGTTATTTCTCTGTCCCTTTGGCAGGGGCCTCTAATCATTCTTTCCTTTGCTCTTTTCCCTAGAGTCAGGCCACGAATCTCTGCGTGCTCCTTAAAGTGTCAGTATATTGAGGAGTACCTTGATAAGTGGGATTAATTGTCAGATGTATCTGCCTGCTGTCTTCCTCCTTGCATGGTGACTTCTACTGACAGAGGAACTACTTCTCCAGAGCTTCCTTATTCCCATCCTCAGAAAATAGGCTGTTGGATTGATCAGGATCTTTGCTGGTTTGGCAAACTGAGAAGAAAGAGGAAAAAGAAGGACTCAAAGCTGAAACTGCATACAACCATAGATGTCTGGAGTCCCTATGTCTCTGCACTGACCTGGGCTATCCCTTAAAGTCCCAGCCACTGTGTCATCAGCCCTAGCATTAACATACCCTGGTTCTACAGGATGAGTTTGCTCTGTATAGAATTTCTGCTCCAATTTTCTGTTGCAAAGGATATTATTTCTCTGGGCAAAGGATAAAAGTTCTATGCCCTGGGATTTTGTACTCACAGAAAGGACAGCAACTCATCCTGGGTAAGCTACATTCTTATCATGACCTCCAGCATCTTTGGTCCTCAGGTTACTCTGTGGGAATAAGAGCCTTACCCTGCTTGCTCTGTTAAGCTGGATATGAGGAATAAGTGAAACACGTATAAGAAAAGATTTGGAAATTTCATTAATATTTTCCATTCTGAACATAAGAAACATTAATAAGAAAAAGTCTTTCCTGAGGCGATTTTTATTATTGTCATTTCCATTTTTCTTTGATTTGTCAGAGTAGGAATAGAATGAATCAGTACAAAGATTAATGAAACTAGAATGACAGGCCAAAGCAGCCAGCCAGAAATCCACAGCACTGCAGGGCTCTTCAACTGTAATGTGTGTCTGATGTTCCTGGAGATCTTGGTAAAAATTTGATTCAGTAGGTCTAGGGCTGGGCCTAATTTTCTGAATTTTTAGCAAATTAATATATACTAATGATGCTGCTGATCCAGGAACCTCCTCACAATTATCAATAAGGTCATAGAAATCTGGTTAGGGGAATATCCTAAACATATCTCCTATGCACAGGAAATTTCCCAAGGAAAGAGGAGGAAAAGAAGGGGGAGGGGGAGAAGGAGCTACTGCGTATTAAGTGCTGTGTCCAGACAAGGTTCTAAATGTTTTCCCTGCAATATTTCATTTAATGTCAAACAAACCCTGAGGTTGAACTATTATTATTCCCATTTCACAAATGTGGTCTTTGAAGCTTGAAAAAGGAAACAGACCAACTTGTGTCAGCTGATAAAAAGGAGAATCAGGAAATGTGTTCTGGCAGTCTGAACTCAGAACCCAGGCTATTACCCATTTCAATAAATTTCTAAAAAGGAAACATTTTTAAATGACTTAAGACAAATAGAAAAGAACATTTTGTGATTTGCTTCAAAGGTGAAAAAAAAGTTTTCTAAAGAAAATGCTACTAGCTAATTTTGATCTGCTATTTTTCAGTTATGAACAAAATATATATCATTCATAAGCTTAGCTGCTTCAAAGATTTTCTAGCCATGCATTGCCTCATACATCTTCATCCACATATTGTCCCCATTCTCCATCTGCTGCCATCCTCCTGCTTACTGCTGCTCTGGAAACCTAACATTTAAAAACCAAACCAACCAAACCAGCCACAGACCTCTTCTCTTCTCATACTCCTCACCAAGTGCTTAATTCAACTATTTTCCATTTCTGAAATCCCTCTATCTTCTGTGAGCATGGACACTGCTTCCTTTATGTCTTTCTCCATAGGAAAATGTCTATTCTCCAATACTCAGTTTCCTACACATCAAAACAGCATTGAGCCACATCTTACTCTCCTTGTAATATTAGCCTTCGATCATTGTCTCTGCTACAGTCTGGCTGCTATAACTACCATACCACTCATCAACATAATAAGCGTATTTATATTTGCCAAATATTTCTGCATTTTACTCAGAATATCTCAGGCCTTGAGACAGTTGACTATTCTCTTTGAAAATCTGACTCCCTCTTTCTCTTGGCTTTCATAGCATTATTCTCTTCTAGATTTCTTCCTTGCCTGTTGTGGATTTTCCCCAGTATATATTTTTATTGTAGTAAAATTTACATAGTATTAAATTTACTATTTTAACTATTTGAAGTGTTCAATTCTGTGGCATTAGGTATATCCACAATGTTGTATAGTCATTCCTACTGTCTTCAGAACTACTTCATCATTTCAAACAGAAATTCCATACCCATTTAACAATAACTTTCTATTCTTCCATTTCCCCACCCTCTTGAAATTTCTATTCTACTTGTTTTTCTATGAATTTTATTTTTCTAGGTAACTCAGACCAGTAAAATTACACAATATTTGTGTTTTTGTGTCTGGTCCATTTCACTTTGTATGTTTCCAAGTTTCACCCATATTGTAGCATGTGTCAGAATTTCACTATTTTTAAGGCTAAATAATATCCTGTTAGATGTATATACACTTTGTTTATCTATTCACATGTCTATGGACATGGGATTGTTTCCACCTTTTGACTATTTAGAACAATGTATCTGAAACTCTCCTTTCAATTCTCTTGGATATATACATAAGGTTAAAATTGCTGGATCATATGGTAATTCTATATTTTTTTGAGGAATCACCAACCTTTCCTACAGCAGCTACACCATTCTAAATTCCAACCAGCAAAATACAAGTGTTTCAGTTTCTCCACATCATTGTCAATGGCTTATTATTTCCCTTCTCCCTCTCTTTCTCCTCCTCCCTGTCTTTCACTCTCCCTTTTCTTCTTCCCCCTTCTCCTTCTGCCCCTAATAATAATAGCAACAATAATCGATGTAAAGTGACATCTCATCATGGTTTTGATTTATATTTTCCTAATGAAGAGTAATACCAAGAATCTTCGTATGTATGTTGATTGTCCATTTTAATGTTTTGATGGAGAAATGTCTAAGTCTTTTGTCCGTTTTTTGAAATGGGGTATTTGTTTCTGTTGTTGAGTGGTAGGAATTTTTTATATGTTCTGGGTATTAATTCCTTATCAGACATATGATTTACAAATGCTTTCTATTATTCTGTGGGTTGTCTTTTCACTCTGCTTATAGTGTCATTTGATACACAGAGTTTTTAACTTTGATGAAGTCCAATTTATGTATTTTATCTTTTGTTGCCTGCGTTTTTAGTGTGTAATCTAAGACATCATTGCCAAATCCAATGTTATGAAGATATTCTCCTCTAATTTCTTCTAAGAGTTTTAGGTCTTATGTTTAGGTCTTTAATCCATTTTGAGTTAATTTATTTATATGGTGTAAGGTAAAGTTTCAACTTCATTTTTGCATGTGGATATCAAGCTTGTTTACTATGATTTATTAAAAAAACACATTCTATTGAATGGCTTTGACACCCTACTTACAATTGACCATATATGCAAGGGTTTATTTCTTATTTCTCTTCTTTTCCATTGGTTTAGATGTCTGTGCTTATGCCAATACCACACTGTTTTGATTGCTGTAGCTTTGCAGTAAGTTTTAAAATCAGGAAGTGTGGGTCCTCCAGCTTGTTCTTATGTTTCAAGATTTTTTGGCTATTCATGGTCCCTTGAGATTTCATATGAATTTTAGAATTTAAAAAAATCTGCAAAAAAAAAAAGCCTTAGAGATTTAATAGGGATTGCACTGAATCTGTAGATTACTTTGAGTAGTGTGGTCATCTTAACAATATTGTCATCTAATCCACAAACATGGAATCTTTATTTATGTCTCTTTAATTTCTTTTAGTGATGTATTATTGTTTTCAGTAACGAAGTCTTTTCCTAACTTGGTTAAATTTATCCCTAAGTATTTTTTCTTATTCCTACTATTATGGGGGAATTTGTTTTCTTAATCTCCTTTCCAGATTATTTATTGCTAGTGTATAGAAATACAAGTTATTTTTGCATGTTTATTTGTATTCTGCAAATTTGTTGAACAGTTATAAGCTTTAGGAGGTGTGTGTGTGTGTGTGTGTGTGTGTGTGTGTGTGCAATCATTAGGGTTTTCTACATATACGTTTATGTTATCTGCTAACAATGGTAATTTTACTTCTTTCTTCTCAATTTGGATCTTGGTTAGTCTAAATATGACGTTACCTAGGGGCACCTGAGTGGCTCAGTTGGTTAAGCATCTGACTTTGGCTCAGGTCATAATCTCATGGTTCGTGAATTTGAGCCCCGTGTCCGGCTCTGTGCTGACCCCTCAGAGACAGCTGTCTCCCTCGCTCTCTCTCTGCCCTCCCCTGCTCATGCTCTGTCTGTTTCTGCCTCTCAAAAATAAATAAACATTAAAAATTTTTAAATATGATGTCACCTCTGTGCTGGAAGGACCCTCCATCTAGATCTTCTTAGTGCGATGTGAATGAAGTGGATAGATATCAAAGTATTCTTCAGAAGTTGTAATGTTAAACTTGATCCCACATGGGAGCTCATGAGAACTACCCAGAGGTGGACAGGAACTGGGGATGCTTTATCCTGTGACTTCATCAGGCACACAAGTCCAAACCTTTCACCTTTGCCTGCTTCATCTTTTCCTCATCGTTTCCTCACTTCTAAGCTTTCTTTTCCGTTATCTATGTATTAGTTTCCTACTGAGGCTGTAAAAAATTGCCAAAAATTTAGTGGTTTGAAGTAACTGAAAAGCATTGTCTTTAGTTTAGGAGATAAGAAGTATAAAATGCATCAGCAGAGCTGTGTTCCTTCTGAAGGCTTTAAAAGGAGAATCCATTTCCTTGACTTTTCCAGTTTCTGGAGGCTTTTCACACTCACTTCTTTTACCTAGATAATGCATTTAAGGTTATTCCATGTCTTTTTATGACTTGATAGTTCATTTCTCCTTATTACTGAATAATTTTCTATTGTCTGTATTACCACAGTTGGCTTATCCATTCAGGTACTGAAGGACATCTCGGTTGCTTCCAAGTTTTGGCAATTATGAATAAAGCTGCTGTAAATATTTGTGTCAGATACTTGTGTGGATGTAAGTTTTAACTCATTGGGGTAAATACCAGAGTGTGATTGCTAGATCATATAGTAAGAATATGTTTAGTTTTGAATGAAACTACCAAGCTGTCTGTACCATTTTTTAAACGTTTGTTTATGTATTTATTTTAAGAGAGACAAAACTACTTGCATGTACACATGTCCATGAGTGGGGGCAGAGAAAGGGAATCCCAAGCAGTCTGCATGCTGCCTGATACAGGGATCTATCTCATAAACCATGAGATCATGAATTGAGCTGAAATTGACAGTTGGAAATTTGACAGACTGAGCCAAGACACCCCTGTGACATTTTGTATTCCCACCAGTAATGAGTGAATCCTCCTGTTGCTTCACATCTTCACTAGCATTTGGTGCTGTCAGTGTTTTAGATTTTAGCCAGTGTTGTTTAAGTTTGAAATTCTCTAATGACATATAATGCTCTGTGTTTTTTCATATGCTTATTTGACACTCGTGTATCTTCTTTGGTGAGTTCTGATCAGAATATTTCCTTATTTTTAATTGGGTTGCATTTCTTATTTTTGAATTTTATAAGTTCTTTGTGGAGCACCTGGGTGTCTCAGTTGGTCAAGCATCTGCCTTTGGCTCAGGTCATGATTTCATGGTTCTTGGGTTCAACCCCTGCATTGGGCTCTGTGCTGACAACTCAGTGCCTAGAGCCTGCTTCAGATTCTGTGTCTCCCTCTCTCTCTGTCCCTGCCCCGCTCATGTTCTGTCTCTCTCTGTCTCTCAAAATCAAATAAACATTGAAAATAATTTTAAAAAATAAAAGTTCTTTGTGTATTTTGTATACTAGTTTTTGTTTTGTTTTGATTTGTTTTGTTTTTACTATGATTTTTGCAAAGATGTTTTTCACAGCCTGTGATTAGTTTCATGTGTTTTTGATAACTAATATGTCTTGTTTGGGAAGTGTCTTTTCATTTTGCCCATTTTCTACTGAGTTTATTGTATTACTGACTTGTAGGAGTTCTTTAAATATCCTGTACACTACTTGATTATTAGATATATATTTTGTGAGTATTTTCTCTTTTTCTGTCATATGTCTAAAACATTTTCCTAATAGTTTTGCTTGATGAGAAAAAATTAAATTTAATAAGGTTAAATTTATTATTTTAATGTGTATTGCTTTCTTTAACATCTCTTAAAAATCTTTAACTACAATCAAGTCTCAAAAATAATTTTATGTTTCTCTAAAGGCTTTATGATTTAGCATTAATGTTTAGGTTAATGGTCTATTTTGATTTAGTTTTGTGTGTAGTATATAGTACAGTAAGAGAACAGAAGTATATAATCGTAAACTACACAGAGTGACTGAGATTGTAGGCAAGGTGTATGTAGGGTCCAGTGAGGGCAAAAGGAGGCAGGATTGAGGGATGATTTCATGAAGGTGACTCCAGAGCTGAGTCTTCAAGGATGAAAAAGATGTGATGGGCAGATCAAAGGAAAAGGATATTTTCAGAAGAGAAAAAGAAAAAACAGGTGCAAAGGCAAATATCATGGTGTGGTCAAAGAACTTCAATAGTTCAGTGAACCACAAAGTGTGTGCTTGGTAGGGGCAGGGGAGGGAAGGCAGTGTTTGAGGCAGTATTTGAGGGTTACCTAAAGAGGTGGAATCTTAGGGCTTGTCATCCCTCTGTTATTTAGCTGTCATATTCTTAGCATATGAATTTTTTACCTATTGCCCCACCTTTCCATGAGGGATTTGTCCATTTCAGCTCACCTTTAGCCAGAATGGGCCCAGACTATGTCAGTTTCCCCTTTATTTGTGATTTCACTGTGGTGTCCTCCTTCTCCTTCCCCTCCTAAGACTCCCAGAAAAGGAGAACAATTCCTGCAGAGGTTCTATGTTCTGGCCAGAGAAATCTCTGCATGGCTCCTGAGACCAGGAAAACAGAAATCTTACCCTCTCATTTCAGAGTCATAATGAGCTGGCAGTGAAATAAATTAAATACATGTAGAGTAGTTAATGCAATGTCTTCACATATCAACTGGATGCCTAAACAAAATCGTGTATTCTTTTATTTATGGTGGAACAAAGTGGAGGTGAAGCAAATTGTGTGTAACAAAAAGACAAAGTACTCCAAAGTCCCTTAATTTTCCTGCCTTTAAAAAAACATGCAGAAGGATGTTTGCTGTATGCTGCCAACAGATTTAGCATTCATTCTGAATGATTTGTATGAAATTCAAGGTGTCGCCATAAATTTTTCATAATTTATTTATTTCAAGTTTTTTACTTGAATTAAATGCATTCGTATGAAATGCAATGATACTAGCAGAGAACCAGCTCTGTAATACATGAGGAAGACTTCTTTAAGAGATTTCTAATGACATTTCAAGACACAGAACAGCAAAGGGATAGAGAAAGAGAAAGTGGGAGAGAGAGGAGCAGCAGGGAAGAGGAGGATATGGGAGAACAGGAGAGGCTGACACTGGCTGCTCTGAAGGAAAAGAAGGTGAAGTCATTTTCAGAAAGATAGTGAGCTTTCCAAAATTGGGGCAAGCTTGTTTTTCTGTTTGTCCTGCAGAGTACTTAATACTGTGTAAGGCACAGTTTTTAAGTTAAATAAGTATTTGGTGGATTCCAACACTTGGGGCAGAGGAAGAGGAAAGGAGAGCAGAGCTGGAGCCCAAGCCAGGGAGGAGAGTGGGGCCACAGTGGAGGGTGAAGTGGAGTGAGGAACAGAGAAGCACACAAATAAAGTGGGAAAGCAAACAAGAGACAGAAGAGGGGAGGAACGAAGGACAAAAGAAGGAATGAAGAAAGCTAACAGAGACAAATAGGAGGAAAAGGGAGGGAAAAAAGCAGGTCAGGGGGTTGATCACATTCCCACAGATTAGGGAATTCTCATAGGTCACCTCATGAGGACATGCTAACCTCACAAGCCCCTGAAGCCTGGGACTCCCACCCGTTCCCTTAGCATAAAGGTACTGTGATTGTACAAGCTAGCCTGTACATCATGAAGTTCTGCATGCACTTGGAGATCAGACATGGTGAACCTGCCCCAGGAGGATCACAGACCAGACAGTGATGGGGACCCTATGCTGGTGCCTGAGGGCCAGGCACAGTCACCTCTGCTCTGGGAAAGAAAAACAGCCAACTTGTAGGGATGGCACCCACCTTCAACTCTACTCCGCACAATTGACATGCGCAAATCAAGAAACCACTTTACCCAGACACTGCATAAAGTGTTCACGCAGCAGGCACCCCCTTTCTCTTACAATCTAGTGTGTAGAGGAAGGGGAATAAGAAATTGTTAGACAACTGTCACATACCAGACTCTGTGCTAGTTGCTTCGTAATATCATGTAACCTGCAGAACTATGTGAAACAAGTAATGGTATCTCTATTTTTATAGATAAGTAAACTAAGGTTCAGAAAGTCTTCATATCTTGCCCAAACCATAAATATTGGAGCGGGGATTAAGACAAGTATGTAATGAATATAATATAAGGTAAAGCTCTACTCATACTTCTTTGTGACCTAAAAAACAGTACAGTGCCTGTGAAATTATAAGATTCTCAATAAATGTGTATTGAATGAATGAGTAAAGTAAGTTTAGTACCTAAATAACTCTAAGGTGAAGGAATACTATGTTTGATTCTGGGGAACTAAGGAGGCGCCATGGAATTGGTGACATATACAGTGTTCTTTTAAGGATGCACAGATTTTGATGAGCAGGGATGCTGTGGGGCTACAGAGGAGGAAACAATCTAGGTACAGGATGGACCCAAATTTATCTGTATGAAAAGTCCCTGCTGCCAACCCTCTAGTTTGGTTAGGTCACACTAATTTGTTTTCCCAAACTACATGGCAGATGACATTTATCAGCCCTGTTGTGCACAATGTATTTTAGACAGATATGAACAGGATGAATACAGAGAGTGCACACTTATTTAATTGTGGATGACATAGCCTATTATGGGTCACTAATAGATTGGATCACAAAGTAAGGACTCAAAAATAATTTTAAAAATATGGCCTAAAGCCAATAAAGCTGACATTTACAGAGATAAATGCCGAGTCATTTATTCAATAAACATTATGGAGGGCACCTGGGTTTTAGGACCCTTGCTCGTTCTTGGAAATGTAGAGAAGCTGATATTTGAGCGGAGTTGTCAAGAAACAAAGAATTTTTTGAGGGGGAAAATGGGATAAAGCACTCTAGGAAGAAAGGATGACATTAGCAAGTCATGGAGGCACAGAAAGTACACAATGTTTTGTGGTTTATTTTTTTCATGTATAAATGTGTATTGAATCCCACCCACATGCCAGGCAAGAGTTAGATGCTGGGAACAGAGCAGACAGACCTCACAGTTTTTAGATGGACTTGTGCTAATTGCTATAAAGTAAGAGAGTAACAGAGTGATTAGGAAAGACTAACAGTATGGGGGTTCTTCCTATTTTTAAATATAAGTTATTGTCAAGTTGGCTAACATACAGTATATACAGTGTGCTCTTGGTTTTCGGGGTAGATTCCCGTGATTCATCACTTACATACAACACCCAGTGCTCATCCCATCAAGTGCCCTCCTTAATGCCCATCACCCATTTTCACCTCTCTCCTCCCTCCCACCATCAACCCTCAGTTTTTTTCTTTATATTTAAGAGTCCCTTATGGTTTTCCTCCCTCTCTGTTTGAAACTATTTTTCCCCTTCCCTCCCCCATGGTCTTCTCTTAAGTTTCTCAAGCTCAAAATATGAGCGAAAACATATGATATCTGTCTTTATATGACTGACTTATTTCTTTTAGCATAATACCCTCCATTTCCGTTCATATTGCTACAAATGGCAGGATTTCATTATTTCTCATTGCCAGGTAGTATTCCATTGTGTATATAAACCACATCTTCTTAATGCATTCAACAGTTGATGGATATTTAGGATCTTTCCATAATTTGGCTATTGTTGAAAGTGCTGCTATAAACTCATAGGGGCATGTGCCACTATGAATCAGCACTCCTGTATCCTTTGGATAAATTCCTAATAGTGCTATTGCTGGGCTATAGGGTAGTTCTATTTTTAATTTTTTCAGGAACCTCCACAATGTTTTCTAGGGCAGCTGCACCAGTTTGCAGTCCCACCAACAGTGCAAGAGGATTCCCATTTATCTACATCCTTGCTAGCATCTGTTGTTTGCTGAGTTGTTAACTTTAGCCACTCTGACCAGTGTGAGGTGGTATCTCAATGTGGCTTTGATTTGTATTTCCCTGATGATGACTATCTTTTCATGTGTGTGTTGGACATCTGGATGTCTTCTTAGGGAAGTGTTTATTCATGTCTTCTGTTTTCTTTGGAAAGGTGTCTATTCATATCTTTGTTGATCAACAAAACTTGCAGTGCAGAAGCCTTTTATCTTGATGAGGTCCCAATAATTCATTTTTGTTTTATTTCGTGTGCCTTTGGAGACGTGTTGATTAAGAAATTGCTGAGGCTGAGGTCAAAGAGGTTTTTGCCTGTTTTCTCCTCTAAGGTTTTGATGATTTCTTGTCTCACATTTAGATCTTTCATCCATTTTGAGTTTATTTTTGTGTACGGTGTAAGATAGTGTTCCAGGTTCGTTCTTCTGCATGTTGCTGTCCAGTTCTCCCAGCACCATTGTTAAAGAGACTGTCTTTTTGCCATTGGATACTCGTTTCTGCCTTGTCAAAGATTAGTTGACCATACATTTGTGGGTCCAATTCTGGGTTCTCTATTCTATTTCATTGGTCTATGTGTCTTTTTTTGTGCCAATACCATATTGTCTTGATGATTACAGCTTTGTAGTAAAGGGTAAAGTCTGGGATCATTATGCCTCCTGCTTTGGTTTTCTTTTTCAACATTACTTTGGCTATTTGGGGTCTTTTGTGGTTCCATACAAATTTTAGGTTTGTTTGTTCTAGCTTTGAGAAGAATGCCAGTGCAATTTTGATTGGGATTGCATTGAATGTGTAGATTGCTTTGGGTAGTATTGACATTTTAACAATATTTATTCTTCCAATTCATGAGCATGGAATGTTTTTCCTTTTTTTAAAAATGACTTCTTTAATTTCTTTCATAAGTTTTCTATAGTTTTCAGAGATCTTTTATATCTTTGGTTAGATTTATTCCTATGTATTTTGTATTTCTTGGTGCAATTGTAAATGGGATTGATTTCTTGATTTCTCTTTCTGTTGCTTCATTATTGGTGAATAAAAATGCAACTGATTTCTGGACATTGATTTTGTATCCTGTGACTTTGCTGAATTCATGTATCAGTTCTAGCAGCTTTTTGATGGAGTCTTTTGGGATTTCCATGTAGAGTATCATGTCATCTGCAAAAAGTGAAAGTTTGACCTCTTCTTTGAGAATTTTGATGCATTTTTTTCACTTTGTGGTCTGATTGCTGATGCTAGGACTTCCAACACTATGTTAAACAACAGTGGTAAGAGTGGACATCCTGGTCCTGTCCCTGATCTGAGGGGGAAGGCTCTTAGTTTCCCCCCATTGAGAATGATATTAGCTGTGGGCTTTTCATACATGGCTTTTATGATGTTTAGGTATGTTCCTTCTTTCCTGAGAGTGTTTATTAAGAAAACATGCTGTATTTTGTCAAATTCCTTTTCTGCATCTATTGACAGGATCATATGGTTCTTATCCTTTTTTTTTTTATTAATGTGATGTATCACATTGATTGATTTGTGAATATTGAACCAGCCCTGCATCCCAGGAACGTATCCCACTTGACCATGGTGAATAGTTCCTTTAATATACTGATGAATTTGATTTGTTAGTATCTTGTTGAGAATTTTTGCATCCATGTTCATCAGGGATATTGGCCTGTAATTCTCCTTTTTTTGTGGGGTCTTTCTCTGGTTTGGGAATAAAGGTAATGTTGATTTCATGGAATGAGTCTGGAAGTTTTCCTTCTCTTTCTTTCTTTCTTTTCTTTTTTTTTTTTTTTTTTTTTTTTTTGGAACAGCTTGAGAAGTATAGGTATTAACTCTGCTTTAAATGTCTGATAGAATTCCCCAGGGAAGCCACTGGTCCAGGACTCTTACTTGTTGGGAGATTTTGATAACTGATTCAATTTCTTCACCAGTTATGAGTCTGTCCAAATTTTCTATTTCTTCCCGTTTGAGTTTTGGTAGTGTGTGGGTGTCTAGGAATTTTTCCATTTTTTCCAGTTTGTTGGCATATAATTTTTCATAATATTCTCTGATAATCCTTTGTATATCTCAGGGGTTGGTTGTGATGTTTCCTTTTCATTTGTAATTTTATCTCTTTGGATCCTCTATCTTTTCTTTTTGAGATGTCTAGCTGGACAGTTATCAATTTTATTTATTTTTTCAAAATATCAGCTCTTAGATTCATTGATATGTTCTACCTTTTTTTCTTGGATTCTATGTTGTTTCTTTCTGCTCTGATTTTTATTATTTCTCTTCTTCTGCTGGCCTTGGTGTTTCTTTGCTGTTCTGCTTCTAGTTCCTTTAGGAGTGCTGTTAGAAATTGTGTTTGGGATTTTTATTGTTTCTTGATATAGGCCTGGATTGCAATGTATTTTCCTCTTAGGACTGCCATTGCTGCATTCCAAAGTGTTCAGACTGTCATGTTTTCATTTTCATTTGCTTCCATATATTTTCTTTAAATTCTTCCTTAATTGCCTGGTTGACCTATTCATCATTTAGTAGGATGTCCTTTAACCTCATGCATTTGGAAGTATTCTAAACTTTTTCTTGTGGTTGATTTCAAGTTTCATAGCATTGTGATTTGAATATATGCATGGTATGATCTCAATTCTTTTATATTTATTGAGGGCTGTTTTGTGGCACAGTATGTGACTTATCTTGGAGAATTTCCAAGATATGCAGTCAAGAAGAATATGTTTTCTGCTGCTTTTGGATGAAAAGTTCTGAATATATTAGTCAAGTCCATCTGGTCTAGTGTATCATTCAGGGCCATTGTTTCTTTATTGATTTTCTGCCTAGATGATCTGTCGATTGCTGTATGTGGAATATTAAAGTCCCCTCCAATTATCACATTCTTACCAATAAGATGGCTTATGTTTGTGACTAATTGATTTATATATTTGTGTGCTGTCGAGTGGATGCACAAACATTACTAATTGTTAGCTCTTCTTGATGGATAGACCCTGAAATTATAATATAATCCCTTTTTCATCTCTTGTTACCGCCTTTAGTTTAAAATCTAGTTTGTCTGATATAAGAATGGCTACTTCAGCTTTCTTTTGACTTCCAATAGCATGATAGATGGTTCTCCATTCCTTGGTTTCATTCTGAAGGTGTTCTCAGCTCTAAAATGGGTCTTTTGCAGGCAGCATATAAATAGATCTTGTTTTATTTTTGTTTTATTAATTTATTTATTTTTTAACTTTATAGTTTATTGTCAGGTTGGTTTCCATATAACACCCAGTGCTCTTCCCCACAAGTGACCTCCACCATGACCATCAACCCCCTTTATCTTTCCCCCTTCCCCTTCCGCCCTCAGTTTGTTTTCACTATTCAAGAGTCTCTAATGTTTTGTCTCCTTCCCTCTCCCTAACTCTTTTTCCTCCTATCCCTCCACATGGTCCTCTGTTGGGTTTCTCCTGTTAGACCTATGAGTGCAAACATATGGTATCTGTCCTTCTCCGCCTGACTTATTTCGCTTAGGATGACACCATCGAGGTCCATCCACGTTGCTATGAATGCCCAGATTTCATTCTTTCTCATTGCCATGTAGTGTTCCATTGTATAGATGAAACACATCTTCCTAATCCATTCATCAGTTGATGGACATTTAGGCTCTTTCCATGATTTGGCTATTGTTGAAAGTGCCGCTATGAACATTGGGGTACATGTGCCCCTATGCATCAGCACTTCTGTATCCCTTGGGTAAATCCCCAGCAGTGCTATTGCTGGGTCATAGGGGAGTTTTACTGATAGTTTTTTGAGGAACCTCCACACTGTTTTCCAGAGTGGCTGTACCAGTTTACATTCCCACCAACCGTGTAGGAGGGTACCCGTTTCTACACATCTTCGCCAGCATCTATAGTCTCTTGAGTTGTTCATTTTAGCCACTCTGACTGGTGTGAGGTGGTATCTCAGTGTGGTTTTGATTTGTATTTCCCTGATGATGAGTGATGCTGAGCATCGTTTCATGTGTTTGTTGGCCAACTGGATGTCCTCTTTGGAGAAGTGTCTCTTCATGTC
>CM053575.1:77107237-77160551 GCA_028646485.1 Cryptoprocta ferox
TGCAACATTTTCCTCATAAAGTCCCTCTTAGGATTTCTTGTAGGGCTGGTTTGGTGGTGACGAATTCTCTCAATTTTTGTTTATTTGGGAACACCTTTATCTCTCCTTCTATTTTGAATGACAGGCTCGCTGGATAAAGGATTCTTGGCTGCATATTTCTCCTGTTCATCACATTGAAGATTTCCTGCCATTCCTTTCTGGCCTGCCAAGTGTCATTAGATAGGTCTGTAACCACTCTGATAGGTTTCCCTTTGTATGTTAGGGCCCTTTTTTTCCTAGCTGTTTTCAGAATTCTCTCTTTGTCTTTATATTTTGCCAGTTTCACTATGATATGTCGTGCCGAAGGTCGATTCAAGTTAAGTCTTAAGGGGTTCTTTGAGCCTCTTGGATTTCAATGTCCATTTCTTTCCCCATATTCGGGAAGTTTTCAGCTATAATTTGATCGAGTACCCCTTCAAGACCTTTTTCTCTTTCCTCTTCTTCGGGAATTCCTACGATACGGATATTGTTCCGTTTGATTGTATCACTCAGTTCTCGAATTCTCTTTTCCTGTTCCTGTATCAATTTCTTTCTCTTTTTCTCGGCTTCCTCTTTTGCTATAACTGTGTCTTCTAATTCACTTATTCTCGTCTCTGCCTCTTCGATCCGTGGAGTGGCTGCCTCCATTTTGTTATGCACCTCATTTATAGCCTTTTTTAACTCATCACAGCTATTTTGAAGGTCCCTAGTCTGTGTATCAATAGCTTCTTTGATGTTTTTTTCAAATCCAGCAATTAATTTTATGACAATTGTTCGAAATTCTTGTTCAGTTATGTTGTTTAAGTCTGTTTTGAGGAGTTCTGTGGCTGTTACTTTTTCCTGGAGGTGCTTTAAGGGAGAGTGCTCTCGTTTTGTCATTTTGTCTAGCTTTCTGTCTCTTGTCAGTTTTAAAAGCTCGTTATGCTTTGTTCACCTGTTAGCATTGCTCTATTAAAGGAGGCTCATTGACTGTCCAGGGCCTGTCGTTTCAGAAAGTGTTCTTTTAATGATTACTCTTGGTTTCTCTTGTTGTGCCTTTGATTATTTTATTTCCCTGGTCAGTGATATCTGGGACTCTCCACCACGTGTACTTTGGCTTGTTTCTTGAGGTATCACTCAAAAAGAAACAAACTAGCATACAGGGAACAAAAGCATGCACACGCACTGACAAATCAAACAAACAAGCAAGCCAAAAGGGGAAAGGAAGTAAAGAAAAGGAAAGGAAAGGAAAGAAAGGAAAGAAGAGAAGAGAAGAAAAGAGAGAAGAAAAAGAAACAACAACAAAAACAAAAAGGAAAACAAGGTGGGGACAGATACAGCAAAAGACTGTGGACAGTCTAACAGCATATAACCAGCCAGGAGGAGAGATAAGAATATGCTAAGGGAAATATATCTGGATGGCAGCAGAAAAGAAGGAGAAGCAAAGAAAAAAGGGGAAAAAAAAAAAGACAACTCTCCTGTGCGGATGGGCGTTGTTTGCAGTCAGGTCAGGTCTTGGGGGCTGCTTTCTCCGAGGCCCCACCTTGGTGGTTGCGGGGAGATGTATGGCGCCGCTCCAAAGCTTTGTTGGAACCAAGCATTGCAAGCCGCCCTTCTGAGTCCAATCTCCCTGTGCAGCGGGCGAGCCAAACTGTATTCTCCAAGCTCCGCCTCACTTCCAAATCCTAGTCCATGCAGTTCAACACTGTCACCAGAAATGAGATGCGTTCCCGCTGGTGGCCGGCCTCCCGGCGCTTGCGCTGCCCTTTTCACCAATCTTTTTGTTTTTCTTAATCCATTCTGATACCCTATGTCTTTTGCTTGGAGCATTTTGTCAATTTACATTCAGCATTATTATTGAAAGATACGATTTTAGTGTCATTGGGTTATCTGTAGATTTCATGCTTGTGGTAGTCTTTGCAGCATTCCACTCAGAGTCCCCCTTAGGATCTCTTGCAGGGCTGGATTAGTGGTCATGAACTCTTTCTGTTTTTGTTTGTCTGGGAAAGCCTTTATCTCTCATTCTATTCTGAATGGCAACCTTGCTGGATAAAGGATTCTTGGCTGCAATTTTTCCTATTTAGCACATTGAATATTTCCTTCCACTCCTTTCTGGCTTGTCAAGTTTCAGTGGACAGGTCTTCTACTTCCTTTATGTGTCTACCCTTGTAGGTTAAGGCCTGTTTGTCACTAGATGCTTTCAAGATTCTCTCTTTACCTTTGTATTTTGGTAGTTTCATTATGATATGTCATGGAGAAGACCTATTCCTGTTACTTCTAATGGCAGTTCTATATGCCTCATGGATTCGTATGTCTGCTTCTTTCCCCAGATTAGGGAAGCTCTCAGCTATCATCTGTTCAAGTAAACCTTCTGCCCTTTTCTCTCTCTCTTCTTCTGGAACTCCTATGATATAGTTATTATTATGTTTCATTGAATCACTTAGTTCTCTACTCTAATTGTGGTCTAGTATTTTTTTATCTCCCTTTTTCTTGGTTTCATCATTTTCCATAATTTTATCTTCTATTTCACTTATTCTCTCCTCTGTCTCTTCCATCCTCACTGTCACCACATCTAGTTTATTTTGATCCTCATTTACAGTATTTCTTAATTCATCATGACTATTTTTTAGTACCTTGATCTCTGCAGCAATAGATTCTCTGCTGCCTTCTATGCCTTTTTGAAGCCCAGTGATTAATCTTAGGACTATCATTCTAAATTCTTGATCAGACATATTGTTTATATCTGTTTTGAGGAATGCATTTAACTGTCATATCTTCCTGGAATTTCTTTTGAGGAGAATTCTGTTTTGCCATTTTGACTAGTTTTCTGTCCCTTATGTGTTTTAATAGCTTGTTATGTGTCCTACAACTGCAAGCACTACTATATTAAAAAGGGGTCATACACTGCCCAGGGCCTGGCCCTTCAGCAGTTGTTTTGGAGTGTGTTATGTGCTCTCTGTTGTTGTGACTCTGGTTGCTTTATCTCCCTACTTGTAGAGGTGGTTTGTACCCTCAACCAGGTGTGCTTTGATTTGTTCATTGAAGTAACCCTGGGAAAAAAATTAAAAAGTGGGTGGTGATGGATGGAAGAAGCCTTATCCCATACAAAGAGAGAAATGACAGGGGTGAGGAAAAAGAAAAAAAAAAAGAAAACTGACCAGGCAGAGAAACTATATGGCTTAATCCAGAGAGAGAGGAGAACATAAAGGAGGAGATACAGAACAGGTATAAAGAGAATAGGTTAAGTATGTCTGTTTAAACAAACTAACAACCATAATAATTAGACTAAGGAAGGGAAGAAATAAAAGGAAGAAAAAGAACAACAAACATATATATTATATATAATATATATCTAATATATATTATATACATAATAAGAATTGACCAAGAATTAAATCAGAAAATGCAAAACTGCTGGGTGCCTTGGAACTGGTGACTGCACTCCTCTGGAGGAGCGCTGTCTGGTTGGTCAGTGTCAATCTTGCTCTGGTAGATCACAGTTACCAGGCGGAGGGGCGTCACTTGGTGTAGGTGGGTCCCGCCTCCACTGTGGCCCCTTGTCTCATCCCTTAAGCCCCACCTTATTGGTAATGGGGAGAAAAATGGCAACACTCCAGTCTCTCCTTCCCTGACAGGGTGCTCCATTCCAAACCACTCAGTTCGGGCTGTCCTCACAGTGCTGTGTGGGCACGAGCGGGCCAGTTTTTGTTTTTTTTTTGTTTTGTTTTGTTTTCACTCCACCATCTCCCAATCTCCCAGGCACTGGGTTGGGATTCAAAATCCCAATGTCTCAAAGGATCCCATTCCGCCCACCCAGGTTCCCGAGAAGTGTAGCTCCAGCCCACTGACAAAGGGCCTCTGGCTCCTCACAGTGCCATGTTGGCACAAACCAGGGGTTTTTCTGGCTCCACAGTCTTCCACACCTCCCAGGCTTTGGGCTGGGATTCAAAACCCCATTGTCTTAAAGGATCCCACTCCGTGAGCCTGGTTCCAGAGTAGAGCCACTCAGCCCAGCTGATAAAGTGCCTCTGGCTGTTTGGGGCAAGCAGGGTCCTTTGTTCTTGGAATGGCTCTTTTCCTTCTTTCCACAGCATCCAAGGGAGGGGATTGCTTTCTCCAGATAGCAGATAGCAGACAGCAGACTGTACCTCTGAGCTAGTTACTAATCCCAGGGCTGACTCCCCTCCTCCCCAGGTGTGTGAACAGGGCAGAAGGCCCTGGTCCGGAGAAAGCCCCACAGTTAGAAATTGGATCTTTCTCCATTTTTTCTGATCCTGGTCTGTGATTCTTTTCTTGTCCAAATACAATCCTACACACCACAGCCTCTCCTTCTCTTCCTTTTGTCTCTTCGAAGAAGGGTATCCCTGCTCTCTGTGTCTATGCTGCCTGTTTTATTTCTTCCAGTTCACAACCATGCACCTATGGCTTGCCAAGTTGTCCCTGTGGGCCCCTGGGAGTCTCTGTCACTCTAGAGCCTGGACTCTTAGAATTCCAAGTCCTCTGGCCTCAACACTGCTGTGTTTGAGGGACCAGGGAACTTCAGGTTCCCCTACTTCCCTGCCATGTTGACTGTCCGAAGCTCTGGGGGTGTTTTCTTTTGACAAAGATAGAGGGAGCAAGGAGGGTGACCAGCATTCCAGGGTGTCCAGGATGTTTCTGTGTCAGCACTGAAAATCCAGCATCCAGGGCCCTGAATCTAGGCATACAGGATGGTTATTCATGCTAGCAGGGAAGGTTTCTCAGAGGAGGTAGCAGCTAAGCTGAGACTTCATAGATGACAGTGGGTCAGCTTTTCAAAGACCTGGGGACAGTTTTACGGATACGTGGATAGACCTTCCAGAGCATTTTCCTTAACAATCCATACAGAGTTTTGCTCTCTTTTAAGCCTCCAGCTTTAGCCTATAGGCGTCAGGACATCTGCCAGCAGATGGCTTGGCTGACTTCAAGGGGCTATTGTAGGACCTGAGATGTGTGTAGTAGACATTGCCCTCAGGAGGCCTGCAGCTTCTCAAAGGCAGTGTGTTCAAAAGCTCATTCTCTTACTCAGGTGTTTCTCGCAGGTTCCTAATCACAATGACACGGTATGGTCTAATCTTTGGCTCTGGCATTTTGCTGTCTTTCCCTTAACTAGTTGTGGGGTCTGTGGGTGGCTCTCCCTACAGGCCCACACTCCTGCTCCTCCACCTTGATGGCAGAGCTGCTTCCCTGTCTTTCTATTTCTCCATGTTTCCCTCCCACACATTCTCTATAATGCGCACAGCCAGGTCCTGAAAGCCCAGCCTAGAGCCTGACAAAGTCCGGTAACTTTTGGTTGTTATCATTGTCACCATTAAAAGGAAAACCAGGCTATAACATATCCTGGCTTCAGCTCCTTCTAAAGTTCTCTACTGCCTTCATAGTGAAGCACACAGTCTGTTCCCTGACTATATTTCCAGCTCCTTTTATACCACTCTGTGCCACACCTTCCCTTTCTGCCAGAGTTCCTTGTGGTGTTACCTTACCTTCAATATCCTACACCTTCATTATCTTGATACTTCTATAGGAAACTCCCCCTCCTGGCCAACTCCTCATCTACCAAGACTCAGCCCAGTTGTCTCCTCTTCATTGAGGTCATCCTTGACCCTCCCAGTCTGTGTGCTCCACTGAGACAGCCCTGGAGTTTCCAGAGGTACTGTTCCTTATCTTACCAGCAAAGGGCACTGTCCAGATCTAATTGACATTTGCAACCCCAGCACTGGGCACAGCTCAAAGCATGTGGTAGATGCTTAGGAAATGTGTGCCAAATTAATGAGGACTTTCTTCGCTGGTGGAGAGGCTCTTTTCCTTCCCATTGTCTTCCTTTAGTAAATTTTTCTCCCACATTCATAGTTCAAGTCCTTTTCACAAAGCTTTCCTAACCCTGCTCCCAAACCCAGGAGAAATTTCTATCACTCCTTTCCTTGGCCTCCCAGCTCCTGATTCTTTCTGCTGCTGCAGCACTTACCCCCTTGCTTATTTGCAAATTGCTTGCTTTATTGTCTTCAGCTGCTCTGTGAGCTCCTTAAGGGGAGGGAGGATCTTTTTCATCTTGGCCTGCTCAGCACTTTGCATAACGCCTGGCTAGGAGCAAGCACTTTGCAAATTTGCTGAAGGATTGATTGAATGAATGGAGAGAATTATGTGCAGGGAGCCAAAGTGTCACCCAATTCAAGTGTCAATTAGAAGAGCAATCCTCCCTTTGCTCTGAATGAAGGCAACTTACCCAAGTGTCTGTTTGCACAGCTTTGGAAACTGGATGTAGATAGTCTAAAATATTAAGGAAATTCACCAAAGATCCCAACTCTTATATTTTCTGTCACTAAAACAAGCACAACTAGTACATGATAACTATAAAAATGAATTTCCAGATAACATAGAACTAATGGAGAATACTGAAGGAGAGATATAAACTACATTTTAGTGCATTCATTTCCTGGCTGGAAGTAAGGCCAAAGCCTGATCCTAATTAGATTAGAGATTTTCTATGAACAGTATTG
Source organism: Cryptoprocta ferox (assembly GCA_028646485.1). Taxonomy (NCBI): domain Eukaryota; kingdom Metazoa; phylum Chordata; class Mammalia; order Carnivora; family Eupleridae; genus Cryptoprocta; species Cryptoprocta ferox. The sequence goes on from CM053575.1 coordinate 77,113,750, forward strand.
CAGGCACTAGAAGAAATGGCTATATATGTCACTGTAGAGGTTTGCTTAAGATTCACAGAAGTGGCTCAGGACCCCATCTTTAAGGTCTGATCACTTGATTCCTCTTGCTGCTGCTTGGGACTCACAATGATTAATGTGACTGAGCCAAATGGTAACTGGATGAACACATTAGTGCTGCATCAGGGTTTGGCTTCCGTATTTCCAGAGACTAGAATATTGGGAAAGATGACACCCACCACTGCAATTTCCTTTCTTTAGGTCAATTCCCAAATCCCTAATGTGTGGCTATAACAGAAAAATTCTAATGGTTCTCCAGCTTCATCATGCACAGTGTCATGCTTCTAGGCCAGTGCACTCTGGGACCCTGCTTTACACTTCATATACATGAACTTCATATACAGGAGCAGTCTCTGATGAGCCCTCCTCTGGCTTCTTACTGTCCAAGCTGCACCCCTGTGGGAAGAGCAGACACCTCAAGCAGATGAGGAAAATAGCATGCTCCAGGGAGGAAGGAGAAGTGTGGTGTGAAGATCACCCCCCTCCTGGGGTGGGGGTGTGTGGGGAGTCACACTCATTTCTATTCCATGTGTCAGCTGCTGAGCTCCAGCTCTAGCACCTCAGTCTCCTCAACTACAAACACCAAAGGATTTCCCTGGTGCTTGTTAATGTCTCCCCCACAGCAGAGTCCCTGTGCTCAGGACAACCATGAGGAGAGACAGAGCCATAACAAAGGTAACACATGGGCCAGGCAATGTGAGTGAGGAGGACTGAGACATTACCGAGTTCCCTACACTAGACTAAGCAATTTAATGTGATTTACAGCTCAGAACACTCTAAATAAGTATGTGTATGGTCCTCATTTTATATATGAGGAAACTGTGGAGTTTGGACACGGTATGTAGCTTACTTAGAGTTATACAGCTCTAAGTAATAGCCTGAGTGGAACTTGGATTCCAGGTCTGTCTGACTGATACCCATGCTAATACTTTCCATTAACAAATCATAGGCAGGAGACTGGGGCTTCTGTGAGCACCTGGCCTTATTGGGGCTCTTTTATTCAATATCTGGGAAGGCATGATACCTGCAGAGAGTACACACTCTCTGCCCTTCTGACAGGTTGGTGGCACATACTACATCCAGGCTGATTTTTAATTCTTTGTTATAAAACTTCCCGGACACATTGAGCTAACACCCTGGTATACTGGGAGCTTGTGCGACCTCCTCTGGCTATCCAGGGAAGAAGTTCTTTCAGATCCTGGGTATGTCTTAAACCAAGTGAAATCTGGTTCTTCCAGCCTCTCAGGTTTCCCACTGAGCCATTCATTTATTCAACCTGTGTTTATTGATCATCTACTAGGTCCTAGGACAGAGGTTTCCAGGAGTGATATTTAAGTGACATAAATACATTAATTCAGACCTGGAGAGAGCAGGAGCCCTTTAATTAGCACATTGCTCTGTTATAGCACAAGCTTTCTTGTCAGGTCAGCTTGATTGTACATCTGGCAGAAGCTGCAGACTTTTAAATGACCTGTCTAGAATAAGCTCCAATTAAAGCATTAGACAAATTCAGCTTTGACAGCTTCCAACTTGCTTGTTCCTAGTATGAGTATTAAGTGAGGCATTGCTGCTGAAATATACCAAGGGCCTGCTAGGCCATGTGTGTACCCAAGAGTGGAGAATAGGAACTGGCCACTCAGAATGAGGCTGGTCTAGAGGTTGGTCTAAAAGACTGGTTGGTCTCAAGAGGAGAAAGTGACTCTAATGCTTTTCAATCTCACTATCCAGATGTAGGAACTATATTTCTTAGTCCTTGAGTTTTTCTTTATATTAGCTCAACTGCTTAAACAAACAGCTCCAAAATTTCAATGGTTTAATATAATGCAGTTTATTAATCATGCACTGTGTTGGTTTCCTATTGCTGATATAACAAAATGCCACAAACTTAGGTTAAAAAACAAATTTGTTATCACAGTTATGGAGGACAGAGTCTGACATAGGTCTCACTGGGCTTATATCTAAGTGTCCACAGGGCTGCATTCCTCTGGAGAACATGGGGAGAATCCACTTCCTAGCCTTCTCCAGCTTCTAGATGCCACTGTGTTTGCAGGCTCTGGGCCCTTTCCTCCACTTTCAAATCAAGTCACTGCTTCATTCCACCTCTGCTTCAGTGCTTACATCTCCCCCTCTGACTCTGACCCTCCTGCCTCCCTTTGGAAGGATCCTTACAATTACAATGGGCCATTGGATAATCAAGAATATTCTCCTGATCGCAAGATCTTTATCTGAATCACATCAGTAAAGTCCCTCTTGCCAGAAGGTAACACAGGTGCTGGGAATTATTTTTCTGCCAATAACACTCTCAAAATATCCAATTGCATGTTTCTGGATAGTGGGATGTCTTCTTTGTGGTCCTTTCTGGATCCAGGCTCCTTCCTTCCTATGACACCTTTGAATCTCATGGACTTCTCCTTTCAGCTGGCAGAAGAGGGAAAGGGAAAAGAAGCATGACTGTAAATGCATACATTTTTATATTTTAAGTTCAGGAAGCAGAGGGTAAATATGGAAGTGGCCCTATCACTATTACCACTAGTGACCCATTAGCAAAATTTTTACTTCCTGTCCCCAAAACCTTATTTTCTGTTGGTCTAGAGGTCTTAATTCCAAAGGGAGGAATGCTTCCACCAGAAGACACAGCAATGATTACACTGAATTGGAAGTTAAGACTGCCATCTAGACACTTTGGGCTCCTCACACCTCTGAATCAACAAGAAAAAAAGAGAGTGATGTTGTTGTTTGGAGTGACTGATCCTGACTACCAAGGAGAATTTGGACTAGTATTCCACAATGGAGGTAAGGAAGAGTATATATGGAATAGGGGAGATCCCTTAGGGCATGTCTTAGTATGGATGGAAAACTACAACAACTCAATTCAGATAAGGCTGCTAATGGGTCAGACCCTTCAAGAGTGTAGGTGTGGGTCACCCCATGAGGTAAAGAACCACAACCAGCTGAAGTACTTACTGAAGACAAAAGGAATATGGAATGGGTAGTGGAAGAAGGTAGTTATACCAGCTACAACCAGGTGACCAGTTACAGAAAAAAAGACTGTACTTGTTGCATTTCTTCCTTAATTTGTAATAAATATGTTTGTGTGTGTGTGAACAGACAAGTGAGCATGACATCATCACTACCCCTAAGGAATTCACAGTCTAATTGGAGAGACAAAAATATATACAAGCAACTTTAATGCAATTAGATTGCCTGGACAGAAGACAGAAAATTCCACAAGGAAGCCATGAGGGTCTTGTGAGAATTGACCAGGGGTCCTGCCAACAGGGGAGAGGAAAAGAAAGAAAGTAGAGGTGAGAAGGCACTCAAACAGGTGTCATCATACTGCACAATCCTGCCTCCCTGCCTGCCCAGGGGAAGACAGTGGGCACTCCACACAGTGAGTATAGCAGTCCAGAGCCTGAGGTTTGTACAAGAGAGGAGATTTTTTAAAAGAAAGAGAAAACAACATTATGGATACAAAAGTAGTTTTGTAGCAGTAAGTATTTTTGGAATAAAAAATAACAACAAATTACCAACTTAAAATAACTGACCAAGAATCCCCACAAAATCTAAAAATGTAACATATTACTTAACCAAATGTCTGACACACTTCTGTAGTTCTTTTATTGTTACATTTTTTTTCTTTTTCTTTCTTTTTTTTTGTTGTTATTTGATATCTCACAATGATTTCATGACGCAATTTTCTATGAGAAGGACAGAAAGATCATCCAGTCCTTGCTCTTAGCATAGTTGATTAATTGATTGATTTTTGAAGTTTAATAAACTCTGTATTACTAACATTATGTACATTTTTAAGACTGTTGTCAAACTAGGGGGAGCCTTTCTCACTTTTTCTGCTGCTCATGAGCACCAGTCTTCCTTCACACTGACTGGTCTCCAGGAACACTTGAGTAATGGTGCACACTAGCCTGTTGGTCACCATGTCCTTATTCAGCAATGTATATATTTTGTTATCTTTTGTTATCAATGTATCTTTTGTTAGGTATAATAGGTTTTTCCTACATATTCATAAGTTCTACTCCTCTTCATTTTTTTTAAATTTTTAATGTTTATTCATTTTTGAAAGAGAGAGACAGAGTGTGTGGAGGGGAGAGGCAGAGAAAGAGGGAGACACAATCTGAAGCAGACTCCAGGCTCTGAGCTGTCAGCGCAGAACCCAATGCGGGGCTCGAACTCACAAACCAATAGATCATGACCTGAGCTGAAGTCAGACACTTAACCTGCTGAGCCATGCAGGTGCCTCCTAGTCCTCTTTATTAATTATCACATAACCCAAGAGTTTATTTACCATATGTATTAGACATATATCTCACAATTGTTCACTTAAATGGCTGCAAACCATATAAATATATACTACTGAACCCAACTGAAGGGACCCCCACACAGAATTCCTAGTCTCCAAGATGTCCATAGCCTCACCACTGTCTCAGGAAGTATAGGAAAGGATGGCAGTGGATGGGGAGGAAGGAGAGTCAGGCTTGGAGGGCCCCTGCTCATATTAGTTTCTCTCAGTGTGAATTTCCCTGCCTCCACAACCACTTTGTCATCCTAAGTCACTTAATGTGCACCCTGATTTTCTTTTCTTGAATATGAGTGTAAGGTTCATGTTTACAGGGTGCTGTGAGATCCAAAGAAAATCAATGCATGTAAAAGGCCCAAGATTGGTTTTGGCACACAGTAGGTACTCAATAAATACTGGCTAGCTCCCCCTTCAACTAGCTCTTGCAGTGACTTAATCAGAACTTCCAAACAGGCCTATTATTATTCTGAGCTGGCTACCCCAAGGAAGTTCTTCTGCAAACAGGAATTGGTTCTGCTGCTGTGGGAATGAGGCCTGACCTTCCTTCTCTCATAAGCCCCTAGTGACTCAGCTGTCTCAGAGCTTTGCTTGAAGAGGTCTCCAGGTGTCATAGCCTTAATATAACACACTCTGGAATCCAGAGGAATTGCTGGGGCTGGGTTTAGGAGAGGAGCTCCTGCTGAATCTAAAGAGCATGGGCTGCCCACATTGTGAAATAATTCAGGATTTTGAGTACACTCTGGACTTCTGAGCACCCTCTGTTGCAGTTCAGCAACCTCTGGGCATGAGAGAGTAACCGGTGCTCTGTGAGAAGAGGGTCTGCATCCTGTACACCATCTTGTCTCCAGCAAGGGAAGAGGGACAGGGTGCAGAGCAGAGTGCAGTAAATGTTTAAAGTGATTTAACAGCAGCTCTTCATTTTTCATGGATATTTACAGGTTAGGAAAGTTTTCTGCGATGTTATCTCACAATAACTTACAAGAAGCCCATGAACTGGCCAGAAGGTACTTCACAGAAGCAGAAAGATGAGGCTTCAGGATAGTAAAAGAGCAGGTGGATGGCATAGAGCTGGGGTTGGAAGAGGTAGCAGGGCTAGAATTTGAATCCCCACCTGTTCTCTTCTGACACACTGACTCTCCAGACCCTGGCACGTGGGAACACAGTGGTTTCTGCAATTCTCCAGGTGGTCCCCAAACCAGCAGTGCCAGTGTCACCTAGAATGGGTAGGAATGCCAACTCTCAGGACCCATCTCAGACCAAATAAATCAGGACTTGATAACAAGTTTCCAGGTGATTCTGACACAGATTCCAGTTTGAGAAGTATGGCTAGAATTAAAGCCTCATATCCTCCAGGGTGTGACATGAGGAGAGTACCAAAAAGACACTGGATCAAGGTGATGGGTGCTCATTTGCCCATCCCGTTTCAGGTCTCCTGCATCCTGGAATCTTCTCATGTTGTATCCTGCATCCACCAGCCTGTTAAGACCCCAAGCTAATACTAATTATCATTAGTTTGGGTGACCCAGGTGTAAACAAACCATCCTGTCTTTGGTTTCCTCTTTTGGTTTCCTTCCACTGTGATACACTGAGACTCTCAAAAAGACTCTTGTTTAAATACTAATAAAATAAAATAGAAATTGCTAGAGAGTCCTAGTCAGAGACTGTTGAGGTCTGCCCTTTCCCTGTCCTTTCTCAGCTCTTCCAGCCTGAAAGTGGGAGTGGATCATGGACAGAAGTGGAACCAATGCCCCAACCATGAGTGAACAGTGAGACCCTCCCATCTCTCCAGAGCAGGGAAAGAGCACTCCAGTAACTGAATACCTCGTCCCCTCTACCCAACATGTGGGATCTGAGTCATTTCTTCATGGAAGTCTTGTGTTTCTGCCCTCACATAATCATGCAAATCCCTTATCAAGGGTGTCCCTGTCATTCAGCTAAGTCCTATCTTTGCTCTCACCCCAGCTTAATCCTACCTCCTCCCCAAAGCCTCCTGAATAACTTCATTAACCAGTAAGATCTTACTATGTGTATTAATGGTCCGCATTTGATATTTGGCATCAGCTACCACATGTGCCTAATTATCTATCCTGTGTGTATGAGCTCTGTCTTCCTCAGTTGGGTAGCAAATTTGTTGTGAGCAGCAATTGTGTCTTATTTCTTTTTGTACTCCTGGAGAAGTCTAGCAGAGTAATTTTCATCTCTGGCTGAAATTTGGGATCACCAGAAGGAACTTTTAAGAAATATTGCCTGTAACTTAGCCACAGATATTATGAGTTAATCAGTCAGGTGTGTTATATATAAAATGTATACTGTAACAGGCAGGATAGAGAACCTTGGCTGGCACCTTGGACAAATAATAGATTATCAATAAATGTCTGCAGCAACAGTTGCTAATGATAATAGTTACTACCAACACATCAGAACTTTGGTATGTAAATCTACATGAGCAAATATTGCAAGACTGGGTGGTGGAGAAATGACTCTTTGTCCCACCTGTCATGGTAGAAGGTACACAGTGACCGTTTTTGCTGATGGGCTCAGAAGAGATTGGGGTGCTTCTTTGCACAGCCATGTACCAATGTGTGTATCATGCACATTCCCTTCTAGGCCCACACTTTCTTGTTTTTCCTATGGATGGATGCTCAGTGCTCTCTAGGATATGAGCTTGTATCCCTGAACATCCACTGTTTGTGCTACCTAATTTAAAAATCATTATGGAGTTGGCTGGGTGGCTGAATTGGTTAAGTGTCTGACTTTTGATTTTAGTTTAGGTCATGATCTCATGGTTAGTGAGTTCGGGCCCCATGTCACACTGTCAGTGCAGAGCCTGCTTGGGATCCTTTCTCTCTCTCTCTGTCTCTGTCTCTGTCTCTCTCTCTCTCTCAAAATAAATAAATTTAAAAAACAAAAAATCACTGTTTTTTAAATTTTTTTAATATTTATTTATTTTTGAGAAAGACAGAGCATGAGTGAGGGAGGAGCGGAGAGAGAAGGAGACACAGAATCTCATGCTCTAGGCTCTGAGCTATCAGCACAGAGCGTGATGTGGGACTTGAATTCACAAACTGTGAGATCATGACCTGAGCCGAAGTTGGATGCTTAACCAACTGAGCCACCCAGGTGCCCCCACTATGTTTTCTTGATCAGAAGGTTGGATGCCCATAGTCACGAAGCCTCTACCATCCCCTGAGTACAGGTCCTGGGTCCAAATGCAGAGGAGGACAGCAGTCCTGAACCTTCCCTGCTGGCCCTGGTGTTGAAACTCACAGGGGACACAGCTGCAATGAATTTCTTGGGGTCCATCAAGCCACTTTAAAAATGTATTTCTTTGATCTGGGACCAAAGATGAGCCAATGAAGCATTTCAAGCAGATGGAGTGTAGTAGGCAGAATAATGGCCCCCAAATATGTCCACACCCTACTGCTCAGAATTGTGAATATGCTTCAGATAGCAAAAGGACACTGCATATACAATTACTGCCAAAGTACTTGAGATGAGGAATCATCCTAGATTATCGAGGTGGATCATCTTAGATTATCCTCATAGAAGGGGGGAGAAAGACGCGAAAATGGGCCAGGGAGATGCAACAGTGAAAGAAGGGGCAGGAGACTGGAAGCAGGAGTGGGACTCAACTTGCCATTTCTGGCATTGAAGGGGCACAAGGGGCACAAGCCAAGGTATGCTGTGGCCTCTAAGAGCTGATAAAAACCCTCAGCTGACAGCCAATAAAGGAATAGGGACCTCAGTCCTACAACAACAAGGACTTCTACTGACAACTTGAGTGAGCAACAAGTCTGATTCACTCCCAGAGCCTCCAGAAAGGAACATAACCCTGCTGATACCTTGATCTCAGCCCAGTGAGACCCATGTTAGACTTCTGACTACAAAACCGTAAGGCCATTTGTGCTCTTTAAAGCCACTGTAGTAATGTGTTACAGCAGCTATAGGAAACTGATATAGTGGGTAACATGGCCACTCTCTTGCAAACAGAGATGCTGGCCATTAGTTCTTAAAGGAAGCTTCCCCAGGTCAGGCAGAAAACTGTCCTCACTTGGACTATCACTGTACTGGAGATGCTGAGAAAGAGTGGGTTTAAAGAAGATTAAGAATCAAAGCATCTGCTGAGGGAGTGGCTATGGGGTGAAGGAGAAGGAGTTAGGATGAGCCCCAAGCTTCTGGCTGTTGTTATTAGATAGGGTTGATTATCATTGGCCCTGCTGTATTATGGTGCAAAGGTGTGGAGGACAGAACACAGCTTACAACATGCTGAGTTTGAAGTGCCTTTGAGACATCTCCCCCATCACCCCTCAAACATGTGGTTTGAGTAGAGCTTCTGTACAGGGCAAGCCCACAACTCCACACAAGATTAGAACTTCTCTTAGATATTTCCTAGATGTTTTTGAGACACAAGATAGTGGCTCTCATTTTCTCCTGACAACAAGGTGGCCCATTGAGCCTGAGAGATGCCAGGCATCCTGTGTTCAGCTGTGTGGGAGGTTCTGTCTGAAAACACACAAACTTTCAGGAACACACCTTAAAGGTGCATAAGGTCCTACTGGCAATCAAGTTCTGGATCCAGTTATTCCTCAAGGCTCAGCCTTTACTGATGTTTGGTTACTTAAGGTAAAATAAGAATTTTTACCTAAGCTGTCATCTTGACTTGGGTTCCAGGGGTTCCAGACACTTAAACCAAAAATTGTGTTAGAACAGCTCTGAACCAAGGAAGACTTCATTCTTTAGGAATGAAGGAGCTGTGGCTCAAAGGGTATTCAATGAAGACTGAGTAGTGGCTGAGGAGGGAGAGAATCTGCCCTGGAAAGGGCTTTGTGCACTCCTAGATGGAGGTGCACCCTCTGAATGGAACCTGTTCTGGGCTGGGTAGGAGGGGAATGTGGCAGGACTCAGCTCAGAGAAAAAAAGATGCTTGTGGTTTCCATGAGAATGGCATGTGTTATTCTGGTAATTATCCTTTGGTATCTGGAAGTGACATCATCCCTACAAAGTAATGAAGCTGTGAGGCTGATACCATTTCTTTTAATTCATTGATCTCTGTTGATCTCATTGGGTCAGTTGTCTTAGTCACTTAGTGGAGGGGAACAGAGAGGCCTCCTGCTCAATCACTCTTTTGCTCCTGCAGCAGGACCCTTCCTGGAGGACTGGTTTCATAGCCAAGCACCCCTTGCTCTCCACCACTGGGGTAACCTTTAGGACCAAACAGTGTTCACTGGGGTTCAGACCATGAGCAGGGATGTGATTGCAGGGGCTACATAGAAAACAGATTAATCTACATTATTGCTTCTTTACGAAGCTGTTTCCTCTGCCTGTCCAAGCTGAGCTGACAGACCTCCTTCATACGAATCATATGACCACATGTTCATGAGGTTCTTTTTTGGAGGGGTGCAAGTATGGTGGCCTGAGCTTCCACACATCCAGCACCACTGTGGCAGGAGTCTCAGCTGAGTTGGATGTGCATCAGCTCAAGTACTCATAATATGCCTGAAGGGAGCACTGTCATCCCCACTTTCTAGGTGAAGACACTGACTCAGAGAGGCCTGTGATATGACTCAAATTGTCCCACTAAAGAGGCAGAAATTAGACTGAAACATGGATCTTCTGACTCCATATCCAGAGAAAGTTGGCCCCTGAGAGTCATCTCACTTCCAATATCCATGATTCTGTGCCTCTAATAACATTCTTACTTTTTGGGAATGAAACAGCCTTGTCAGCAACCATATTCTGAAACATCTTCTCTTTGAGCTCCTGTCCTCCCCATTCCTGGAAGCAGGGAGCTCCTGGAGGCAGGGGCAGGACCTCTAGAGATTCTTCAGCTGGAAGGACCACATCACTCCCCATTCTCAGACTATGGACTTCATCAGGAAAACAGAAGGCAGCAAGAGGGAACACTGTGATAGCCAAGCAGGGATGTGGGGTCTGAAGGAGATGGGCTCTCTGTCATGTGTCCCTTGCCTTTGGCCAGCCTTTTCCCTGGCATACCAGGATCAATGCTAGGGCCCTATTTTCTCCTAGTGCAAATGAGATCAGCCTGCCTATCCTTTTGGCCCTGCAGCCATGTTCCTAGCCCTTTCTCCTCCCTGGTCTGTGGCCTTGAAGACAGTACTGGTGAGAGCTAACACATCCCTGATGTGCTAAGCATGTTGTCCTAGAAGTCTGGTACAGCTGGCCCAGGAGCAGCAAGGAGGGAAAAATCCACCCTTTTTCACACTGACCATCCAACTGAGCTGTGTTGTTTATGAGTGGATGTCCCTTCAGGGATAGGACAACCCAGGCCCTCCTGCACAGTAGATGCAGTTTGCTTTTCCTCTCTGTCTGTCAGACCAACACTTTCTCTGCTCTTGTTGCCTTCCTTCCTTTTTGCAGACTCACGCTTTTCTTCACTGCCATCCCCTGGAATGATTTTTCTTCTCATCTTCTTTTTGGCTCCTCTCTCTCACAGAGATGCTCACTTTGATCTTCCCCCATCCTCCTTCCCCACCTACCCTCTGCTTTAATCTCTCTCATTCATGCATTCTATCTTGTCTTTCCCCCATGAGCCATCCCTCAGCCATGGATCTCCTACCCCGCCTTCTTTCATCCTTCCCTTTCTTGTTCACCCACATCATCTTTGTGTCCATGTCCCATCCCCTTACCTCTCTCATCCCTTCCAAAGGCACTGCACAGGGCAACCACCTTGAGCCCCAACTCTCCCAGGAAGTCAGACTGTTCTAGAATGAGAGGCCACATAGGTTGGAAAGACCAGAGAGATTTGTTCACCTTGCAAACATGGACTCTTTAATTTACCCAAAACTTGGTCATCATGCATCCCAAACACAACCTCCCTGGTTAACCAACTTGAAAAGGAAAAAAACCCAAAAACTCAGTGTACTTGGGGTGAGACCACTGAACTAATATTGCCCTAGGCAGAAATTTGGCAGCATGTGGTCAAGGCCTGTTTTTGTGATACATCTAAAGCCACCACCAGGACACTTTGTAGACAGGGAGAAGCCTGTCCTGTGGGGAACCCTGCTGCCTCTCAGCCTCTGAAGCCAACAAGTTTACTGGATGTTTATTTGGAACCATCACAAGACAATCTTCTCTGTGCATTTGGTAATGAGCCATATGTCCTACAGGAAGCATGGCCAACTTTGCATCCTGGATTTTTTGGGGGGATGGGGTGAGATCAGGTTGGGCATGTCTCCAAGGAGAGAAGTGAGAATGGAAGACTATTTTTATTTAAGAAACTACAGAACTGCAGATGTCTTGGCACTTAAAAATTTTTTTGATCAACTAAGGAGGAAGATTGTAGGCAAATGAAACTTTAAAGAAAGACCCTGTCCAATTCTGACTTGAAAATGAGGCCATAGTGGGTCTATGATGCTGGCTTAACTCAGTCACTCTACTCAGATGTCATGGTCACTCCTCTGCAGAGCACAGAGCCCCACCATCCCCCTTTCCCTGCCTGTCTTCCCACGTGGTGTGTTGTTCACCTCTGGGTACACAGCTACTGCTCTCTCATAGAAGTGCAGTCTCAGTGATGGCTTCATTTACAACTTTATTTCTTTCCAAAGACATGTTTCTTTGAAAAAAAATATTACCAGAGCTAAAGGTAATATCCTCTATGATATGGAAATCCTTCTCATTTGGTTCCCAGAGCACAATAATTGTTTCCCCCTTGGACCCTGTGGGCTCTGGCACCCTAGCCCACTTTGCCCATGGGGAGTGACCAAGGTGTCAGGATACAACATGCCACCCAGGATGCAGAGACCCAGTGTGCATGTGGCCTTCCCCATTCCCAACATCTAGGCTCTAGCAAAAGGTATTTCTTCTCTCACAGGAGAAGGCATTTAGATAGACAATCAAGTCCTCTAGGGCCCTGTTGCCATACAAAGAGTTGTCTGATAGGAAGGCAGAGGGAGGACAGAAGTTGAGACCATGGAAGGGTGTCATTACAGGGTACACAGAGGAACACACAAGGCCTTGGCATGGGGAAGTTATACTAAGTGCTGGAGAATGGCCTTGAATTAATGGGTGGGCTTTCCAAAGAACCTGCCCTTGATTATACTATGTGGGCTATATGTAGGAATTTGGAATGCAGGATCTCTAGTTGGGGGTAAGAACACAGTCTTAGATTAATTAGAAAAACATGGATCTACATCAACCTATTTTTCATTTCCATCTTGAAGTTAGTCAGCTGTCATATGTTCCTCTTCCTCAACTGATTGTCAGGGTCCTTTGGACAAGGATTTGATTCTATCCCCCAAGTTTCTTACATAGTGCCTTGCACATGGCAGACATTCAAAACTGTGACTTGCATGTTACAATATAAAATATTGACAAACTGGCTCTTTATTCTTTGACCCTTTCAGCACTGAGAAAGCAACTGATTCTAGAGTCTACCTGCAGGATCACATTCTGTGTTCAGCCTTTTTTTCTGCTACTGTCTCAAACAAGAAGGTATGGTAAATTTAAAGATAGCTGCAAAGTCTTAAACAATCTCCACTCCTCCCAAATTTTAAGGAACTATTAGCTTCTACTTTCTCTCTGTTACTGTGTTTGTTCTCAAAATATTCCCCTTAGAGACACTCTCTCTGCGAACCCAAACACCATGCTCTGAGAAGCCCAAGTCACATAAGTATAGCTGCAGATTCTCAGATTGGAAGTCCATTGGAACCCAGCCTTGAATCCTCAGCAAGGAGCCAGACATACCAGAAAGCCACCTTGGACCCTCTGGACCAGACATCTTCTAGATGAGTGCTTCCAGAAGACCTCTGTCAAAGCCATGTGATCAAAATAATCACCTGGTGAAGTTCTGTCTGGTCGTCTGACTGACAAAATCACAACTTATGATAATATGGTATTGTTTGAAGACACTAAGTTTTGAGGTATTTGTTATACAGCACCATTTAACTGTAACAGCAGGTAATTTGCTCATCTGGTCTTGGTCCCTGTATCTGCCTCTGCTATTGGCCTCAAACCCCTCCCTCACAAGAAAAACAAGTAATGGGTGAGAAGTCCAAAGAGGGAAGAAGAGAAAAGCCACAGGAGAGAATTAGAAGAACCCTGTACAGTGCTCTACTTGGCAGGCACTTCAGACAGAGGCTCCAGTCATGGTTCCAGGAAGAACAGAGAGTGCTTTTTCATCTTCCTTCACAGGTCAGGAAAAGCAAATTCCTGTCAACATCAAAACAGGTGTACATTTTCTTCACACCTTACTCTTCTCTTACCTAGAAAGAGATGACAGTCTCAGAAACTTTCAGGAAGTGTCTCTACACATTGGCCCTACTTGCCTGGGTACTTTAAAGGCCAACTCGCCTCTTCTATAATCAGCTCCTAATCATTCATAAATATCCTCATTCTGGACTAGGCACAAAACCAGAGTGAGGGATGGCAACTTGGCTGTGAACATGCTTGCTGTCAAGAGTCCATTGTCTGTTGAGACTAGTCTCCAGAGAAGTTTCTAGAAAAAAATCCAACTGTGGAAGTTCTTCTAGAAGATTTGAGTAGTCAGAATTCAGCCATCCAAAGTTTTTGTTCATTCTAGCAAAAACAGCAGTAACAGCAGTAGAGGAAGTGAGGATGAAGGGGACAGGGATTAGGACCTTGAACTTCTATTGTCAATTAATCAACATCGATCTTCCCATGCCCCAGATGGCCACACTTCTGCCTCAGGACTGAATAACTAACATGTTTCATATCCAATATCCCCCTTCTTTCCCTCCTTCCTTTTTTCCTTCCCTCCAGCCTTCCTTCCTTCCATTGCACATATATGCCCAGATGCTCTGCAAGGCTCCGGAATCTGAGACATAGCATTGACAAACGTGGGTATGAGTTTGACCTCTGCCTGTTCAACATATTAACTAGGAAGACGTGACCAAGCAATTTAGTGACTTTGAGTGTTTTTGACTTTAGAAAGGATCCAATGACACCTACTTTGTACCTATTATCGTCATGAGCACTTATTGAAGTGTCTGGCAAACACTCAACAAATGGAGCAAACCGCAACAGAGCTCAAGAAATAGTGCTTGCCCTCAGGAAACTCAGGGCCCAAGTTGCAGCACGCAGGAGGAAATGATTGGCTGTGGCCCAGGTGGGGGCTCTGTGAGTCTGCTAGTCTCTGCCACAGGGAGCAGTCTGAGGACAGGCCCTGGATCCCAAACTCTGGCCTGTACACAGCTAAGGAATATATATGTGACAAGAGCTAAATTCAGAGATGTGTCAGACCACTTGTGATCTAAGTCACTATTTCCCATCTCTTTCTTGTGTAAAACAGGCTGCTTTTGCCAAGCATGTGATAGCATTTCCATGGAAACCACTTCATTAGCTGTGTCCCATCTCACTGACACACAGTAGAATTTTTTTGTTCTTGGGAAAACGGACTGGATTATGAAGTGGGAAGGCATAGGCACTTGTAAGATGGTATGTTTGCAAGGGCATGTGTGCCTTCCTCTGCACATCGTTTTTCTTCCTGGAACTTTTCACTAAGCTGTTTTGCTGCTGCTTAACAAGCCATGGTGTCATGATGCTTAAAGACTAAAAAGACACTTTTAGTCTGTCAAGGGCTTGGTTCTCATTCAAACAGGTCAACAAGAAGGCAGAAAGGAGGGGCTGGTGGTGAGGAAGAGATAAAAAAGGTCAGAAGGGGCAGGTAGGTACTAAGAAATGAAAGGTAGAAGGAGAGAAAGGAGGAAAAACATCTTATGAAAGTACCCACAGAGTACACAGTGCACACAGAAATGAGACAAGCTCTGTGAGCTCTGACAGAGGCCCTGTGCTTGGCATACCCCTCCCCCCACCTTCTGGCCCCACTCCCTATGCACACCACACACACATCACACAAATCACATGGATCACACACATACCATCTCTTATTCACATACCACACACACACACACACACACACACACAAACACATCCCCCAGACACCCAACATATCTCACATGCCCCACACACATTTCGTGCACACACCCGGCACATCACACATGCACCCTACACCACACACACACAGCACATCTCACATACACCCAACACATCTCACATGCCCCACACACATAACATGCACACACCCAGCTCATCACACAGGTCCCCACACATCATACATACCCTATGTCTCATATACACCCTACACTTCCCATACACCCTAAGTCTCCCACACTCCCCACACATCATATACACATTCATCACACACAGCATACAAGATACACATAGACACCACATTACATGCACATCACACATTACACACACACACATACCATATCACATGTATACCACAAATCAGACATACCATACACATGTATGCACACATACACAACACACATATATCACAAACACACACACACACACACACAAACCACACAACCATATACATACATGCACACATATCACACTACTTTCACATACCACACACCTACCACAAATCACACACCACACACATGGACAAATCACGTACACCCACACACACACATAGGCACACATACTACACATGTGCATACACATATGGGTCACATACCATACACATTCACAAATATATCATGTGTACCACACTAAACACCCATCACCCACACCACATCATGCACACATCACACATCTCACACATATATCACACACACACACACACACACTGAGTGCACAGATTGTATACAATCAACACACACTGAATATCCTTATGAATAAAGCTTTATAAGAAGTATTTTGAGGGATATAGTGATGAGCAAGAAATTATCCCTACCCAGAAAAAGTTGTGAAAGAATGGAGAATGTGGATAGGTACAGAGAAAACAGGCATGGAAGGTGGTCTGTGTGCTGAGAATTAAGCCTGAAGCAGGTAGAGATCTGAGGGCCATTGCATCTGAGATGAGAATCAGAAGCTCTGGTTCTGCCAGCTACAGAGTCTTAAGCCATTACCTGGCTTTTAGTTTCCATTTTCTCACCTATTAAACAGGGGTAAGGTGACTTACTTCATAGGATGGTTGCAAGGAGCAAATAAAGGTTGCATGTAAAGTGCTATACAACTGTAAGGCATTGCTATCACCAAATCTTAAGGAGTTTTCAGACAAGGCCTAGTAGAAGAAGATATAATAAGATGATCCCGGAATTTCAATAAGCAGCTTCAAGTAGCAAAAGGCATGAGGATGATTATTGCAAAGGGAGCAATGTGAGCAAAGCCAGCAGGAATCTGCTGTCAACCTTGGGGCGGCTGGCAGTAGAGAGTGGCTGGAGTGCTTAGCGGCATGTGAAGAATGAGAGAGATAAATTTGGACATAAACTGTTAATGACTTTTAGTTCCATGGAGCCCTGTTCCAGGTACTCAGAACCAGCTTAAGTTGTCCTACAGGGAATCAAAGCAAATAAACAAATATTCCCTGAGGACTATTATTTGCAGGGAAGGTAATGGGAAACAGGATCCACAGACCTGTTGACATTACACAGGCTCACCTTACACATCCTCATGACTTCTCTTTCAGATGCTAAAGCTGGGAAGCAAAGCTGAAGCAGTTAAGTGTCTAGATATTAGGCTAAATAATGCAAAGCAATTGAATATTTTAAATCATTTGTCTAAAGTTTTACCTTTCATCCAAACGTTTGATACAGAAGTCATCTACAATCTTTTTTTCTAAATTAATCAGGAACACCACTAAACATGTCACAATGAAAGGTTCATCTCTGTTTCCACAGAAGTGGGATTGGCCTTCTCAAACTGCTACTCTTGAATCAGAGCCATGCATTTCTGAATGTTGAAAATGCTCAGTCCATTAAGAGTCCAACTTCACCTCAGGTCATGATCTTGCGATTCGTGGGTTTGAGCCCTGCATCAGGCTCTGCGCTGACAGCTCAAAGCCTGGAGCCTGATTCAGATTTTGTATTTCCCTCTCTCTCTGCCCCTCCCCCACTCACACTCTGCCTCTCTCTCTCTCTCTCAAAAATAAACATTAAAAAATTAAAAAAGAAAAGATTTTCATAATATGTTATTAAACGAGAGATAATAGGACCCAAATGCTAATCCTCATGTCACCAAATAGAGACTTAATACCTAATTTAAATACAATTTCAGCCTCTTCCTCAAATGGAAATGAACCAGTCAGTTTGCAATGACCTGACTAGCACCCATGAGGTATTCGGCCTGATAGACACTACTGTCCCCTAAAACAGGTGACCTTGTCTTTGCTCTTTGCTTTGATCAGCTTTTTGCTAGTGTGACTCCCTTGGCCTGCCCCCTTCTGCCTATAAAAGTCTTTCATTTTCTTCAGAGCTCCTTTCTATTTGCTGGATGGGATGCAGCCTGATTCATGAATCATTGAATAAAGCCGATAAGACCTTTAAAATGTACTCAGTTGAATTTTGTTTTTTAACAATTTCAATAGCTAAGAGATTCTTGGGATAGGGGTTTGGTTTCCCCTGATACTAAATGGTAATGTCTGTCAGACATTGTTCTAGAATAAGAATGAATTGCTTACTCCCAAGGGGACTTTGGAAAACCAACTTGTAAAGTGCCACACATCACATTAAACCCTTAAGGTAAGGTACCTCATGATGTTTCATAATAACTTAGACAGCAGTTATTACTGAATTCAGTTTAAGAAGAAGCTGAAGGTCAGATTCAGGATTGGAGCCCAGGCTTTTTAACTTCAGTTCCATAGGGCCTTGAACCGCAACTGTTTACAGCACAACAAACCAGCACCACAACCATATACCACCAACAAAAACAGCTACCTTCTGTTGAGCGCCTCCCTGCAAAGCAATAAGCAGCCCTTTGAGGACTGTGCTGACTCTTTGGCCCAGCTCACTGGCCCTCCATTTTTACAGTGACTTTCTGTAACTCCTAGGGCCACTGAACCCTCACAGTGGAGCCTCAGACCTTCCCAGGCTGACTGCTTCTTTGCCAGAAGGGGTCAAATTACCAGCCAGTTAAATGTCGCAGTGTCAGCCAGGGCAAGTAGAAGGTATTAGAGGAAAAACTCTATAGTGAAGAATAAAATATGAGTGCTTGGGCCCAGAAAGGTGCAAACTGCCTCTAGGATAAAAGAAAAAATTTCTTCCATTAAGAATGATTCCAATCTGTCAGTCTTCTTTAGATACACAAAGGTCTGGAGGGGAGAGCCAGCTATTAAAATGGCTAGCTACTTGTTAAAATGTACCAGTATTCCTGGGGATAAGTTCATCCACATGTGAATTAAGTGTCCAGAGTAGTTAAAATCATCCAATTATGTTCTCAGGATGGGAAGAATCAATTGAAGACAGAGACAATGAAACTGTCTCAGGTCACAGGAATGGTCTAGAAAACTGGGAGAGTGGTGGGGTTGTAAGACTTCAGCTGCGAATGCCAGGCAGTATAGAACAATATTATGCCTAGTGAGGAAAAAAAAAAACTGCCTGTTGACTGCCTACAATAGGCCAGAGAGTGTGTAGGGATTGACAGTATGACTTTGACTTGAGTAGTCATTTTGGAAAACCAGAGTTTTTTTTAGGAACTCATGAGGGGAGGGGAGGGCAGGAGGGAATCATCTGATATTGCTTGCTAAATGAAAAAGCCTGTGAAGGAAGAGAAGGGACCATCTCTCTCCACCTTCATCTTCACCCCTTTCAAGTGCCATTTGCATGACTTCCATGATGGTCATGGACATCTGGCCAGCCAACCTAGCAGGGAAGATAAGATGGAGAAAGAGGAAAAGAGCAAACCCATGAAGCAGACTGAAGAGCCCAAACACACCACTTGTAGGGAAAGGAGGTGTAATTAAGCATCCTCTTGCAATCTTGCCTGGAGAATATAACACAATGGCTCCTCAATACTGGGGCTCACTTTATTTTTCTGCTCCTCTTAAACATTGTATAAAGAAATAAAAAAGTTACCATATACTTCCAAAGAAAGTTTCAGAATGGGTTTCAGAAGCCTGCTAAGCCAATCTGGTGCTATGTAAGACAGATAAAACATCTGTTTCTCCATGGCATAGCAAATGACAGGGGAAAGCACACAAGAATGAGAAAGAGTGTTAAGACTTGGGAGAGCATATGGCAGTCAGCAAAAGCCAGCCCAAAGTCCCATATATCTTGATCTGTTCATTCCAATGAGTTCATAGGCACTACAATATAGCCATCTCTTCTCCTTTCAAAATTATAAACAAATATATCAGCCCCTTTTCTATAAACAGGCTTACATGAGCAAAGAGAGTCGAAGATAGTGCAAAACCATTTTTTTAATAAAAATGAATTGATAAATTCAGTGAAACTCCAATAAAAATGCCATCATTATTCATATAAAATAGTGAAATCATTCTAAAACTCATATGGGCATGCAATGGCCTGAAAATAGCCAAAATGATACTGAAAGACAAAACTAAAAATAAACGACTTACACTAACAGTACCAAGCCACATTATAAGGCTATATTAATTCATGTAATATGTTATTGATTCAAGAGTGAGCAAACTAACCAGTGGAATAGAAAATAAAATTCAGAAACAAGGACATACATATAGGATCACCTGATTTATGACAAAAATAGCACTGAGTGGAAAGGATAGTCTTTTCAGTGAATTGTGCTCAGACAGTATACACGTGTGTGTGTGTGTGTGTGTGTGTGTGTGTGACTTACATTATAACCATGCACAGAGATCGATCCACAATGAATTATTGCAAAGGTAAATATAGGAGATACCTTTATGACCTTGAAATAGGCAAGTTTCTTCAATAGGACACGAAGAAAGAAAATTAAAAATGGATAAATTAGATACTATTATTAAATTAAAGCATCAGGTAATGACAGAGTAATATGTATCAGACTAATCATCCTGCCAAAACCATCAAAAGCTCAAGAACACACACACACACACACACACACACACACACAAAGGCACTGAAGAGTGTTGCAAAGCAGGCAGAAACTAGAAGAGGCATGAGAGCTGGAAGAAGGGAATTATAGTAGGTGAGATCACCATTGATCCAGCTTTACCCCGAAGGTACTTTCCTACTTTACACAGAACATGGTGGATATAGCTCAAGCAGAAATCAGAAGTATTGAGGTGAAGTGTTGGAAGTCAGCTGAGAGACATTTCTCCAAGGAACTCTAACATTCTTGCACAAATTATGAGAGAATAACTGACCAATATTTGTTCCAGACAATCTTTTCAAAGATGCTAGTGCAGCAGACAGCCTTGAACTATAAATATGTATCACCCTCCAGGGCAAAGGGCATGTATGCTTATTTTCTAACAGAATGGAGATAATGTTTCCTTCTGAAACAAAAAGTAAGCATGCTTAACCTTCTTTTAAAAGATTCAGATTCTCTGAGTTCAGGGTTCCTCTCCTGTGACCTAATCTACTGCATGTGCAGATATCATCTGGCCCTTTTCACATCACCCTGAAGGGAATGGGGGCTCATGGAATTGGCACAAAAATTCTGATATTCTGGCTATGAGTAATAACCTATCTTTTATCTCTGATCCATTAATCCTGTGCCTTCTACTACCACCCTTGAAACTGAGGTGAGCTACCTTGTTAGAATGCAGGTAGAACAAAATCTCAGACCCTCCACAGTTATTGCAGTTGATGTAAAGAAGATATAAAGTTGACCAAAACATGGCTTTCTGTAAGAGGAAGTAGGAGGACCTCAAGGGTCTATTGACAGGATTTAAGGGAAGTCCATAGGAATTGGTACAAAAATATTCACTAAACTGTATGGTTCATCAGGTAATCAATGGTCACAACGTTCACATTATTGCCTAAAAATGAGGAGGAGGAGGCTGCAGGCTGAAAAATGGAAGCAGGTTCAAACTGTTCAAAGGTAGCTGCCTGAACAGTGTGTTGGTCATTATTAGCTCTCCTTCAGATAAGGGACTCACTTGCCAATCTGGTAGAGAACCTTAGAGTCTCCCCCATTTCAACAATTAGTACCTACATTCATCATGGGTGGGCAGATGGCTTTGCCCCTCTTAGATAGTAATTAGAGAGACACATATCTGCACTGAATGTGAGAGGCAAGAAGGCAGTAAAACAAATTCTTAGAATTCTGGCTGATTTGTGAGGAGATGAGGAATGCTAGAAAGGAAGAGGGTGGTACCTGGACTGTCTTGCAGCTCAGTGTCTCCTACAGTTTCTCATGCCAACCTGAGATCATTTGGAGGTGACAAAAGTCACTGTTTTCCCCTTGCCCACTGGGTCCTGTCTGCTGTAAGGAAGGTTTGGTCCTCTCAAGGTAGTCCCAAGACACAAATTCTTACTGGAAAGCACAGTTGAAACACTGGCTTATATCTGGGCTCTTAGTGCTGACAAAGGTAATGAAGGTGGAGAATGAGAAACTGACCTGAAGGAATATAGATAATTATTAAAGGTCATCCCGATACCCTAGGAAATCCCTATCTCTCATGTTAAAAGCACACACACATACACACACACACACACACACACACACACACACACACGAGATACTATTATCACAACAAGGCAGCCTGTGCCCCCAAATGAATGTGGACTCTTTTTAAAAAGTCACCGCAGTGCTAGTCAAGCCTGTGTCAGGCAGGAAGCCATGTGGCTGTGGCTGCTGAGTGAGGGTAGCTCTACAGCTAAAATGGATGGTTTCAGTAGTGATGATGGGAAGCTTCAGAAGTAGAATAGATCTGTGAGCCACCTCTAGGCCACTCAGAACTAAAAGTAAATGTTCCAAGTTCAGATCTGTTTTCCCTATCTCCCCACTCTCCCCAGACCTCAGATACTCTAGAGAAGAAATGATGAGAAGTCAGGGGAGGTCCCTGCCCTGAGGCAAACGGAGATCATAGGTACCTGTATGTTAGGGAGTCCTGGGAGGGGAAGGATTCAGACTTTTATCGCTTTGTGGGACACAGGCAGCCATGCCACCATCCTACCCAGTCCAATGGTTGAAAAGTTGAAGGAAATCCAAATTCAACTAGTAGAGTTTGGAGCAGATTCACAGGATGGAGGACAAATATAGTGATGTTGTGGGTGGGGCCCACAACAACCACCACCAATAACTGGAAGCACGATTTTAGGTATGTTTGCTTTCTTTTTTCCTCTATCTCTTTAGATCTCGTTATCCTAGCTAGTAACTTGGCCTTGTATATTGAGCTCCAGCTATGCATCAGATGCCAGATTGGAAAAGCAATTCATACCTTAATTCACAAAAGTATCGGATGCAGAAATAAGACAACAGATGCAATAGTGCTCTGAAGAAGAACACCTGTAGCAGGAAGGGATTACTAGTATTAGGGCACTGAGACGGGAGCATAAAATTGGTTTGGGCCAGCAAAGGATACTTGCAGGGTGCCAAGGAAGCAGAAAGAGCTACCAGGTCAAGCTTGTTCTTAGTGTTCCTTGCATAGATTTTTGTAGCTACTGTTTCTATATTAATTGTTCAGCAGTTTCATTTTTATGATTTCTTTGCTTTCCCCACCAAGTCCACCTGACAGGTGTCCACTAAGTAATATAAGTGAGAGCAGTGGCTTTTTCTACCCGAAGTCTGTGCCACAGTTTCTACTTTTTCTCATCAGGCACTTCATCCTGAAACAAGCTTGGCAGGACTAAGTAAGTACAAAGAAATAAGTCCACATACATACATACATACATACATACATAAGAAAGGGGAAAGCCAAGACATTATAAAATCATATCTTTTAGGGGATCTCATCGGAATAATGAGGACAGGTGATGTGGAAGTAATATGGTCACAGAAAATGAATTTCATTATTAATTAATTAATTTTTAAATAATTCAGTGGAAAAAGTGATTGGGACCTGTTCAGTTGATTTTCAATGTCTTACTATGTGTGAAATTATCTAGTCATGAAAAAATAATGTTTTGGTTTTCTTGCTAATAGCAGCATACCCTGCATATTGAAACCCATAGTAATTTGGTAAACAACTGCCATAGTTCATTTCATGGTATTTCTTGCCACTATTGCTGTGTGTGTGTGTGTGTGTGTGTGTGTGTGTGTGTGTTTCTGTGTACCTTTCTTACCTTTCTTTCACATGGTTATTCTACATTTCTTGCTCTTTTTCCCCTCTCTTTTTCTTCCCTGTAATTTTCTCCCTAGGAGGACATCATCATCCTGTCTGTCTGTTTCTCCAGGTGGCTCCTTTTCTCCTGAATTCTCACTTCTAAATTTCGTTCTTGTATATTCTGCCCTCACTACCTTTGCTGAGCCTCACAGACTAAATCTTTTGTCCCAGTGTCATCTCTCCCCTGTAGAAAGGAGACGAACAGGGAACACAGCCCCACTTAAGTCTCTCTGGAAAACACACAGCAAGCTGGTCTCAGCACTGAGATGTCAAGACAGAATGAGCTATAGGAGAAGGAGCTGTGGCCAGATAGACCATTGAAGGTAGCAAACAGCACCTGTGAGTCACGGTGCAGAGGGCACCTGTGAGGGCAGAATGGCCCTAGCACCCATGAATTCTATAGCAATTTTACTCCTGATGAGAGAGATAAACAAAATGGTAAATTTGGAGTGAGAGAAACATGTCCATTCAAAAATACTTACACCTTTATTTTAAGAAGAGCTTAAACTTTACACAAGCACTTCAGATGTATTGTATCACATCTTGTAAAGGAAGAACACCAGCCCTAGGTTCTAGCATCAGTGTTACCACTTATTGCCTCAGGAATTCCATATTCTCAGTATAAAACCAAGGAAATTGTCCACTAAGTACTGCAGAATTGTAATCTCTACCCAGATCTAGATTCCAAATATTGTACATGGTATCACATACACGGTGAATTTGAATGCCTTTGCATAACTCTTGTGGAGTCCCATTAACGCAGTCTGCGTGGTGCCTTATTATTTAACCCTTGGCCATTCAATGTATTTGTGACAGGCTGTGCCCACAGAAGACTGGAACTACAGGAATGGGGATGAGGTCTCTGCTCTGGGGTGGAGAGGAGATGTGAAAAGGGACATAAAGGGGAGAAGAAAATTGGGGTAGAGTCGCATTTGGTACAGATCTGGCTACTTGGGAAGCCTGGGAAAGAGTGGGTTTGCCACCACATCACAGAACTGTAGCTTGACACTAAGCCTCCTGCTCCAAAGTTTCCTAATTAGATCTTAAGAGAATAGATGGGTGGGGAGTAGTATCAAAATTTTAAATATATTCCTATTTAGCTAAGAAGTCAGAATGTGGTAAATGAGAAGAGAGACTAATTCACACAAAGCAGGGTGAAAGGTGTGCTGAAACCCACTCTGTCTGCTCATAGCACTGTTGGGTAGCCTTGAAGGCTGGCTTTCTCATTCACTTTATCACTTGTTTCTTGGGGAGAACCCAAAAGAGAGTTCCATGTACTTGTTGGAAGGAAATCAAATGCTCAAGAGAGAATATATTACACTTGGATAAACATAAAACATAGTCCACAAGAAGAATGTCAAGTTGGTTCTACCATTAATTAACTCCAACTGTGATCAAGTTTGTTAATTTTTCTTAAATTCAGTTTCCACATCTCTAAATGGAGATAATAATACCTTCCCTGTGGAGTTATTGTGAGGGCAAAATCAGTTTCCAGGAGTGGAGTACTGCCTAAATTTCTGGCACACATTCAGAACTTCATCATAGTGGTGGTTCCCTTCTGTCGCCAGATCTGGAAAACCGTTCCCCGGCACAAGAAACTTCCAAATGATGCTGCTGCTTGTGACAATGATGATGAGGAGGAGGAGGATCTGAAAGGACTTGAAGGTTCCAGGAAGTTAAATTCTCACATTAGGTCACACACCAGTTAATAGTGAAATTGGGGGTCCAATGTAGTGCTTTCTGAAATGTAGTTCTTTCTGATTCCAAAGCCCATGACATTACCTCTTGCCTTCAAGTGACATGGCATTCTCAAACAGCCTTCATCATGTGCTCTGAGCAAAGATTACTTCTTCACATGTGAAAAGAACAAATAGTCTCATCCCACTCTGGTGTTTTAAGGCCTGGAAATAGTAGGACAAGCCATTGTGGGATTATACTCTGGCTGACCAATCATTCACCCTTTCAAGGCCAATCTGAACCAGAGAGATAGTCTATGTGTTTAGTTTGCAGAATAAGTCTCAGCACTTGGGGTTAGAGATGGCATTGGATCCAGCTAGCCCATAAGATGCACTTTCCCAGCCTGAGCTCTCCTTTCTCTGAATGTAAGGAGTATTTGGTGTGCCTGGGGAGGGAGTTGGTTTGTCAAAATAGGAATAAGAATTTCTCTGAAAGCCTGTAAGAACATTCATTTCAGAAAGGAGCTGAATCATGATTATCAGCAGGCTGGAAAAGAGTTATTGGGAGAAATTAAAATGTACACACCACAGGGGAAAAAAGCTCTATAGATAAAATAATATCCCCACCTTAGGATGGCATTATTTACACATCTTACATCATTTCATCTTTAGGACCACTCTGTCAGGCATGTGTGATTTTTATCACCACTTTATGGATTCCACAAAGAGTCACAGTGTCGTAAAGTGATTTGTCCAAGGTAAGAGTGATATTGCCTGGTCCCAGTTACCCTGTACAATGGTGCTCTGACAGGACCCCCATGATGTTACAAACATGTATCCATGCACACATAGACGCATGCAACCACACACCATCTGGTGCTTTAAAAATAAACTATGAGAAGAGAAGACATCTTGTGCTGCAGAATATAATAAAAATGACTCAGGCTTTTCTCACATGCAGGACACCCCACTCGTTCTCTAAGGGTGAAGGGTGAAGGTTGATTAGTCTTCAGGAAGAATTTACTTTATGGATCAGCCACAGTGGTTTGTGATGCCCTTCAGCTTCTCCCTGTCTCACTGCTCCTGCTCATTTCTGGACCAGCTCTTCTTAACACTCAACTCACCCAGCTCCAACCAAAACACACACAAGCACACAAACACAGACACACACATACCATTACTATTGAGTGCTCAAGGAATCCAAACTCATTTTAATACTGTTGTAGGCATAATTCCATTTTGAAGACAAATCTGATGACAAAAATAAATCTAGAATAAAGTCAAAGCAAGAATCTCTTCTGGATGATAAATTTGGGTGTTTCCCCTATCAGACTGCACATCCATCTAGTAGAATGTGTCATGCTGTCGAGAGACCAACCTTACACCTCTAGAAGGAATTAAGTCTAGTGATTAACAGTGTGAGATTTGAAGTCGGATTTCAAGATGCATGACCTTGGACAAATCACTTTACCTCTCCATGGCACTGATAAATGGCATAAGAATCACAACTACTTCACAGAGCAGTTTTGACAATTAAATGACGTAATACACATAAAGAATGTAAAAAGAAATATCTGGCATATAAAGTACCACTTAAGCATTAACTTATTACAATTTACACTCCAGCCCTGCTTAAAAGTCTGGTAGAAGAAACTCTGGCTCTCATTTCTTAGTATTTTTTCCAAAGCACTAACAACTGCAAATGGGCAGAAAAGTCCCAGTCAGCACAGCTCAGGGCTGCTGCATTGATGCAGAACCAGTGTAAAACCCATAATTTAGGCTGGGTCGGAGGTCAGAGGCTGCATTTTCTTCCTTCTATTGACCTGAGGAGGGGAGACCTCCTCACCTCAGACAAACTGAATCTGCCTCATCTTCAAAGCCTCATATGCTGCCACAAAAATCCCAGGAAGTTCAGAAACCTACTGCCCCATACATGAATGTGCCTCAAATAAAAGGAGGTTACTGGGTGGGAAAATCAGCCCAAGAGGATGTCAGGCACTTTCCCAGAGGCCTGAGGAATAGAGAAGAGAGGAGTCAGTCCTTACATGCCCAACTCAAAGGAAAGTATGAGGACCAAGAGGACAGATCTTCCTGAGCCCCAGGAGCTCTAAAATAAGGCAATGGTTCTACACATGAATCCCAGGGCATGGTGGTGCTCACATAGTTATCATTGGGAGAATCCTTGCCCAATCAGACTTTGGTACACACCTAGACTCTACTACTACTTAGCTGTGAAGCCTCTGGCAAGTGCCTTCTTCACCTCTACATCTCTGTTTCCTCCTAGAGAAAGGGAGGCTAGGGATGTAGCTATATTGAAGGTTATGTGTGCACCACATGGAAGAAAAATGTGCTTGGATCCCACAGCAGGATGCATCTGAGATGGGAGGCTGGGAAAACAACTTGGTGAAATCATAGTCAAAGTGGGAGAATCTCATACTACTTCAAACAGGCTCATGGAGAAGCAGAGAAGGACAAGGAAAATCTGGAAAGAAGCCAAGATAAATGGCCTCCAGTGACAGCAAGGGGAAAACAGATCCAGATGGTCAGATATCATGCCAGGGATAAAATGTGCCCTGTCAGAGGAAGAAGGACAGAGCAGAGTGGCTCTTATCGAAGGTCAATGCTGCAGAAAAGTGAAGTCAAAGCCAAAGACAGTGATGATTGCACTTAGCATCGGCCCCAGACAGGGCTGAACTCACTATATAACTCAGAATACAAAGCACATGTGTACAGCAGACTTGTGCTACATGCACAGCAGTATAGAAGAGGGAGTAGGTATCCTCTGCAACTTCCTATTGGAGGTCAACTTAAGGGAAGGTGAGGTGACAGTGTTCCGTTTGTTGTTTTTACTATCCTTCCATAGCTCATTGGCTTCTCTAGAACCATTACAATCTCCAGAGAACTGTGACTCAAGTAAATGGGTTTTTTCCAAGGTCACAAAGCTAATAACTGAGCCAGGATTCAGATCCAAGTGTATCATTATCAGATCTTATAGTCAATCTTCCATACAATGAAGCCACCTAGACAACCCATGGAAGTACCTTCCAAGGAGAGATGCTCATGGGTCACCTTCATTTAGTTACGGCAATCGTTTTCAAGGAGAGAAGGCATTCCCTCAGGGGACATTTTGTGGAGTCTGGAGTTTGATCTGTCACAAGTTGGGGAGAGGCGCAAGTATTTCTGGCATCTAATAATTTAGTAGGGAGAAGTCCAGGATGTTGGTAAGTACCTTAACATGTACAGAACAGCCAGAACAAAGATTATTGGGCCCCAAATGTTGATAATGTGGAGGTCAAGATGCTCTGATTTACCATGATGGAATATCCTCCTCTGATAAGTCAGTCAGGAAGCCTTCATCAGCTCATCTTTCTGCTTCCCCAAACATCCCTATTCATTTAGTCCCTCTAGGAAGCATTCTGAAGGGTCAGTTTATTACCAATTTTCACCCTAAGGAGAGGGGCAGATGTACAGGATGGCTGCCTCATCCATGAATAAGCCTCTGGTTCTCAGCATGCTTTTTGTGTAGCCCAGGGAGTCACAATCCATGGTCACAGAGCCTACTATCAACAGATGGCATCAAAGATCAGCTAGTTGTCACACCATATATTCCAGAACATGCCTGGTAGTGAGATGGCTGACCACACAGAAACACTCTGCATACTGAATTCCAAATTCCCATCTAGGTGAAAGCCTTCTAATGCCACTTCAGGGGAGATCCTTTCTACATAGCCAGTGCCTTCTCAATCATTTGCTTTCTAAGAACACCAAGCATAAATCATCCTCATGGAATGAGGAATAATCCAAAATGAAACAAGGACAATGGGCTCATTTGAGTGACAGAAGGCAATGATGGTGCAATGTCTGACAAAACTGTAATGACACCTTTGATAGCAGACCCATGCGGTTAGCTTCTTCCTCCAAAATACAGCAAATTACCTAGCAAGGGCACAAAATCTTGGCAGGATTATTCACTACCTGGAAAACAATTTCACACTAGAATAAACAGAAGAGAGAGAGAATAATAAATGCATTGCATTGTCCAGTTCTTAACCTGAGACTTGATATATATTAAAAAAACAAGTCAATTATTTTCAGCAATGACAGAAACTCATCTTGTTTAGCAAAATAAGATAAAGAGGGCTGAGGGTGGAGAGCCAACTATCTGAGGAAAGACATCTTGAGATGATAAATATCTAATGCCAAGCCTTCGCTCAGCCGCAGGCTTCTAAGGGACAGACGTAGCCAAGTCGGTTACATCTGAGAGAGCAGAGGAAGGAGAAGCAGCACAGAACATTAGAAGAGGAAAGAGTATCAGTTACTAGGGAGTTGTTATAAAATATAGAAAGCAAAACATAAAAAATGTAGTTATTTTTCAATAAAGGCTTCCTGTCTCTCTGTGGGATTTAATTCCTGCTTTCACATTCTATGCAGTGTCCTGGAAAGACATTTGACTTTCTGTGAAGAATCAGAACATGAGACAGGAAGATATGCTTATTTCCCAAGACAAAGCTATGTTGTTTTCTTCATCGTCTACTGGACAAATGGTCTTTCTGCACTGATGTTAAACCACTCAAGAGGCATTAAAAAAAAAAACACTTTAATCCTAAAGTAAATGGGCTTTCATACTTATAGATCTATGATGCAAACAAATAGGAACCATTCTACCTTGATTCCTGGGATTGAAGTTGTATGTGCTAACAGTCTCCCAGACTTTCTGGAGCAAGACACCAGAGCATGCGGCAGGAGAAATGATCAAGTTATATTCTGGGCAGTGGAAGTGTTTTGTAATAAACTAGAATTGCTTTTTCTGTCTAAGATGATGGTTGCAGTGCTCCCTGGAGTATAGAGGTGTCCTTGAAAATTGCTTACATTCTGCAGAGCCTGTAATTCTCTTAAACCTTATAATCCATGACCCTATCTGTTTTCTTCCAGGCATCCACAAGAAGAGTAAGATGATACATTAAGTTGCAGATAAGCATCTAGTTGGTCCTGGATGAGCATCCAGTAACACAACTGCCAAGGAATTTCAGACATTCTTGAGCATCACTTGCATGACCAGTCTAATTCACACATGAAAATGCACAAAGAAAAATATGTCATGAGCTTCTCCAAAGTAAATGCGTGTATGTAGACAAAAGTTATTTATTTGTTAAAACACACACTAAGTTCTGTAAGGAGCAAAGTCCCTTCCTTGTTCTCTGTTGTGTCCTGAGTACCATTTAGTGCTTTGCTCACAGTAGTCACTTAATCGATCATTAGTAAGTAAATGAATAAATCTGTTTTATTCATTACAGAAACGTCTTCTCATATCCTGTTATGGATCCCCCTCATCCAACTCTCTAGCCCTTTCCTGTCTCCCCAAGCTGACCAGTCCAGCAGGAGATGATAGAACACAGAGTTGGTCTTTTGACTGAGTGCTCTGGATCATGGAGAAAGGCCAGTTGGGGTCTGGTCCTTCTGAAGCACATAGATTTGGGCTATCATCAAGCCTTCCCAGGGAATGGATGAAGCAAGAAGGAAGGATGAGCCTGGGAGTATGGCCTAAAAGAGCATGGAAGGTGCCCTATGTAATGGAAGCTGTGTGTAATTTTAAGAGATGAGAGAGAAGCCAGACACCACAGAGAAACCCAGCCAGGAAGCTTAAAAACAAGGATTTCTCTTAATTATAAGAGCTGCAATGTTCTTTAATTCTTAAAACCTTTTATTAAACATTCTAAAAACCTCATTAGCCTTAAATATCAGGAGCCTTTAGCTATGCTGATATAAGAGACTTCCAGATATGTAGTGTGTGTGGCTGACTCACCAACCTTACTTAAATTGGGATGACTAAAGAAGCTGTTAATAGGTACTTTCCCCAGAGTCAGCAGGGGCAGGCTTCTGAGACCACTCAGGTGACAGGTAACAAGTGGGGTCTGCCTCTTGTTTAGTTGAGTGAGCAGAACTCTGTGCTGTGTGTAGAGGATGCTAGGAAAGACTTTCCCTCCCAAACATTACATTTCTAGCCTGTAACAGTGTCTGAAATTCCTCATCATAGTTCTAAGCTTGATTTTATATCTTCCCTCCCCAAGTGTCTGCTATTCTCAGGGCTAGACAATCCAGAAAAACCCTATACCTTGAACTTGCCTGATGAATTAATGCATTCATTTTTCCCACTGTGGGACAGCAAGCTGAGAGTGGCCTTTTGTTGGGATGGAACATAGAAGAAATGTGCTCTACTGTGGCAGGAGAGCCAATAGAGAAAAAGTAGTAAAGGCCTGACCCAGAAATCCAGGCCTAGAAAAGCAAAAGCCCCTGAGCATCTGGCTACCATGAAAGTAAATAGCTATGGAAATGCCAAGAGGAAAGGAAACAAGACAAAAGGAGCTGTGGGAGCCCCAAAGAGTCCCATGTAGGTGTGGCTGAACCCACCAAGTCTGCACCCCCAGCCCTTCCTCCCTCTGCTCACAGGGCTCACTGAGGCCCATGGCCTTAGCCTAAGAGTGCCAGGCCCAGTGTGGGTATCACCCAGGGCCATTCAGGCATGACAGGTCAACTAGCATGCTATTTATCTGCTGTGGTCTTAATTCTACTCACTCTCCATCTCCCCATGGCAGGCCATGTGTGTCTGTGGAATGAAGATAAGCAAACATTAATTATTTCTTAATAAAGGCACTTATGAATATTTGCTGTGCATGGACAGGTAAAATGCTCAAGAGCCGCAAATCTAGAAAGCTCTGATTTTTTGGAAACTTGAGATACTCTGTATTTGTACAAGCAATGTGAACAAGGATGATGAGCACTACTTGTAGGTCAAAGATGGATGGTAGGGGAGCGATATATTTGTTTTTCATGGGGATTTTGACCACGAAACAATGTTCAAAGGATCAATCACCTACTGTCACCCTCTGAAAGAAAGTATAGCACAAATGAATGCACCAGGGCCCAGAAGGGAGAACTTCATCCAAGGACAAAGAACAAATGGTAGATGTAGAGCCATGCCACAAGGCCTTTAGCTAGTGATCTCCAGCTGCTGAGAGAGAAGTCAGTGAAGGTCAGAGCCCTCCTCAAAACCAACTCCTCATCCTCCTGCACAGCCCTGGTTCAGTCTTTTCCAGGCCTTGCTTGTGCCTCAGCACCCCAAAATTCTTTCCTCATTGAATTTCAGTCTTGGCAGGTTTGCCTCTTCTGAGAGAGACTGGCCTCCCTCCATCTATCTATACTTTGCTGAAAGCAAGAGAAGCCATTTGTCATTTTAACAGGACTCTCACATTCAGATAGTACAGGCCTCTAATTTATTGGTGCTATAGTATGAGAGACAAGAAAATCATCACCGACTGATTCTGTGAGGACTTTAACATAACCCCAGAGTGACAACCTCAGCTAATCCATCTGTTCTTGGCATAGCGTTATCCCTGCCCCCTTCCCTACTCATAGTTGGAGGCAGATCCCTGACTGGGACTGTTCTGTATCCACTGGGAGCTCACTGGACCTCACTTCCTCTCTCTCACCATGATCTGCTTCTCATATTCAACGTGCACAAATGCCACGTCTGAGTATGGCTGTCCCTTATAGGTGTAATAGGCTCGCAGGAGGTGGCTGTCCCACTCTGCACAGTCTTCTGCCTCTGAGGTCTCCCTTCTTCACCAAATTCCTGTAGTGGATGAAAGCAGTCCTGATATACCAGCTGATCTGAGCCCCCACCTACTACTTGCTGACAACCTTCTCCCAGCCAGTCCATAGATGGTCCAAAGGTCCTGAGTCCAAGGGACTCAGGGATGGGCACTGAGACAGTGGACAACAGCAGCACCACTGGTTCCCCTGAGCTGGGGAGGAGCTGGAGCAGGGAAAGACCCCAAGGGTTTCTGCTGGGGCTACCATCACTTGGCAGGGGTTGGAGGGCAGTGAAAATATCTGACTAGGAGAGATATTGCCATACAAGGGAAACTGTGCTAGAAGACAGAAGTTACTACCACAGTTTTGTTACATCCCTCCCAGTCCCACCAACCACTGCAAACCATTTATCTCTCTGAGCCTCTGTTCCCTCCAATGGGATATCTATGCCTGCCCAGGTACCACACAAAGAGGTGGAGAACTAAATTAAATATTATCACTTGTAAGACTAAATATATGTCACCTGAGAGTTGCTCAGGTTTCACCCACTTAGGAGCACCAAGGACGTTACATTCAGTTATCTGGACATTCCCTGACTCTGAAGTCCTCTGCTCTATGATATTCCTGGCCCTAGAAGCACAATCTTCATGCCCCCATGCTGTCCTGGGGGCCACAGTCCCTGGCATCAGTTCAGTTGAGGTAGGACACACTTGAGCAACGATACTTGAGGATTTCTTGCTACTGCTATAACTCATCATGCTAGACAACTGCACAAAGGAATTTGTGAGGCTCATCTTATTTAATCCCAATAGTGATCCTACCTGATATTGTTGTCTGTGGGGAATAAGCTTAGGAATTTCCCAGGGTTGCACCAATAGGTTAACAAGGCATAAAGAAGTACAAAGCCATAGGATGCTCACACCCGAGTTTGGGTGAACAAGATTAGGACCCCCAAAATAGAGTGGGGGGAGGGCAAAGGCCCTCAGGATAGAGTGGGGGGCAAGGCCCCCTAAGATAGAGGGAGGCTGCAAAAGCACCCAGACTAGAGAGGGGGGCAAAGGCCCCCAATACGAAGGTATATGAGGTAAGCAAGATTAGGTGTTCAGGGCGAGAATGCCCCCAAATTTAGTACTATAGCAGAAGGCTGCTTTCACAGAAAGCAAGGACCAAATTAGGTAAACAGGTAAATAGAGCTATAGACCGCTGTACTGCAGGTGACAATGCCCAGATGGAGCTGATTTACGAAAGAAAAGGTGCCTTGTTAACCCTGAGGTCACTTGTCCTACCTGTCTCATTCCCCTAGGTTAGCTAAGATAAAATGAGGTGGTGCCTCATGTCCACTGTAAACAACCTTCTGCCCAACTGCCCAGTGCCAGGATTTTGTTTTGTATTAACCGAAACCCCTAACCCCAAATATCTTCAAGACCTCCTTTCCCTCACGTCCCCAAGTTAATGTTCACAGTTTCATTGTCTCATTGTGCACGTCCATCACTATGTTTGTAAGCCTTCTGATCCTAATAAAAACAGGGTAAGGACCCTTATTTGGGGCTCTTGTCTTCCTGGACATTAGCCATCTCTCACATTTTAATCCTGCGTCCCCTCTCTTGCTGGCCAAGAGAGACCTTTAGATTTATAGTCTACAACAGTAGTCCTCATTTTTAGAGATAAAGAAAACTGAGTCTTTTAGAGGTTAAATAACTTCTCCAAGGTCTCACAAGCAGTGGTGATGGAAACAGATTTGAACCTGTAGCTCCCAGGCCTGAGATTGCTTTGGTTTGGTTTGGCTGTTCTCAGAGGCCAGAGAACCTGGTCTGCCTCCCCGGAATTTCTCACAGTGAAGCCTCCAGGCTGGTCAGCACTCACTCTTTTGGAAGAACTCAGCCTCCCCTTGACCCCAGAAAGGACCATTATGCACGTTTAGAGTTCCTTCAGCATCCAGAACAAAACCACAAGTCCCACAGAAAGACACTTCCTTGTTCACACTTGAAAGCAAGCCCACATTCCAGGCCTGGTTTCCTGCCTTACAATTAGTGCCTTCCACGGGACAGATAGCTTGACCTCCTTCAAGGGCCACTTTACCACCTGTCCCCAGGGTCTGACCTCTCCCTTGGTCAACAGCACAGTCATGAGAGAACCAGTAATAACAGTAGAGAGAGTGTTCATTCCTCATGGTGATTTCTTCTAAATTTAAAAACAAAGGTAGCTCTTTTCATTTCTATATTTTCCAACCCCATGATATTCAATCTTTAAGTATACTTAAGTTGAATTTGGATTAGGAGCCCCAGCTGTAAGCTTTCTGCACGCCATGCTTTGCCATGGTTGAAGCAGAGACAATGACCCTGCTTCATGATTGTTGTGTGTTATAAAATTATCATATGGGAATCACAGGGAGTGTAATGAATGCCTAGAAATGAGAAAACAATTGTCTTTTAAACTTATCTGGCTGTTAATTATGTGCTGCTTTAGCATCAAGTGTACATTTTTGAACTTTAAAAATATCTTTTGTTGATTAACTTATGTATACGCCTTATCTTCTCAATTTCTAAGTTCCCTGGGTTATTTTTGGATAGCTGTCATTTCTCAGACTACTTCCATGTGTTAGACAATGTCATAGGTGATATGCCTGTCCTATGTATTCAGTACTCATGACTACTCTGTGAGTTCATCTGAGGTGTAATGTGACTTGTCTAGTGTCACAGTTTGTGTGAGAGAGTCTGACTCCTGGCCTGCTAGGACATACTGGTTGCTCTACAAGGGCTTGTCAAAACATGGCCAAGTCCAGCCCTTCTTTAACCAAGTGCTGTGAACAGCTGAGTATTTTCTGAAGAATTTCATATTTCTCTTATTAGATACAGGGAATGAGGAGGGGGTGACCAAAGTTTTCAGGCTCAATAATCCTGAGATTTACTCCATGACAAAGGGACTCCATTCTTTTAAAGTAATGAAATCATTTTTTACTTGCTGTGTATTTTATTTTCCTTTTTACCATTTGGAGAACTGGATATGTAAGTATTAAGACATTTAAAAATAACTATCTCTAAGAGGAAATTTAGAAATCCATCACAAGGAAAAGAACACACTTAGAAAGGACCTGAGAAGACATTAAACTTTCACTACAGGCTGATCTCTGACAAAAAGACACTCTTCAACATTAAAAACAAAAAAATCAAACCTTGGAAAGGGGGAATAATCTGACTTCCAGAGTTACCATAAAGTTTCAAATGTCTAGTTTTCAACAACAACAAAAACATCACGAGGTATATGAAGAAATATAAAAGTATGGCCCACTTAAAGGAACAAAATGAACTGACAGAAGCCATCTCAGGGAAAACTTAACACTGAAGCAGCTAGACAAAGATTAGAAAATATCTGGTTGAGAGTTGCTTAAAGAGAAGGAAGACATAGTCAAAGAAAAGAAAATCATGTATGAACAAAATAAGAATATCAATAAAGAGATAAACAAAAAATTCTGGAGCTGCAAAGTATAATATTGAAATTATAAATCATTAGAGGAATTCAAAAGAAAATGTGAGCTGTCAGAAGAAAAAATCAGTAAACTTTAAGATAGAAAATTAAAATCTCTGTGTCTGAGGAACATTAAGAAAAAATAAGGAAAAGAAGTAAACAAAACTTAAGGGACTTGTGAAACATCATTAAGTATATGAACATAGGCATTCTTGGAGTCCCAGAAGAGGAGAGAGAAAGGAGCAGAATAACTATTTGAAGAAATAATAATAAATATTCTAAGTTTGATATAATATATGAATGTGCAAATCCAGTAAACTCAACAAATTCCAATTAAGATAGATTTAAACAGACTCACACTGAGACACATTACAATCAAGCTGTCAAAAGACAAAGACAAAGAGAATCTTGAAACCAGTAAGAAAAACTGACTTGTCATCTACAAAGAATTCTCAATAAAATTATCAGGTGATTTCTCATCAGAAACCTTGGAACCAGAAAGTAGTAGGTTGATTTATTCAAAGTGCTGAAAAAAAATTGTCAGTTTAGAGTTTTATATTCAGTAAAACTATTATTCAAAAATAAGAATGAAATTAAAACATTATCAGGTAAACAAAAGCTGAGATAATTTATTACCATTGGATCTGCCACGCAAGAAATGTTAAAGGGATTCCTTCAGGTGGAAATGAAAGGACATGAGACATCAACATGAAACTATATAAAGGGATGAAGATTTCTGATAAAGGTAAATATAGTTGGGAAATTATAAAAGCTAGCATTATTGTAATTTTGGCTTGTAATTCCACTTTTTCTTTTCAACATGACTTCAAAGACAAATGTATAAAAATAATAATTAATCGATGTTGCTGGTCACAGAATTTATAAAGATGTAATTTTTGACACTAGTAACTGAAAGAAGGGAAATGGAGCTGTAAAGGAATAGAGATTTGTACGATAATGAAGTTAAGTTGGTATAAACTCAAGTTACATTGTTGTAGCTTTTGACTATTAAATATAATATCCATGGTAATCACAAAAAGTACATATAGAATATATAAAAAGGAAATAAGGGGGGAAACGCCAAAATGTTTTCCTACAAAAAAGCATCTGAACACAAAAGCAGATAATGGAAGAAATGAGGGACCGAAATCTGTAAGGCATATAGAAAACAAATAGCAAAACGACTATTCTTTTTCTTACCAGTAGTTACTTTAAATGTAAATTGATTAAATCTCTAATCAAAAGACAGAAATGAGAAGACTTATTTAAAGAATTCAGTGTGCTCCTCAACAAGGGACTCAAATCATATCCACACAAGTAGGTTGAAAGTGAAAGGGTGGGAAAAAACACTTTGGCAAATAGTAAATATAAAGACTGGATGCTTACTCCAGTATCAGACAAAACAGGCTTTAAAGCAACAAAACTTACAAGAGTAAAGGACTTTATATATTAATATAAAATTCACTACAGCAAGAAGATATAAAAATTATGAATAACTATACACCTAATAACACTCTCAAAATATATGAAGCAAACATTGAGAAAATTGAAGGGAATAATTGACAATTCTACAAGAATGGTTGGATATTTCAATATCTCACTTTCAATGATGGATAGAATAATTAGAAAATAAGTAGGGAAATAGAGAACTTGATAACACAATACATAAACAAGACCAAACAGACTTGTTTGGTCCAATCTATCCTAATTGGAGTTTGCTGAGTTTATTGGATTTGCACAGGTTTAGAATGAAACATTCTATTCACAAACAGCAGACTGCATCTCCTTCTCAAGTGCAGTATGGGAAAACTTGCAAGATAGACCACATGATAAGGCAACAAAACAAGTCTTAATGAATTTAAAAATGTAAATACCATAAAATGCCTCTTCTCTGACCATAATGAGATCAAGTTAAAAGCTAAAAGATTCACAGATACGTGAAAATTAAATAACACACACCCAAATATTAAGTTAAATAAGAAACTACAAAAGAAATTAGATAATATCTTGACACTGTTGAAAATAAAAACTCATCACACCAAAAGATAAGGGGTGCAGCAAAAACAATATAAGAAGGAGATTGTAGCTATAAATGCTTACACTAAAAAAGAAGAGAGGTCACAAATCAAACCCTAAGTTTATATCTTAAGTAACTAGAAAAAGATGAGAAAACTAAACTCAAATATAGAAGAAGGAAGGAAATAAACATTAGAGCAGTGATTAAAAAAAATAGAGAATGAAAATGCAATAGAGAAAATCAAGATTTGTTTTTTTGTAAATATCTACAAAATTGACAAATCTTGGGGCGCCTGGGTGGCTCAGTCAGTTAAGCATCCAGCTTCGGCTCAGGTCATGATCTCACCATTCGTGGGTTCGAGCCCCGCATGGGGCTCTGTGCTGACAGCGAGTTCAGAGCCTGGAGCCTGTTTCAGATTCTATATCTCCCTCTCTCTCTGACCCTCCCCTGCTCACGCTGTCTCTCTCTGTCTCTCAAAAATAAATTTAAAAAATTAAAAAATAATAAAAAAATTGAAAAAATTGACAAATCTTTTGCTTGCTTGCTTAAGAAAATAAAGAGAAAACTTAAGTAACTAAAATAAAAAATGCAGAAACATTATAGTCAATTTTACAGAAATTTTACAGAAAGATTTTAAAAGAATGCTATAAACACTTGTACAGCAACAAACGGAGAATCTACATGAAATCATCAAAGTCCTAGAAATATGCAAGGTATCAAGACTGAATCATACAAAATCTGAATAGACCTATAACTAATAAGGAGATTGAATAATGAAGAACCTTCCAACAATGAAAACTTCTAGACCAGAAGAATTCTGCCAAATATTTAGAGAATTAATGGTAACTCTTCTGAAACTCATCTAAAAAGTAAAATAGGAGGAAATACTTGTTAATTCATTCTATGAGAATAGCATTATCCTCATACCAAAACCAGATAAAAAGAAAATTGTAGGTCAATAACCCTTATGAATATAGATGCAAATATAGCCAACAAAATATTAGCAATTGAATTCAGTAGCATATTAAAATAATTTTTACTATAACCAAGTGGGCTTTATCCCAGAATGCAAGGGTGGTTCAACATAAGAAAATCAACACATGTAATGCATTTTATTAATAGAATTGAGGGGGAAAATACATGATCATCTCAACTGATGCAGAAAAGGCATTTGATAGTACTCTACACACTGTAATAATAAAAACTCTCATACAACTATGAATAGAGTTAAATTCTTCAACATGGTAAATAATATTTTTTTAAAAAACACAAATAACATCATACTCAATGGTGAAAGACTGAAACATTTCCTCTAAGATTAAAAGCAATATAAGAATGATCACTTTCACTGCTGTGTTTTAATATTGTACTGAAGATCTAGCCAGACCTAGTCTCCAATAAAAGAAATAAAAGGAAACCAAATTGCAAAGGAAGATGAAAATCTATCTCTATTCACAGATAACATTTTACCATAAAATAGAACATTCCAGGATTCCATAGGAAGCTATTAGGGCTAGTAAACAATTTCAGTAAAATTGCAGGGTAGAAGATCAACACATAAAAATAAGTTATGTTTATCTACATCGGTAATGGACAGTCCAAATAGGAAATAAAATCAACTTCATTTATGTTATTTAAAATAATAGAATACTTAGAAATAAATCTAACCAAGGAGGTAAAAGACTTGTACACTGCAAACAAAGCATTGCTAAAAGAAATGTAAAAAGATACAAGTAAATAGAAATGGACTAGTGTTCATGGACAGGAAGACTTAATATTGTTAACATGTCACTACTACCCAAAGTGATCTACACATTCATCACAACCCTTATCAAAATTCCAATGGCGTTTTTTAGAAAAATGAAAAAGTCAGTCCTCAAGTTCGTATGAATTATAAAGGAACCTGATACTCAAAAATATTTTTCAAAAGAAGAATAAAATTGAACTTGCATCTCCCAACTCCAAAACTTACAGTATTTAAAGATAGAAAGGTTTAGTAGTAAAACAGTATGATACTAGACTTAAAACACACATATATCAATTGAGTAAAATAGAGCCTCCAGAAATAAACCCTGATATGCATGATTCATTGATTTCAACAAAAGTGCCAAGACAAGACAATAGGGAAAGGACAGTCTTTTGAACAAACAGTGCTGGGGAAATTGTATATATGCATACATAAGAAAAAGTTGTCCATTTTCCTATACCATACAGAGAAATTAACTCAAAATAGATGAAAGACCCAAACTTAAGGGCTAATACTATAATAAAACTCTTAGAAGAAAACTTGGGGGATAATTTTTATAATATTATATTTGACAATAATTTTATGGATCTGACAACCAAAGCTTGGGAAACAAAGTAAAATATAGATAAATTAGACATTATTAAAATTAAGAACATTCGTGTCAAGTGATACTATCAAGAAAGGAAACAGATAACCTTCAAAATGGAGATAATTTGTTAATCATGTATATGAGAATGGATTAATATCCAAAATATATATGGAACTCCTACAACATAAAAACAAAACAACAAAAAACCAACCCAAATTTTTGAAATATCCAAGGGATTTGGGGATACCTGGGTGGCTCAGTTGGAAGCATCCAAGTCTTAATTAAAGTTCAGGTCTTGATCTCATGGTTCATGGGTTCCAGCTCCACATTGGACTCTGCTCTATCAGCGCAGCACAGAGCCTGCTTGGGATTCTCTCTCCTCTTGCTCTGCTGCTTACCCAGTGCTCGCTCTCTCTCTCTCTCTCCCTCTCTCTAAGAATAAATAAATAAACTTTTTAAAAAGTTTAAAAAATAAAAATAAAATAAATAAAATATGCAAAGGATTTGAACAAACATTTCTTAAAAAGATATGCAAATTGACAATAAGCGCATGAAAGATACTTAACAGAATTATTCATTAGGGAAGTGCAAATCGAAACTACTATGAGATACTACAAAAGTATCTGTCAATGGGTTAATAAGTAAACAAAATATAGTATATGCAAATAATGGGATATCACTCAGCGCTAAAACAGAAATGAAATTTTGATAAATGCTACAACACGGATGGACCTTGAAAAACTTATGTAAAGTGAAATAGGCCAGACACAGGAGGAATAATATTGTGACTTCACTTATATCAGTTACCTAGAAAAGGTAAATTCATAGAGACAAAAAGTAGAATAGAAGTTAACAAGTGCTGTTAAGAAGGTGGGATGGAAAGTTACTGTTTAATGAGCACAGTTTAGGTTGGGAATGATGAAACAATTGGGGGCATAATTAGTGGTGACGATTATATAACATTGTGAATGCATTTTGGGCCACTGCATTATATACTAACAAGGGGCTAAAATGTCAAATATTTTATTATTTATATTTCACATCTTTCTGAGGCAATAATCAAGTTGGGGAAAACAAAAGCGCCCCTGTACCAAAAAACAAAACAAAAAAATCTTATAAGGATGATCTGGGGAGCAAGATATCCATAGGAGGCTTTGAAAGGCTCCAACACATTCCTAAAAATCTAGGAGTCCATGCACACGTGTGCATAAACCAGAGAACTGGAGAGAGTACTGATATCTTACCTCTTGCTTACTTTGACCCCTTGTACAAGCAGGAAGTGAAGACTAAGTTAGAGTTTTGCATTTCCAAAGTGATGAAGACATGCCCAAATACACAAACACAATGTCTAGGCGAAGAATGGAAGGTATGTTGGTTCACGCATTTAAGGAAAACTAAGTTCGATAATTAGTTGGCCGCTAAGCTAACCAAACATACTTAGTGGCCACACAAGGCAATAAATGTAGCATTTACAGAATTGGTCCAGAAAAGTCACTAAACAAACAAAAAGCAACAATAACAAAGAGCAAAAACAAACTCTAGGGAGCAGAGGTCTGATTCCCAAAGTTGCCATATTGTATGATTTAAAATGTAGAGTTTTCAACAAAATTAGGAGATACACAAAGAAGAAACAGGAAAACATGGCCTATACATAAGAGAAAGCCCAGATGTTGGGTTTATTGCACAAAGGCTTAAAATATGTTATTATATTATGTTATAAAATATGTTATAACATATAAAATATGTTATATATGTTAGTATATAATATATATTATATTATTATATAATATATATTATATTATATTATATGTTCAAAACCTGGAGAAAATCATTTTTAAAGAATTAAAGGAATTTATTAAAGTAAGATTTACCAAATAGAGAATACCAATTAAGAAGTAGCAATAGTAAAAAAAAAAAAAAAAAAAAAAAAAAAAAAAAAAAAAAAAAACCACTAAATAGTATTTCTAGAATTGAAAAGTATACCTGAAATGTAAAATTCACTAGAGGGACTCAAAAAAACAGATTTTAGTTAACAGAAGAAAGAATTTGAAAATAGGTCAATCGAGATGATTTGATCTGAGGAACAAAAAGGAAAAAAATGAAGAAAAAAAATAACCAAAGCCTGAAAGATCTGCAATAACAAGCACATCAATATAGACATAATGTGAATCTCAGAAGGAAAGAAAATAGGTAAATAAATAATGGCCAAAACCTCCCCAAATTTTATGGGAAAACATTAATCTACACATCCTAGCAGTTCAATAAATTACAAGTAGAATAAACCCAAATACAGCTGTACTTGGGAGCCTCATATCCAAACTCCTGAAAGATAAAGACAAAAAGAAAATCTCCAAAGCTATGTACAAGAAATCCTAAATAAAGCTAACAGCTGACTTCTCATAAAATATCAAGAAGGTCAGAGGCAATGGGAGAAAAAACTCAAATATCTGAAAGAAAAAGACTGTTAATCAAGAAGTCTATATCAAGTAAAATTGTCCTTTGAAAATGAAAAAGATATCATTAATTCAACAAAAGTGTCAGAGTAAAGAATTCTGAAAAATATCTCCTCCATAAAAACAATGAAAACCTGGTGATATTGTCAAAATTCTTTTTTTTTTCTTCCAGAACTCTGGAAATTAAGCAAAGCCTTAAAGCAATTTAGGGGGTGTTTTTTTCCCCTAGAAAAACAGCTGAATCTTGACAAGAACAGCAAGCTTTGTGGTGTCTCAATGTTCCCTATTTCCATCCTGTTCTTTCCAGCTCTGTGATTGCTTGAAATCCAAGTCTATAGAAAAACTAGTGAAAATTAACAGCCAGGAGCCAAGTAGTAAAACAATAAGGTTAGAGCTTCTTCAAAACTTCATTCCCAGAACATTTACATTATTTGGCTTGTCTGCTAGTTCCCTAGAACTCCTATTTTTAGAGCTGTCTTCATTTGACCTGACTCAGAGCATACCTATTATGAAAACCCTTGCCCAGGGGCATTTGTTGAAAACCTCTGGAGGCAATTGTTCAACTTCATGGCTGCCCCAGGTGGTAAATGACAGTTGCAGCAAATAATAGGCTAACAAAAGACTTGAAAGAAAAAGCTGGGGATTTATATGTTGACAGTACCACTGAAAAGCTATGGTATATTTCTGAGAAAGTGGAAAGCTACAGGCATATGTAGGACAATGTTCATTCCAGGATGTGTGCATGTTAAGGGAAAACAGGAGAAGACCCTAAGTGCTTATGTCTACCTGATATTACGGTTCTGAACAAGCAAGAAGTGAAGGCTAATACAGTCATCAACTGCCTGACTAAATGCTGAGAAGGACACAGTATCTTAGCAAAAACTAAAAGATTTGTTTCACGCATTTAAGGAAATTTTTGTCCAAATTATTAGCTGACCACTCAGCTAAATGAGATGGCTAGACACTACAAGAAATACAGATTTTAAAGAATTCATTTGAAAAAGCCCCTAAACAAATAAGCAGCCACAACAACAACAAAACAGCAAAAACAGACTCTGGAGAGGGTATAGAATTTGATCTCCAGAGTTGCAACATATTATTTAATATATACCAGTTTTTAAGATCAGCACAAAAAATATGAGACATGCAAAGAAACAAAAACATGTGGTCCTTATACAGGAAAAAAAAATCAGTCAACTGAAGCTGTTCCTGAGGAAATAGAAATGATTGATTTAATATATAAAGACCTAAAATCAGCTATTTTAATGTTTACAGAACCAAAGAAAAAGATGTCTAAAAAACCTAAAAGAACATTTGAGGACAATGTCTTGCCAAATATAAAATATCAATAAAGTGACAAAGCAATTTTTAAAACTGGATATTCTAGAGCTAAAAAGCAAAATGACAAAAAAATCACTGGAATGGCTCAACACAGATGTAAGCAGACAGTATAAAAAAAAACAAATGTGAAGATGGGTCAGTTGAGATTATCTAATTTTAGAAACAGAAAGAATAAAGAAAAAATAACAAAGCCAGCAAAACTCTCCTTCAAGAAAAAAAGTTATCTTCAGGTAAAAACCGAGAGAATTTTTTGCTAACAAACCTGCTTTATGAGAAATATTAAGGAGAATATTTCATGTTTAAATAAAAAGACAATAGGAGAGCCTGAGTGGCTCAGTTCGTTAAGCATCTGACTTCAGCTCAAGTCATGATCTCATGGTTCCTGAGTTTGAGCCCTTCATCAGCCTCTGTGTTGACAGCTCAGAGCCTGGATCCTGCTGCAGATTCTGTGTCTTCCTCTCTCTCTCCCCCCTCCCATGCTCATTCTTTGTCTCTCTTTCTCTCAAAAATAAATAAACATTAAAAATTTTTAATAAAAAACAATATACAATCATTAGAATCCACATGAAGAAAGAAAGAGCACTACAGAGTAAAGACAAATAAGAGTTACAGTGCATACAACATATAAAGATGTAATTTGTATGACAATAGTTGCATGAATGAGGAGAGAATGAACAGAACATTTTGGAAGTAAAATTTTGTATACTACTGATAATAAGTTGTTTTTAATACAAAC
Source organism: Cryptoprocta ferox (assembly GCA_028646485.1). Classification (NCBI taxonomy): domain Eukaryota; kingdom Metazoa; phylum Chordata; class Mammalia; order Carnivora; family Eupleridae; genus Cryptoprocta; species Cryptoprocta ferox. The sequence continues at coordinate 77,158,733 of CM053575.1, forward strand.
CTATTGTAATTAGTTATAATATTAATTATAATCCCTAGAATATCCACTAAGAAATTAACCAAAAGAAACTTGTAAAAATAATAAAAGAAATAAAAAAGAAAATAAATTTAAATGGTGCATTAGAAAAGATCTATTTAATGTAAATAATAATAAAGAAACAAAATCATTTAAAAATTGTAAGACATATAGACAACAAATAACAAAATGGCAGACACAAACCTTACCTCATAAGTAAGTGCATTAAATGTAAATAAATAATTTACACTCCAAGCAAAAAGCAGTGGCTGGCAGGTGGATTTTTTTTAAGAGAAACTCTCAAATATAGAGAACAATCCAGTGATTGCCACAAGGGCAGTGTGGAGGAGAATGGTTGGAATAAATAAAGAAAATTAAGAAGAATAAACTTTGTTATAAAATAAATAAGTCATAGATATGAAAAATATAGCACAGGGACTATGTCAGTAATATTGTGACTACATTTATCATGGTGAGTATTGAGTAATGTCAAACCAAACGTCAAATTACTATAACATTGTGTGTTACTTATACTTCAACTTGAAAACTGATTATCTTATATATAGTCTACAAGAGAGATATTTTAGATAAAAAGACACAAATAGCTAAAAAGTAAAAGGATAGAAAAAGATATACCATGCAAATAGCAACCAAAAGAGAGCTGGAGTGATTATATGAATATCAGGCAAAATAGACTTTAAGACAGAAATTGTTTCTAGAGAAAATGAATAGTTTACAATGATTAAATTCTCAATCTACCAAAAATTATAGCAATTACAAACATACATGTATTCAACAAGAAGTTAATGAAGGAAATAAATAAAAATCTTTCAGAATTTGAGGAAGAAAAATGTAATGAATACATTACAGATATCAGATACTTCAATAGCCCACCTTCAAAAATAAACAGAAAAACTAGACTGCATATTATAAAGGAAATAGTAGCTTTTAACAACACTGTGTACCAGATATACTTAACAGACATCTAGATGTAGAACACTCCACTCAATAACAGAGGAATACACCTTCTTACATGCATATAGAATACTGTTTAATGTATGCAATACATTATGCTATATAACAACCCTTAAGAGATTTAAAAGTTTTGGGGTGCTTGGGTGGCTCAGTTGGTTAAGTGTCTGACTTTGGCTCAGGTCATGATCTCATAATCTGTGGGTTCGAGCTCCACGTCGGGTTCTGTGCTGACAGCTCAGAGCCTGGAGCTACTTCAGATTCTATCTCTTCATTCTGCTTCTCCCCTGATCTCTCTCTCTCTCTCTCTCTCTCTCTCTCTCTCTCTCAAAAATAAACACTAAAAAATTAGTTTTACATTTATTTATTTTTGGGAGATAGAGACAGAGCATGAGATGGGGAGGGGTAGAGAGAAAGGGAGACACAGAATCCAAAGCAGGCTTCAGGCTCTGAGCTGTCAGCACAGAGCCTGATGTGGGGCTTGAATCCATGAACTGCGAGATCATGAACTGAGCTGAAGTCAGACGCTCAACCAACTGAGCCACCCAGGCGCCCCTAAAAATAAAAAATAATAATAAAGTTAAAATTTTGAAATCATGCAAAGTTTGTTTTCAAAAAAGAAACTGGAATAAAATTACTAATCAATAACAGAAGAAAATCTAGGAAATTCACCAATATATAAAAATATAAACAACATATTCTTAAATAATGAGTCAAATTATAAATCACAAGGGATATCATAAGATAGTTTGAGATGAATGAAAACAAAAGTATAGGACGCGGGCAAGATGGCGGAGAAGGAGGGAGCTCTGTAATCCGCGCACACCCACAT
>CM053575.1:77161051-77179556 GCA_028646485.1 Cryptoprocta ferox
CAATTTCATTTAAAATAGTATGAAAAATAATAAAGTATTTAGGAATAAATGTAAAAGAGGGGAACAAGACTTATATTTTGAGAAAATAAAAAAGGTATTTCAAAGAATTAAAGACCTAAATTATGAAATACATCCACATTCATGAATTGAAATGGTAATATTTTAATATGGCAAGTCTCCCTGAAATTATCTATTCAATGCAACCCTCCTCAAATTCCAGCAGTCTACTGTGTTGAAATTGATAGATTTATCCACCCAGATTTTTATGGAATTGTGAAGGATCTGGAAAGGCCAAAAGAATCTTGGAAAGAAAGTTAGACGATTCATTTGTACTTCTTAATTTCAAAACGTTTTTCAAAAGAATAATCATGGGCTTCTGGGTGGCTCAGTTGGTTAAGCATCTGACTGTTGATTTCTGCTCAGGTCATGTTCCCAGGGTCATGGGATCAACCCCTGCATTAGGCTCCACGCTGAGCATGGAAACTGCTTGGGATTCTTATCTCTGTACCTCCCTTTCTCTCCCTCTCTCTCTCTCTCTCTGAAAATAAGTACGACTTTAAAAAATTGATAGAGTAATCAGAACTATGCAGTACTGGCATGAGGATACACATACAGAGTAATGGAAAACAATTTAGAGACAAGAAATATGCCCTTACATTTATAGTCAACTTGTTGTTATGTAGCCTGCCAAGGCAATTCGATAGGGGAAAAGAATAGTCTTACAGACATATGATGTTGAGACAACTGATATCCAAAAGCAGAAGACTGAAGTTGGACTTTTCCTCACCTTGCACCATATACAGAAATTAATCTATGGAAAAATGATAAAAACAGAGAGCAAGGAAAACCATAAGAGAGTCCTAAATACAGAGAACAAACTGAGGGTTACTGGATGGGAGGTGGGGGGATAGACTAAATGGGTGATGAGTATTACGGAGGGCACTTGTCGGGTCGAGCACTGAGTGTTATATGTAAGTGATGAATCACTGGGTTCTACTCCTAAAACAAATACTACACTGTATGTTAATTAACTTGAATTTAAATAAATAATTTTTTAAAAATCTACTCAAAATTGATCAAAGATCTAAATGTAAGAGAGCAAACATCAAATATCAATTCCTATGCTCTTGGATTAGGAAACTGTTTTTTAGATATGAAACCAAAAACATAGCAATAAAAAATAGGTACACTGGATTTCATAAAAATCTAAAGTTTTTTTGCTTTGACATACTATCAAAGAAGTGAAACAACACCCCACAGGATGGAGAAATATTTTCATATCATATATATGATAAGGAGTTAATATCCAAAAATATAACTTAATAGAAAGGAAACTAACCCAATTAAAAAGTGGGCAAATTTTCTGAAAATAAATTTCTCTTATTTCTTTAAGGTATAATTTTCATACATTACATTAGTTTCAGATGTAAAACATAATGATTTGATATTTGTATATATTATGCAATAATTACTGCTGGAAGCCTTTTCTGAAGTAAGGCGGGTTTGCAAGGCGGGGTCCTCCCACTGTCAGATGGCGACTGATGTCTACCCCCCACTCATATCAGGAGTGACTTGTCTCCTTATGCTGATTGCACCTTGTGAAGGAAATTACAGGAATTTCTTCTTTTGTGTTTATGGGAGCAAATATTACATTTCCTGAGAAACCTGTTTTACTTCCCCTCAAGAAAACAGGCTATTGACCCCAGCTCACAAAAGAACTAACTCTTGCCTTTGCTATGCTAAAAACATTGCCTTGTATTTGAATGCTAAAGATACCTTCCTTCCCCAAGTGATAAGCATCTAGTCACCTACATCAATCACTATTGATGAAGACTGTGCATGAGTCTTCTACCAATCTATGTTCTGGGAAATTTTTACATACCAAAGAATTTGTCATCAGAAATCATTGTCTAAGGCAATTGCCACTTCTGTTTTGTACCCCATACATTTTTTCAATAAATAAAGCTGACTTTCCAGTCAGTGCAGAGATGCCTGCCTGGTGATCAGAAAGAAGTTGAGGCTCTCTCACTCTCTTTCCCTGACACCATCCATCCGTCAGGGAGTCCTGGACCTGCTGGAGCTGGACTCCGGCAAATTACTACATAAATCTAGTTATCATCTATCACCTTAAATAGTTACAGATTTTGTTTCTTATGATGAGAACTTTAGAGATCTACTCAGCAATTTTTAAATATGCAATATAGTATTATTTACTATAGCTGGCAAAATGGACATTACATCCCCATGACTATTTACATTATAACTGGAAGTTTATACCTTTCCACTCCTCTTACAAATTTGACCCATCTCCTACATCTACAACCCATCTCCTACATCTCTGGCAACCAGCAATCTGTTCTTTATATCTATGAGCTTTTTTTATTTTAAGATTTCATATATAAGTGAGATCATACGGTATTTGTCTTTCTCCAATTTATTTCACTTAACATAATGCCCTCAAATTTCATCCATGTTGCCACACAAATGACAAGATTTCATATATATATACATATATATATATATATATTTCATATATATCACATTTTCTTTATCCATTCATATGTTGATGGACACTTAGAATATTTCTATGTCTTGGCTAATTATGAATAATGTTGCTATGAGCATGGGGTTGTAGATATCTTTCTGAGTTAGTGTTTTCATTTCCTTTGGATATATTCCCAGATATGGAATTGTTGGATCATGTGGTAGTTCTATTTTTAATTTTTAGAGGAATCTCCATACTGTTTTCCATAATGGTTGCAAGAACAATTTACATTCCCACCAACAGTGCAGAGCATTCCTTTTTCTCCACATCCTTGCCACATTTGTTATTTCTTATCTTTTTGATAATAGCCATTCTAACAGGTGTAATGTATCTTATTGCGGTTTTGATTTGCTTTGCCCTGATGATTATAGATGTTGAACATCTTTTCATGTGAGCCATCTGTATATCTTCTTTGAGAAAATGTCTATCATATATTGTGCTCTTTTTGTAATTCGATCGCTTATTATTATTGCTTTGCTATTGAGTTGTAGGCCTCTTTCACAGAAAGGCTAGGTGTAGGTTTCAATCTACTGTCTCTGCAATGTCCTGGGACTCCTGTCCTACCAAGAACTGTCTCTCTGATTGTTACAGTCCCAGAGGACCCTGAAAACAAGACCCCCCTGGCTGCAAGAGCCAGGTGATCAATGTATATTCCCTAGGTAGTAGCCGTAAAACTGTTGTACCAGATATAAAAACCAAGAGCTCTCTGCCAAGAAGCTGGCACTCTGGGGCATGAGAGAGGGAGTATGCAAAATTAGTGCCCATTCTCGGAGGTCTCAGAAAAGGTTTGCAGTCAAGTCTCAGGTATGTGTTTAACTAAATGCCTGTCCCTCAGGCTGCAGCTATGATAATAAGCTAATAGGACTCTCTCACAGAAGATGGAGCTCCTGGGTCTGTTGCCTTTTGCTGTGCCCTAAAGATTATAGTCATTTAAGAACTCTTTTTCTGTAAGATACAGTCTTGTCTTGTAAGACCTGAGTGTAAACCTCACTGGATACCAAAGCCAAGAGATATAAAGGTGTCCCCTGGCAGAACCCACAAAAATCATGGCACCAGACAAGGGTAAAAGCTCCTTTCTGGATGATACCATTGAGCTGAAGTGAGGCATAGCAAGTGATTTTGTAATCACAAATGAAATGCCTACATCTCCACCACCTATTAAACTGAAGTTTAAACCTAAAATGTATCTTTCCATAGATTGTTGTATCCTATCCTTTTGAACCGTTAGCCTCTATGGACACAGTACAGTACTTCAGTGTAGTAGATGACATGATCTGACCACAAAATATCAGTACCAGCCCTAAACTCTCTTTGCAGTTGAAAAAAACTAGGACAACAAATATTAAGTATCTACACTCCAGCTCTGCTGGTTTTTAACTAATAACTTGCTGCTTATTCTCTTTCTCAGGAGCCTGCAGGTGATAGAGTCAGTGCTCAGAAGATGAGGACCATGCATACTTCTGAGGATCCATGATCAGGGCTGACAGAGGTTAGGAACAGATGGAAAAGATTCTTTACCCCTCAATGAGTTGCCAAAGCTTAGAGCAGAGATATGGCTGGAAACCAGGTCATACCCCTTCCCTGATAAAGATATACTTATGTATGTTCCCATAGCTATACAGACAGAGCTTCACAGAGCTGCATGATGAAATAAAAAAAAAAACATCTGTTTGGAATATACCTGGATTTCTTTAAAAATTTGTTAAGATTTTTTTTTTGAGAGACAGAGAGACAGCGTGTGAGTGGGGGAGGGGCAATCACAGATTCCGAAGAAGGCTCCAGGCTCTGAGCTGTCATTACAGAGCCTGATGCGAGGCTCAAACTCACAAACCGCGAGATCATGACCTGAGTTGAAATCCAATGCTTAACCGACTGAGCCACCCAGGCGCCCCTAGCTGAGTTTCTATTAAACACCAAAATCTTTAAAGAGACTTTAGCCTCAAATAGGGGCTGGTGATTTGCAAAGTGCTGTCTTTTTTTAATACAGACACCATGTTCTTACATCAGAAAAGATTTTAGCAAATCTAACCCTGACCACACTATTTCCAGGGTCCCACACTAGTCCTCAGGTTACCTCTGTGCTCATCTGATCTCCCTCAAGAGTTGTTGCTCTCCCTAAAGGCAGGGACTTTTCCTCTATCTACTTTTATTCACTCTATACTCCAGGTTGCTCCTGGTATAGTGCAGGGCCAAATGGTGCCCAAAAAATGCTCCCATCCAAGCCAGAAACAGTCCCCTACTTACTGTTATTTTATACAGACATCTCAGCCAGTTTGTACCTGTCTTTCTTCTGAGGGCTTAGCATCTAACAGTGATGCCAGCTTCATTTAGCTGTAGTGATCATGGGAGTGATATCAGTCCCCAGCATTGCCTTTTGGCAGTTTTGGCAGCCCTAATGGGGGTAGGAAGAATGGGTAGGCATGATACAGAGGAGAAAAGACACACCAGGGGACAGGAGACAGATGTGTTGGACCTCATAAACCATTTTGACGCAGATCTTTTTCTATCTTTCATGGCCTCTCTTGTCCTTTCTTGGATCTGAAAATTTGGCATCACACAGAAAACACTACTGTCCTTAGCTGTTAATTCTTCTGGCAAGAGGACTCTAGAAGAGTCAGCTCTGAGTCACCATTTACAATCTAATCATTCAACTGAAGCATTAAGCAAAGCAGTATCACACTAAATCAACAGCTCTGATTACATTTCTATGTGTTTATTTATCTTTGAGTAATATACAAAACACACATTAATTCCCATCTTCTCCCCTCAGGCCATGCTCATGACACCATAGGAGCTGAAGATGCAGCCTTAGCCACAGTGGTTTTCTGATCTTCTCTGGCATCACCCCTGGCTTTCAGTTAATCTGATCTAGAAGAGGATTCCAAGGGCCCCCATTAGTGTTTTATTTGAACATAACACTCTTTTCCAGGAAGTAGCAATCAAAAGGGGGCACCAAGAGGGCCCCACTGGATAAGGATTATCTACATTCAGAAGTTCCGACAAAGTGCAATCACTACTAATTCAAAAGAAATCATAATGGTTTTAAAAAGTAATGTCTCCTGGAATCAGTTCAGAAAGCTTTATTAACATTGAGTTCTATGCTAGGGATCATCAGCCCAATGGTATGAAGTCAGACACTGCTGACAGGTAACAGCTCTGTGTACCACCATGAGTTCTGAAACATGGTGCCTCTCACCAGGAAATCCATCCTTGTGTAGCTATTAAGTTAGACTTTTCTCCTATCCATGTTGCAAACTTCCAAATCAATATCAAGGGTTTGACAATTTGCTCACATTTAACTATGCCAGGACAGTACATTAAGAAAAACTATTAAAGCTACAGGAACCAACAAGTGCTTGTCACTGTCAGATACTTTATACAGGCTGTCACATCAAATCCTCACAATCACCTTAGGACGTAAATAACGTAACCCTCATGTTACATAAGTAAATTCAGGCTCAAGGGATTACATAATCTACCAAGGTTGCAAGGCTAGTGGGAGGCAATGATATGACCTGAACTCAAGTCTATCAAAAGGGCAGACAGTTTTCTTTACACAACTATGGCTTACATGATTATTATCAATGTGCCATGATAATATATTGAACTATTAATTTTTGATCCTAATATTTTTGCGCCCTCATTCCAGCTGCATATTCAGTCAGATTCAGGCCCTTTCATAGTAATTCCATCACTGAGCTTTTTTTTTTTCCAAAAAAGACAGCAAAAACAGAGTGTCATTATGTACAATTCTTGTCTATTTATAAAAGCCCACAACCACCAGAAAAGTGATGACAAATATCTACATCAGGGAGAAAAAGTGACATTTAGAAGAGTAAGCAGTGATGAGAGAAAAGATTAAGGTAGAGAAAGGAGACATGGGGTTTTGTGGCAGTAACTGTCTATCTAAGCTTCCTGCAGTGTCCCAGGAGTTGACAAGATGTCCAAGGAAGATGTGTAAAACGCAAGAGACATTACCTCAGCACCATCCTGACATAAATCCTAAGCCCTGGCACAGACATACCAGAGTCCCCAGACCTGAAGGGACCACATGAACAAGGATATCTGATATCTAAGAAACACCAGGGGAAACTGATGGTCAGTGGCCAGAGGAATTTCCCAATGCTTTAGGCACAACATATGCCATGAGAACTTTGACCAACTGAGCCATGAAAAAGAATGGCTCAGTAAGAGGGGACTGAGAGCAAATCAGCCCAGTAGGAGCAGACTGAGAACAAAGAGTAAAGTGATTTAAAAGGAATAAAGTTTGCTAAGTTTGCCACCTTAGAGTAAGGTTTCTATCTACTAATTTAATCTTAATGGAACCACCTTATATGTGTTAGCCCAGCTTCACACTGTAGCATTTTGGAGCACTCTGACATTATTTCAGTTTATCTTCCTTTATTAGATTTAAAATGGAGGGAATTTGCCTGTTTTACACATAGATGTTCTTACTTCACATCCCATGCTCTTTCTGCTGAGCTAGGTGGATGGGAAGGTCACTGTATGGGTTTCCCTGATGAGGGTAGAGTTGTGCCTGAGCTTATGGTGGGGGGGATAGGTACAGTGTGGGCTATGGTTGAGAATGTGTGTATTAGTCAAGATTCTCCAGAGAAACAGAACTTGTAGGGTATATATATTATATCATATTATTATACTATATTATATTATAATATTTTAAAAGATATACACTAGAAATGATCCTGAAGAGTAATCATGTATTTGTCTTTTCTAGAGAGCTATAGGATACCTATAAGAAATATATCTCTGTCTTATGATCATCTATCTGAGATTTACTATAAAGAATTGTTTTCCATGATTATGGAGGCTGAGAGGTCCCAAGATCTGCAGTTGGCCAGTTAGAAACCCAGGTGAGCTTCTCCTCAGTTATAGTTGAAGTCTGATTTTGAAGACCTGAGAACTAGCAAAACTGATGTTACAGTTTCAGCCCAAAGGCTAGTAGGCTCAAGACACAGGAGGGCTTGATGTTTCAGGTAAGTTTGAAAGTGGGAAAAACTTGGTGTCCCAGCTCTAGGTAGTCAGGCAGGAGTTCCCTCTTATCCCTTGGAGGGTCTGCCTTTTTATCTCTTCAGACATTCAATTGATTGGATAAGTTCCATCCACTTGAGGGAAGGCAATTTGTTTTACTTAGTCTCCCAATTCAAATGTTAATTTTTACCAAAAGTAACCCCCTATTCAAAATACTGTTTGCCTAAATATCTGGGGATTCAATGGCTGAGTCAAGTTGACATATATAATTAACCATTACAGAATGGTAGGTTTTCATATCCCTCTAGTGCCTGGCACATAATTGGCATCACCAGGACAAAAATGATATACTCATGCTAGTTGTGTATTTGCCTTAAAACAAAACTAAAACATTGTATTTTTGCAGCAAACATTTTATAAAACTAAATTGGTATCATATGAATGTAGAAGTCAAAATAAGGGACAGGAATAACATATCTGTTAATTTTAACCAAAAGCTATCTAATCATCTCAAAGTGTTTACCCTCATCCTACAGATCTTCAGGAAAGATAAATGTAATTTTACTCCAAGATCATTTCTAATGTATAGCAGTGCCATTGTGAATGTTCTTTTTGAAGTCTAGCTGAAAAGAGGGTGTTATGGCAATATTGTCTGTTATCAGGAATTGAAAGTAACCAAGATAAACACAAATATAGAAATGCATGAATAAAATGTGGTGGATGTACATTTAAACATACTACACAGTATTGAGAGGAGATGAATTATGTCTATACTCAGCAGCATGAGCAGTGTTGAGGTAAAACAAAAAAAGCAAGAAGCAAAAAATGATTCTTAGAACAGTGCTATTGAGGAATAAAAATAACAATATGAAGAGAGAATTATGTCAACAAGACAATGGATAGGAAGCTCCAAGCCCTTGTTCCCACACAGAAACATTAAATGAACATCTAGAGACTGGCTAAAATAACTTTATATGAGTTTTGAAAATCAGTCAAAGGTCTATAGCAACAAGGAATACCCAACCAAGAAAAAGCCATTACAAGAGTAGGAAATTTCATGGCATTTTTACTCATTTATGGCCCATTCCTTGTCTGGCATTTCTGTGATTTGAGGAAAACAGTGGCTTAGTGCTGAGTTCCTTTCTGTAAAGTGGAGAGATCAGGGAGTGCATAATTTGCAACTATCTAACCTGTCTGGAGACTGCTAGAGGAATTGGTTTCTATGTCATCTAACTTAACACTAGTCAGCTAAAGGTGGTACATTTGAGATCTCAGGTTAGGCAAAGCTTCAGGAGGCAAAGGAAAGAGCACATTCACAGACTGACTAATACAAGTGAACTGCTAAGGCCACAAGAGAAGCAGGAGCGAGATTTTGAGGAGATTTAAAATCAGCCATGTATATGGAGGAATCAGAAAACAGGAAAGGCACATGTCCAGAAAAGATCTGTGAACACAGGTTTTATTCAGCCTGACCCAAAAGCACAGAACAAGCCCTGATAATTAGTGAAGATCTTCCCCTGTGTGAAGCCAGTCTATCAATTTTCAACAAAAGATCACAAGCATACAAAGAAACAGGAAAAATGACCCATTCAGAGGAATAAAATAAACCTCCAGTAACCATGCTTGATGAAAGACAGATCTCAGACTTACCAGAAAAAGACTTTAAAACAATATTCTTAAATGTGCTCAGAGAACTAAAGTTAAACAGAGACAACACTAAGAAAAATCCAGAAAATTATATATGAACAAAATAAGAGTATCAAAAAAGATATATAAATTATTTAAAAGAATCAAACAAATTCTGAATCACGAAAATAAAGTAACTGAAATGAAAAAGTAACTAGAGTGGTTCAACAGAAAATTTGAACGGACAGAACAGGTTACTTGAAATCATCAATTCTGTGGAGCCAAAAGAATAAAGAAAAGTGAACAGGGTCAAATAGATTTATGGGACATGATCAAATGGATCAAATATTCTGCATTCCCAAATATTATGGGAATTGCAGAAGAAGAGATACAGAAAAGGACAAAGAGATTATTTGAAGAAATAATGGTCAAAAACTTACCAAATTTGAGGAAAAGCATTGACCTACAAATCCAAGACATTCTATCAACTCTATGTAAGATCAACTTAGAGAGTCACACTGAGACCCATGATAATTAAAGTATCAAAAGTGAGAGACAAAGAGAGAATCTTGAAAGCAACAGAAGAAAAGTGATTTGCCATGTACAAGAGAGCCTCTACAAGATTATCAATGGATTTCTCAACAGAAACGTTGCAGCCCAGAAAGCAGTGGAATGATACATTTAAAGTACTGAAAGAAAGAAAAAAGCTATCAACAGAGAATTCTATATCCATAAAAACTGTTTTTTTTCCAAAAATGAATGAGAAACTTATACATTCACAGATAAAAGCTAAAGAAGCTCATTACTGCCAGACCTGTCCTACAAAAAAATGCTTATGGGAGTCATTTGGCTTGAAATGAGAGGATGATAGCCAGTAACTCATAGCTATATAAAAAGTTCTCCAGTAATGGCAAATATGTGGACAGATATAAAAAACAAATATTAGTGTAATTTTAGTTTTTTACTCCACCATTTATTTTTCTATAGGACTTAAAAGACAAGTATAAAAATAATTATAAATGTACCTATGAAATTGGTACATAATATACAAAAATGAAATTGTTACATTAATAACATAACATAACATAATGTGGGGGTAGGAAGTTATAAAGGATTAGAGTGTTAGTATATTATTTAAGTTTAGATTTAAAATAGATTGTCATAGCTTTAGAATGTTATATACAATCCCCATGATAACCACGAAAATTAATTGCGGAATATACTCAAAAGGAAATGAGAAGGTAATCAAAATCTTTCACTATAAAAAAACTAGATACAAAGAAGGCAATAAAAAAGAAAAAGAGGAATACAAAGGTCTACAAAGAGACAAAACAAATAACAATATAGCAGTAGTAAATCCTTTCCTATCAGTAATTGTTTTAGATGTTAAATGTCCATCAGCAGTATAATGGATAAATAAATCAAGTATATTATTATGGAATTCTGTATTATGTTTATTTAAACATAGGAAATTATATTGTTTCTATATTTCTGGCAATGCTGATATCTTTCTAAACTCCTAGAGTTTTAAAAAACCCTCCATAAAAAGAAATCAAAAAGAACAAGGAAAAGAGATATGTGATAAATATATATATTTATTTATGGATAGCCCTAAAACCATCAAGATTCTGTTACTGGTAATACAAAGCATTGAAGCTACTAGACAATCCCTCTCCATATTGTTACTAAGGTGCAATAGATTAAATATGGCTGTAAATCCTTTTCTATGGCTCCTTTTGAGAGGTAAAGTCTAATGCCTTTCTTTTTGAATCTTTGATAGTTGTACTGATTTGTTTCACCTATGTAATGTGGTGAAAGTGAAATTTGGAGACATTCAAGGATAGGGCATAAGAGAGCCTGCAGCTTTCACTTCAGTCTCCTGGAACATTTATTGTAAGTGAATGTAGATACCATGAAAAAGCTGAATGACTCTGAGGTAGCCAGGCTCAGGAGGCCATGTGTAGGTTCTCCAGTCAATAATCCCAGCTGAGTACAGCTTCCAGTCATCCCTGCATAAGTCCCAGACATGTGAGGGAAGCTATTAGTGCTCCTAGACCTACCCATCCACCAGTTAAGTCCCTCTGAGTGACCTCAATATATGCCACAAGTAGCAGAAGAATAACCAAATGAACTCTTGATTCATAAACCATGAGATATAATAAGTGGATATTATTTTAAGTCACTAGGTCTTACAGTGATTACATATATTTGGTTATTGAGATCAGCAACTTTGGCATTTGGTTTGGAATTGGTGACAAACAGATGCTCGAAGGTCTTCAAGCAGACCACTGGACAAAGATGGAGGGACAGGAAAAAAAATTTATTGGAGACTGAATGCAAGGGAATCCTTTTTATATAGTGATAAAATTTGAAAATATTTTTTCCCTGCAGTAATGTGGAATGACGTACATGAACCTAACAAACTGGTGGATTTTGCGAAGATTTCCAGGTAAAATGTAAAAGTGACCATTGATTTCTCATAGCAGCCCATAACAAGATATGGATAAAGAAAACTAGTAAAAATTTCTCAATGAAGAAATTACACTGAGAAGACCACATGTTAACCTTATAGGCTTTTCATTTGGTTTTAAATTCAATGGAAAGGGTTATATTAGGGAACTGATTATAGACAGTCACTGAACTGGGAAGACCAGTTAGGAGTCAGTAATCAGTGAAAAATATGGTGTTTTAGGACTAGGAGACAGACAGTGGAGATGGCTTTAAGCAGATGAATTATAAATATATTTCATGTGTAGAAACAACAGGTACTGATCGTTGTTGGTAGAATGACAGGAAAGGGAGGCTTCAGAGAAGATCTCTGACATGGACATCTTGGGTAATAGAGGTATCATTTACTGAGAAGGTTAATATCAGAGAGAGCTTTCGGGGGAAAGCGATGTTGAAGATCAAGGTGTTGGGTTAACATGTTACATTAGAAAAATGCAAGTAGACATTTCTAATAAAGCTGCCATTTATATGGGTCTGAAGTTCCAAAGAGAAATACAGCCTGGAAATAGAAAAATGGGAGTTGCTTCCTTAGAGATAATATTCAAAGACACAGAAGTTGAGGACAGTATTTAAGAAGCACATGAAGAGTGAGAATAAAGAGGACCCATGGCAGAGGCCCATGGAACACCAGATAGAGAAGGAGTTGACAAAGGAAAGTGAAAAGGAGCAGCCAGAGAAATAGGGAGAAAATCAGGAGTACCAAGAGTACAAAGAGAAGAGAGTTCTTCACAGAGGAATTGCTTAGTAGTAGAAAGAAAGGAAGGAAGGAAAGAAGGAAGGAAGGAAGGAAGGAAGGAAGGAAGGAAGGAAGGAAGGAAAACGATAAAAGAGCTCGCTCATGGGATATGCACAGCTAAAAGAACAGAGATCTTCACTACAATGTCTTCGGACTGTCTTCCTTTCTGACCAACTTGGTACTACCTGAAGCTGTAACATATTTAGAAACTGATCATTAAATGGATTTTGAAAGCTCTATTGTACCGGTCTGTCTGCTTGCCTTTTATCTGATCTCTGCACCCAGTTCTGTGTTGGAATATGTACTGGTTAGAATGTCCATTATTATCCAAATAATGAGTTAGATGACTCACGAAGGCTGTATCTTCAAAGTCAGACTTCCAGAAGAAAAATAAAATTTTCCATCATCTGAATGTCTGATATTATATGGGCAATGCTCAAACCCAAGGAATGAAAAGTTAATGATAGGATTTCAGGCACTAGGCACTGAGTAGGGGAAGATAATTTAAAGTAAGGTATGAAATTGTCTCACATAGACAATTGCTTGTACTGTTTATGGCTTCAATAAATGTAGAGATAAAATAATGGTGATATAACTTATGTTTCCCTAAAAATAGGTTATGCTTTTGAAGTTTCAAGGAATATACAACTCTACCAATGATGATGAAACTGCAATAGTTTCACGTGGATAAATTTGATTAATTTATCAGACTTTGAACACCATTGGCCAAGTTTCCTTTTCATTATCCAACGTCTCTACACCCCCTGCCTCCTACAGGGAGAGGTCAAGTTCCAGGTATTCTACCCCCAGCTCAAGGAAGAGGAGTAACTACACAGACTGATCAACAATGCCAAAGAGGAAGAGTTTTTTCAGTACCTAAAGTTGAAGTGTACTGAGTATGGTTTTCCTTTGGAAATTAGGAATGAAGTACATTTTAGGTATTAAGACCATGGCTTCAGTGTCAGAACGAACTGGAGTTCAAATCTCAGTGCTACTACTTACTCGATGAACTGACTAGGATAATACTTAACTACTTTAAGCCTCATTTTCCTCACCTATAAAATGGTAAAAGTAATATTATCAGTGATTACTTAAATATCTGTGAATTATTGTGAATATTGAATGTGTTAATGCATGTAAAGCAGTTAGCATTAAATAAATGCTATTATAACTGCAAAAAAAGTTTCCAAGCAAAATTTAGAGATAAATGTAAAGGATCAAGGACTTGGTGAGGTCTACAATAGAAGTTTCTTATTCCCAGCCTCCATAGAACCAAAGGGTTCAAAGAATAAACAATAACCTTAAGGAAAGAATCATCTCAAAGGTGTGTCTAGTCCTTTTTCTAAGATTTCAGAAATATTTAAGAGTATGTCTTATAGGTGCTCTCAACTAGAGAAAAATGTTTCTAAGAGTGTCAAGGGTGTTCACCTATGTAACACTGTCTCTCAGTCCAAGCCAGGAAAAGATTGCTTTAAAGAGATTTGTGAGTATAACTTCTGCTAGTTGACAATAATATACTTATATGAAATCAGATCACAGAAGCCCACAAAGTTTTTAGGAGTATTGTATTAATAAAAGCACCTTCAATTTGGACTAAAAAGAACAAAGACTATTTAAAATGAAAAGTCTTCTGGGTCCAAAATTTTCCAGAAGCAGGAAGCAACATGAGAAAGTTTTCCAGCTGCAAAGACAGATCATTTTTTATATAGAGAAAATTTATTCAGAGGGCAGAAACAAGATCTAAGAGGGCATAGTCAACAACTGAAGATAGTTATTTCTGGGGAGAACTGGGTTATAATTAAGGAATTAGAAGCATGTGTTGAACTGGATTTCAGAATTTCTATGACCTTTACATTCTCTCCCTTTATAAACCGATTTATTGTGGTTATTCTATATCTGCCCCACCATTGCCTATTGGGTGCAAGGGGACAGATAACTTGTCTTTTTAGTACTTAAGTCTTTGGGAGGAACTATAAATGATAAAGTATACCAGGAGCCTTATCTTCTCCTTGATCTGATTTGGATAATGATATCTGGACTTAGATACTGATGTCCAGGCATTATTATCAAAGTGCCAGATATAAGTGAAGCCATTGGGATACTCAATACTTGCATATCTCCCATCCAAGAACCACTAAATAACCTCAGTCAATGCCACAAGGAAGAGAAGAATCACCCAGATGAACCATGCATGAACTCCTACCCAACAAAATTATGTGAGAATAAATTGATCGTTTTAAGCCAACTAAGTTTTGGGGTCGTTTTTTACATAGCAGTGGAAAGCCAGAACACATGGTCTATGTGTATGCCACATATCACAAGGCTTTTTTTTTTCCATCCTGCCTCACAATTTACCTGGTTCTTATCTATATACCTTGTTAGAATGTAATTTCTTTAAAAGGAGAAATACCATGGTTAAAGCACTTAGCACTTAGTACAATCCTTCACAGCACTTAGCACAATCTCTGGCCTACTTTAGTATGCAGCATGGCAAAATTAGGATCAGACCCAGGTTGGGTTCTGTTTTTATTTCTTCCAGAAGCACTTTTTAGTTCTTTCTCTAATTCTAAGCACTGTATTAAAGAGTGGGCATGTTGGGGTGCCTGGGTGGCTCAGTCAGTTAAGCGCCGGCTTCAGCTCAGGTCGTAATCTCATGGTTTGGTTCATGAGTTTCAGCCCTGCTTCAGGCTCTGTGCTGACAACTCAGAGCCTCTGGAGCTTGCTTCAGATTCTGTCTCCTCTCTCTGCCCCTTCCCCGCTCATGCTCTGTCTTTCTCTTTCTTTCAAAAATAAAATAAATATTAAAAACATTTAAAGAGTGGGCATAACAAGGTGCAAGACTGAGCCTTTATCACAATCTATAGGGGAAAAAAGAGAAGGAAATGTAAAATTACAGAGCAGAGATAAATGTTGGTTTTGTAACACCTAACCCAGTTAGGGGAAGTTAGGAAATGTTTTCAAGAAAGAACAGCATATAATCTGTGTCTTGAACAATAATAGATGATTTAAGGAATGAAGGTGGGAGATAGAAATTTTATTAAGAAGGAAGTGTACGTACAATGAGAGAGGTGTATGAGAGAATCTTCTAGTCTAGAAACAACAGCTAGAACATGACCACTCGCTGGAGCATCTGACAGTTGTGGAAAATTGGTAGGGAGTAGTGCTAGAAAAGTCAGCAGGACTGTGTATTCCATACTGAGGATTTTAAATCAAAGGCAATGGGAATTTGTTCCAAGATTTGAGCAAGATAAGGAAAAGAGCCCTCTACTGTTTGAAAAATTTTGCCCCAGTAGCAGAAGCCATAACAGCAATTCACACAGGAACTGATGAGGGTGAGAACTCAGGTAGTGATGGTGGGGATGGAGAGAATAGGTTAGACAAATAGGCATTTAGAAAGCAGAGTCAGCAGAACTTGTGTGGCAGTAAAAAGAAGTATCCAAAAAAAAACCCAGGTTACAGATTTGGGTAAAAGGTAGAAGGGGAGATGGGACCCTGGAGGTGAAGTAGAGTCAGAGTTGAGGTATATGTTGGAGAGAGGGCATGTAATTAGGGCTGGAAACAGAGGAAATCCTAAGTTCCAGTTCAAATATGTTGCATTCCAGTTTCCAGTGCAGCATCATTTGGAGATGTACAGCAGGCTACTCCAATTCACAAGAGGCCATGGGGCTAGAAATTCAGACTCAGAAGACAGCAGTACTTTGGGGGTGACTGCACTAATGGGTTTTGCATGAGAACACTCACAGAGAATGCAAAATTGACCAAAAGAGATGTGTGGATGGAAGGATGCAGGCTGGAAAAAGCATTGAGAAGCTGTATCTTAGATAAAAGGAAATTTCGTGAGAGCAATGCAACAAAGAATGACAATGTTTGTGTGTATGTGTGGCAGGGGGAGGGTTCAAAGTTTCAAAAGTAGAACATAGTCATGTGCCTCACATGCCATAATGAAGTTGAGTATGTTTAAGTGAGTGTGGCAAGTAAGAACACATGTGTACATTGACAAGGGTAATGTCAATTGCATGGTATGTGGGAGGAAAGATTTCAACAGACAGTCAGCATAGACTTTCTTTTTTTTTCTTTCAAGGGAAGTACATTTTTGGAAATAGTCATGGGACCTTGGTGAGCATATTCTGGCTGAATGCATGAGCTGAAGAAGGATGAACCATCCCTCCTGAGACATGCTACAAGGGAGCCATGTTCTCAGAGGAGAAAAAGGTAGCAATTTGGCAGAGAGAAGCAAGGATGATTCAGTGAGGAGGCTGTTGCTAATTTTGTTTTGTATTTATTTTTCTAAGTGACATAACCACTTTTCAGAGCAAACAGTTGAAATGTTTGAGAGGGGTTGTAACAGATGAACTATAGAAGAATTAGAGTAACACAATTGAAAGCATAAGAGGCGATATAGAACTGGGGCCTCTGACACTTGGGGAAATGGCTGATGTTAATGGTAATGAGGCACGGAAGCCAGAGGCTCCTTCATTCATACCTGAATAACATCAGGCTGAAAAATGACTGAAAGCACTTTCTCCAGAAATTAACTTTTCCCTATCTAGAGTGGTGAAATCACCACGAATTTTCCATTTCTCAGGGGGGTGTCATATAAAAAATAAAATACCATGACATTAAACAGAATAGGTTCTAGAGATCAGGAGTCGCGCAAGATGGCGGAGAAGCAGGGAGCTCTGTAATCCGCGCACACCCGCATGGATTGAACTGAGAAGGACTGAAGTGATAAAACTTGGATTTGCAGGTGGGGGAAAGAAGAAACAGATGCCAGAAAGAAAGCAACCTCAAAGATGCCTGAGTGAGTGACTGTGATCTGGGAAATTAGGGGACGGGCGGGTCCCGGTGGTGCAGGGGGAAGGAGCCCCAGCCCAGCACAGGGAGAGCCCGCTGTGTCCCGGAGAGACCAGGGGAAAAGAAAGAGAGACGGAAAACGCTCATAGAACCATCTCTAGGGGAGGAAAAACTCGCCCATCTCCCCATATATAACGGCCGGGCATGGGGAGAGAAATCCATCCCATCTGGCCAGCGAATTCTTCCTTGGGAGCGGCGGCAGCGGCATCCATTCCAACCAGCACCGTGAAAGGCTGAGGCACAGATAAAGGCAGAGGCGGTGTGAAAAGCGGTGGCGGCCGTGGTGGCGGTTTCATCATTTTGGCTAGCTTCTGTCTCTTGTCAGTTTTTAAAGCTCATTATGCCCTGTGCACCTGTTAGTATTGCTCTATTAAAGGAGGCTCATTGACTGTCCAGGGCCTGTCGTTTCAGAAAGTGTTCTTTTAATGGTGTCTCTCGGTGTCTCCTGTTGTGCCTTTGATTATTTTATTTCCCTGGACAGTGATATCTGGGACTCTCCACCACATGTACTGTGGCTTGTTTCTTGAGATATCCCTGAAAAGGAAACAGACTAGCATACAGTCTGCATACGAAGCCTGCATCACTTTGATTCCCAAACCAGACAGAGACCCAACAAAAAAAGAAAACTACAGGCCAATATCCTTAATGAATACAGATGCAAAAATCCTCAACAAGATAATAGGAAATCGAATACAACAACATATAAAAAGAATTATCCACCACGATCAGGTGGGATTCATTCCTGGGTTACAGGGCTGGTTCAATATTCGCAAATCCATCAATGTGATACATCACATCAACAAAAGAAAAGATAAAAACCATATGATCCTGTCGATAGATGCAGAAAAAGCATTTGACAAAATACAGCATCCTTTCTTAATAAAAACCCTCGAGAAAGTCGGGATTGAAGGAACTTCCTTAAACATTATAAAAGCCATCTATGAAAAGCCCACAGCTAATATCATCCTCAATGGAGAAAAACTGAGAGCTTTCCCCCTGAGATCAGGAACACGACAGGGATGTCCACTCTCACCACTGTTGTTTAACATAGTGTTGGAGGTCCTAGCATCAGCAATCAGACAACAAAAGGAAATAAAAGGCATCAGAATAGGCAAAGAAGAGGTCAAACTTTCACTTTTCACAGATGACATGATACTCTACATGGAAAACCCGACCGACTCCACCAGAAGCCTATTAGAACTGATCCATGAATTGAGCAAAGTCGCAGGGTACAAAATCAAAGTATC
>CM053575.1:77180056-77229353 GCA_028646485.1 Cryptoprocta ferox
TTCAGTCCTTCTCAGTTCAATCCATACGGGCGTGCGTGGATTACAGAGCTCCCTGCTCTTCCGCCATCTTGTCCTCCTCCGAATCTTTTTTAATATTCTTAATGAAAAATTGGGACTGTTTTCTTTCTTGGACAAATCCCAATACAAGATTTGCATTAGAACTTATGCTAAGTGGAAGACAGCCAAGAAGCAAACTTTCCAAGTCTAGAAGAAATATAATAAATTAGATAACATATAAATGTAGAAATACCCATGCAACTTCTTAGAACCCCCATAATAGTTTGTGAGGGCTTCTGTAACAAAGTATTACAAACTATATGGATTAAAATAGCACAGGTTTATTTTCTCACAGTTCTGGAGGTTAGAAGTCTGAAATTAGGATGTAAGCAGAAACATGCTTCTTCTGAAGTCACTAGGAAATAGATTGTTCCATGTCCCTTTCCTAGCTTCTGGTAGTCTCTGGTGTTCTTTGGCTTGTAGATACATCGTTTGTTTACTCCATATTCACATGGAGTTTATGCTGGGTTATTTTAACATTATCTTCTCTCTGTACATGTTTGTGTCCAAATATACCTGTTTTTTAAGAACTCAAGTCATTCAAGTTTACAGCCCACCCTAATTATTTCATCTTAACTTGGTTGACTCTAGTTCCAAATGAAGTTATGTTAAAGGTGTTAGAATTTATTACTTGATTATGTCTTCTTTTGGAGGACATAATTTAACTAATAACAGTGCTTATAAATTATTTTAGCCTTTGATTAATTACTTCTGCATTATACCTCAATCAAAAAGAAACTTGCCTCAGCTAGATGTCACAGTTTTGTCTTATTCCCAGTTATATCTGTTTTTAGGTTTAAGATGAATGTGATTTTCTTTTCCTCAATAGTATTTTTCTGTGAATGGGTGATTATTTAATCCAGAAGACTTCAAGTACTCTGAGATATTGTGAATAAATTTGAGACATAAAGAAGGTTTTTACTGTATTCTTAAGGGATTCACAATTCCTAGTCTGAAAAAATCATCACCTTGGTGAAAATCATGCTTATACATTTGACAGATATGGTGATAAATTCCCAAAAAAATAAATTCCCTTGTCTCTTTTTCAAGAATGATTTTGCTGGTCCAGATCCAGTGATTACTTGTCAACATACAATAAGGAGATTTTAGATGATGTTGACGGGCTTGCCTCTTTCAGTATCATTTATTTTTTATTATTCATAAGTGCCCAAATGTCGCTGGATTTTTGCCACAAAGAAAACCAAGTGTGAAGTTAAGAGCAAGATTCACTGGTTCAGATTTCCCCCAAGAACTACACATAAAAAGAACTTGATTATCAGGGTTAGCTAGACAGACATTTTCAGCACTGGACAGCAAATACCAGGCCTACTTGTCCAGGGCCACTGAGTAAAGAGAGAACTGATAGATGTAGAGAAGATACAGAGAATAAAAGTTCTCACTTCTGTAGGAAGGAGGTAGACAAAATAAATCTGGCTGGAGAAAAAGAGGAATCTGAGTAAAACTGAGAATTTTGTATTGGTGATTTTAATCATTTCCTTGTTTTTCCTATAATATTTGAAGATTTTCCTGTCTAATCATGAATCCATTATTTTCAGACTGATTATCACCACAGTATAAGAGCCATTTTCTCCATTGTTCTCATTCCTGCTTTTTTTCTCCTTGTCTCACACCAAGTTTCCTATAGTTTGTACAGATTTTGTCTTCTATTTTTTCCCCTAATTTCTTTTTAGATTTAGCGATCTCTCCTTTCCTCTCCCTCCTGATAGTTTGATCCCTCATCTCAAGCAGGAAATCCAAACTATAGAAGAGTTCCCACTCACCCAAAGAAAAGTGACCCAGCAAGGGTAGGTAGGATGTTATATCTGGCCATTGTCTCTAGGGCTTTCTGCTAGCTGCCGACTCAGCTCTAGGGTTGAAATTGGTTTTGCACTGCAGTTCTTTCACTAAGTGTGTTTAATCTGCTGTAAAATTGTTTTCATGGTTGTAGTCAATGTTATTGTAACTGTTTAACAATGAGCATTTCTTTGCTTTACAAAAGGCCTTGACAGTCTCTATGCAAATTAGTGTCTTGTCTAATGCCATTAAGCATGTTTTGTGGAAAGGCGACAACTGGAATCATGGATAAACTAGTACACTCCATCTGGGGGATGAGGAGACCAGGGTAAGGAAGCAGAGACTCTATCTGTTATGCATGGAACAGACATAGTCTAGAGATATATAATCTTTACCTTAACCTATAGCCTGTGTTTGGGATAGAAGTAAGCATATTTTATGGGCTGCCTGTGTAGCTCAGTTGGTTAAGCATCTGACCTTGGCTCAGATCATGATCTCACAATTTGCGGATATGAGCCCCACTTCATTCAGGCTCTCTGCTGTCAGCAGAGAAGCTGTCAGCTTCAGATCCTATATCCCCCTCACTACTGCCCCACACTTGTTCTCTCTCTCTCCTCTCTCTCTCTCTCTTTCAAAAATAAACATTAAAAAAAGATAATGCCAATATTTTTAAAAAAGAAGTAAGAAGATTTTATTAAACCCAGCTGCACTTGTGCCCATTTTATCATCTGGGGCTACTGTCAAACTCTACCCTGAACTAGAACTAGATTGGCTTAAGAAATACTTTTTGTTAATTGGTTAGTAATGACAGCCATATTTCACATAGATGGCATAAAATACATTGGGGAGTCACAAAAAATATTTAGCGCATGATGTTGTGAGGAAGAGGGGTAAGGAAACACATTGTTGAGTGATAGTGTTAAAAACTATGTATTTTATTACTGTTAATCCTGGCAACAATTCTGTGAAGTTAGACGTCACATGTTGGGTTCCTTTGAAAGCTAACTCTGATTTGGAGTTTAGATGGCAGAATAATTATTGGGAAGTGTCTTTGGGACAATACCTGCAAGAAAAAGGGAAAAGAACAGGCCTTTATACTCCCATATCTATCAGTCATTGAATGTGGGCCAGTGAGACAGGATGTGACCTGGGAGGAACCATTTTTCTGGAGCTGACAAGATCCCTGCAAGGACTGATAGAGAAAGGCTGTTGCCAAAGCTACTCCCAATAGTTGGGCAGCAATTCTTCACTGAAGAGATCTGGGTGGTGTTTCACAGTGTCCACTACATAAGGTAAGTTTAGCATCATCCTAGAGACAAATAAAGAGAAATAAAGAGGAAGTAAATGATTGTCCATGGTCACATAATAATTATACTTATTATTATAATATATTATATTATTATACATATTATGTTATAAATATTATATTACATAAAATAAATATTATATTATATAGTTGTCATAATATACAATAATAATTGTTGTTGTTGTTGTTGTTACCATTACTATTTTCCAAGATCTTTTCTGACACTTCACATATGTTCTTTAAGTGTCATAACAGCCCTATGGAATAAGTATTATTTTAATTCCCATTTTAACCGATGAAGAAACTAAGATGCAGAAACATAACTTGCCCAAGGTAGTACAGGTAGATCTAGGGTGCAAACCCATTAAGTATGACTCCAGAGACCATGCTACTAACCACTACACCACAGTAAGGCTGGCTGATTTTGAACTCAGAACTTTCTGATAATGAATCCTTTCTATTCCCATCATGCTAAGCTAGAATGACTTGAACAGGTGCCAGGACTAAAGAAAGAAAAATCTAAATTTTTTTTCTCAAAGATGAAACCCAAGCAGAGTACTCCTGAATCCACATTTCCCAGGCTTCACCACTCAGAAACCAAAAAATCATCTGAGTGATGATCAGAGGTTTCCTAATTTTTCTGAGCTCTGAACCAATGCAAGCAGGTTTCTACCCCCCCCCCCAAGCTCTGAATAAGGGGCATGTCTGGAGTATTTGTTTGCACACCTCCATCTCCCTTTCCCTAAGAGTTACAGCAATGAGGAGGTTGACAGAATGTTATCTTAATGTCGGTCATGCTATGTGAGACCTAGATCTTTCTTAACCCAATATTTATCTGGAAGACCCACTTGCTTCTTTGAATAGGCTCCTGTCAGCAGGTAGTCAGTATTCTAGTTGCCTCTCCTCTCTTCTGTGGCAAAATCTACATTTTCTTATCTTTCAGACATTTTATATGAATCTTTTATATAAGCTTTCCCTGCCCCCTCCTTTCTTCTGCATGAGCCAGTCTCTTGTATCAGAAATTACAGTGCCTATATTCTCCATGCCCTGCTGAAAACCCTTGCTCCCATGAATCAGTTTTCCTGTCTATTTTGAAACATGCAGAAGTACTTTAATCAATGTCTAAAAGCTACCATGTTTCTTCCTTCTCTGTTTCACTCGACCAATGTATATTAAGCGTCTGATAAGTGATCTGATAAATCCCTAAGCTCCAGAAGGTCATAAAGTACAGGGAAATACAGTACACAAATAATCATAAATAAAATGTCCTTGATAGACCAGAGTTGAGATACAGGTAAGTCCAGATAGTGAAGGTCAGGGATACCATGAGTGAATATGCCCATCCTTTGATGTAGAAGAACATGAGTTGATTCTTGGGAAAATTAATACTTGATCCATGTACAAAGTAC
This sequence comes from Cryptoprocta ferox, assembly GCA_028646485.1. Taxonomy (NCBI): domain Eukaryota; kingdom Metazoa; phylum Chordata; class Mammalia; order Carnivora; family Eupleridae; genus Cryptoprocta; species Cryptoprocta ferox. Next base: position 77,184,623 of record CM053575.1, read on the forward strand.
TTTATTTTTATCACAAGAGAGACTCAAACAAATCCAGACATATATGAGGGTCTGGGAATACTGTGATGTAAGCTCCATAAATGAGGAAGGAGCTTGCCCAGATTTAACAACATGGCCTGAGGGTTAAAGAGAAGTGATGGTTTCCAGTGGAGAATTCCATTTAGGTACCTGGCATGACCTAGATACCCTTACAGGGTTTGTGCACTGTCAGAAAAATGACTGTGGGTGAATTGGAAAACCTGCCCCACAAAATTCTGGCATTTCAGTCCACAAACATTCCTGGTATAGGATTATCCCTTACAAATTAGCAGAAGGATACAAAGGCAGTGCTGACCCATTCTAATTTGGACATGAATGTGACCTCATTAGTCTACCACTTGGTGCTTGCAGAATATTTGAAGAAAAGCCCTCCCTTCCCTTTGTTCTTCACCAATTCTACTTCCACCACATGTGTACACTTAGAAATGGTTAAATGGTTAATTTTATGTTATACATTTTTTATCATAATAAAAATTTACAAATTTAAAAGAATAAACCTAGACACATACCTTACATCTTACACAAAAATTAACTTAAATGTATTATAGAAATCAATATAAAATGCAAAGCTATACAACTTCTAGAAGAAAATAGAGGTCAAAATCTACACGATATTATTTTGGTAATAAAAATTTATATATAATACGAAAAATATGATCCATGAAAGGAAAAAAATGATAAGCTGAACTTGTTAAAATTAAAAACTTTTACTCCATGAAAGATACTGTTAAGAGAATGAAAATACAATTCTCAAATTGAAAGAAATGTTTGCAAACTACATATTTAGTGAAGGGCTTCTATTCAAAATATATAAAGCATTCTTAAAACTCAAAGTATAAGAAAACAAACAATACAATTTTAAAATAAGCAAAATATCTACATAGATACTTCACCAAAGAAAACATACATATAGCAAAAAAGTATATTAAAAAGATGCCCAGCATCATTTACCATTATGAAATTGTAAATTAAGCAACAATATGATAGCACTACAAACTACTATAAAATAACTTTTTAAAAGCTGAAACACCAATTGCTGTCGAGATATAGAATAACAGGCACTCTCATTATTTGCTGATGAGAATGTGAAGTGGTACAACCACTTTGGAAGACAGTTTGTTTCCTTCAAAGCTACATAACATAACCCTACCATAGGATCCAGTAAGCATCTCTTATATTTGGCTAACTAATTTGAAAAATTATGTCCACACAAAACCTGCACACAAATATTTACAGATTTATTCATAATTGTCAAAAACTTAAAGTAACCACAATACCCTCCAATAAGTAAATGAATTCTTTAAAATATATGGAATGTCTGTTGAAGAACATGATAAAAAAGATGTGACCACTAATTGACCCATGAGCTGGACCCAGGCACTTGAAGACTGTTCATCCCCTCCCTGGTCATTGGAATTTGGGTTCCACTTGCTTTTCCCACTCCCAGAGGCTGCTCCAGGGAAATAGTCTTGAGATGGTGATGTGATGTGGAAAATACCTGCATGGTATACATGACTGAGTCCAGTTAGGGCCTCTTCATAAGCCTTTAAGATTTGGAGAGCAATTGAGGGGATCCATTCATCTTGCTGCTTACCCAATGTAAGCCTTGTACGTAACTTTTATTTCCTCTTATTACCACCTATCAACTTGGAGTGGCCTGCTTCCTTCTTTGATCTTTTCCTGTCCTCTGTGTATGAATATCAGTCTCATATTTTACCAAGAAAGCTCATGAGAGGCTTGTGAACCTACGAACATCCATACAGTGGAATAGTATTCAGTGATAAATAGGAGTGAGCTATTAAGACACACAAAGACATGGATGAACTTTAAATGAATATTGCTAAATGAGAGAAATCAGTCTGAAAAGACTACATACTGTATTATTACAACTATATGCCATTCTGGAAAAGGTAAAATTACAGAGTAGAGTCAGTAAACAGATCAGTGGTTTCCAGGGGTTCAGGGAGGGAATGGGTTGAATACAGAAAGCACTGGAGATCTTTGGGGCATGAAATTGTTCCGATACTGAAGTGGTAGGTACATAACATTACACATTTGTCAAAACCCATAGAACATTATAGTACTTTAATGCATGCAAATTTAAAAGATCATTTAGGAGGTGGGGCAATCACAGGATTTGTAGACTGTGGCAAAAGAGTCTAGTCATATTACAAATGTTTGAAATAAACTAATGGAAGCAGGTTGGGAGATCAGAAGTGCCAACTTTTGAAATGGATAGGGTCTATAAAACTACAGTATGTAAGTACTATACACTGGCTGGTAAAGTTGTTTTCCATGAGGGTATGAGTTAACACCCCATAGCACATATGTCGATAGAAACCACTATATATATGCATACTGAAACTGAACAATTAAGTAAATGGAGGGTGGATGGTGAGAACCAGGTTTCTCGATGGTAGTGAGGGGTTACAGACAAGCATGAGGAGAAGGCTAGGATGATAGTTTTGGTACTGGACTAGAGTTAGAGACATCAGTGTGAAGTTATATTTAGCTTAATATAGATGTAGATGAATGTGTGTGTGCATGTGTGTGTGCATTGCCCTGATCATTGAGAGGGCATAGAAGCAATAACATCCTAGTAGTAACAAGCACACTTAGCAACCAAATTTTGGTTTTTAATACCATTTTCCAATAAAAGGAGCCAGGTCTCCTTAGAGAAATGGTTGATGTTAAACACACACATGCACATGCATATGCACACACACACACACACATACACACACACAGTATGTGAAATGGATACCATAGCCAACAGAAAAAATAATTTGACAAAATAAACTAGGAAGTATTGAATTATAATCCAAAGTAGAAAATAAATACCTATGAGTCCATTAGTAGGTGAAGCACTGGGGACATTTTGGGACAGTGAAATTATCTGTACAATACTAAAATGGTAGGTCCATAATACCATGCTTTTGTCAAAGCCCACAGAACTTTTATAGCACTTTAATGTATGCAAATTTTAAAATAAGTAAATAAGCAAGAGAGGAGACAAATCTCCTATGCAGAAGAACTCTAAATACTTTATGCAGATATTCTGTCCTCAAAGAGGACATAACTCCCTACTCCTTAAGTGTGAGATTTGTATAACATTATTATATCAATATGGGTTTATTAGTTGTAACAAATGTATCATACTAATGTAAGCTGTAAATAAAAGGAGAAACAAAGTGTGTGGTATTTAGAAAAATCTCTGTAATATCTTTTCAACCTTAATATGAATCTAAAGCTATTCAAAACTAAAAATTTCTTTGGAAAATAGAAAATAAAATATTCAATTGACCCTAAGAATGCTATTTGGTAATAAAAAATATCAAATTACTAATACCTTCCACGACACAGTTCTACCTCAAAAATATAGCACTAACTGAAAAAAGCAGACATAGAAGCCACATTGTATTATTCTTTTTATATTAAATATCCAGATAAGACAAATTGATAGAAGTAAAAGTTAGATTAATGATTAATCTTACCTGGACCAAAACAAATAAATTTTCCAAAGCAAGTCCCCAGTATGCTCAGAATTCCCCTTCAAAACAGAACCCAGAGAAGGGCAAGGCTACCAATCTTGCTGTGACTCAGCTTTTCACTCCGTCTGGGAGACCAGGAGCCCAAGTGTCAAATCACCAGCATCTCACTTTCCCAATATTTCTGATGGCTTCTCCAACAGCCCTAAGGCTTGAGACTTTGGAGACACCTCTCAGCCTCAGGGGGGCCAACCACCTCTGCAGACGGACACAGCCTTGGCCCTCCTCCTGCCTCCTCCTCTCAACTCTGCCATCAACACCTCTGTGCTGAGCAACATATTGATTAGTTTCCCTCCAAAAAACCAAGGGCATTTGAGACGTGATGATGATACATTATAAACACACCAAGAAAACCACAGAAGAACAAGGTACGGACTGTAATGAAAAGAGAAATTGGTTATTGACTTTGCATTTTCTTTCATTTAGTCATTTAGATAACACAGAGCATGAGGAAGCATCATAGAACAGTGTAAAGCCTGCTGAACCAGTGGGAGTCAGAAACTCTGGCTCCTAGTCATTGGCTAACCTACTCCATCCCCTGGGATTCAATGACCAAGTCTGTACATGATAAGGTTGCATGACATGTGAAGGAGACTTTGGAGTCCCAGCTCTGCCACCTGCTAGAATTTATAAATGGGCAAGTCATTAACCTTCCTGAGTTTCAGGCTCCTCATCTGTAAAGAGGGACTAACATCACTTACCTTGACTTGTGGGGTAATTGTGAGGGTTAGAGATGGTGTCAAAAGCCTGGCAAGGCTCAGTGCATAACAGCTGCACACAGAGAGGAAGCATCTTCAGCCCTGCCAGTTCCAATAACAACATCTGATGGTTGTAGTGATACACTGGGAAGAACAGACATGGAATGCCACACCTGTGATTCCTGCAGGGACTGGAGATAATAAGGGACAAGACCAACTGAAAACCACTCTACTCAGGACTCAGATAATAAAATCAATAATAATAATAGTAATAATAATAAACTATGTACCAGACCCTGCACAAAATTATTGGGATTTATTAACTCACCTCACTATCACAATACACTTCTGCATTGGTACCTTATGTTTATTTGCTTATAATCTGGAGGCAGACACTGAGACCTAGTTTAGAGTGCAAGATGTTTATTAGGGACCAGAACCTGTGAAAGTGGAAGAGTTGGACTGGGTAAAGGAAGAATTCTGTCTGTGAATGATGCCCTGACAAAGTTTTGCCAACCCTAAGGGGAGTGCAGGGGTGAGCATTGCCCTCTAGAGCTATCCCATACTGGCTGAGATGGGTAGGCTTCATATCCTGCATGATTTAGGCTTTCCATGGGCACCCCAAACAAAGATGCCATTAAGGAAAAGGAGCTCTCTGCAGGTCAGAGGAAGACTGAGGGAAGACTGTATGCTAACTGCAGTCCCTGGGGTTGGGGGCAAGAGAGACCAAGCCTTTCCCTGGAGTGGGATATAGGCAGCATTGTACATGTGGTACTGGAAATACAGAACAACTCACCAAAGAGCACAAGTATAATCAGTAGCTGTGGGTGGAACTGCTAAACTATATTGCTTCTTGACTGACATTTGCACTGCACTTTGTAATTTATAAACTACTGTCACCTCCATTTGTCACTTTATGCCCCCTACAATGCTTTTGGGACTTTTGACTTTGTATTTCAAATGAGGAAATTGAGGATCAGAGACTTTATATTGTCTTGTACAGTGTCACACAGAAAGTGACAGAGGCAGGATTTGAACCCAGTTCTCTCTGTACCTGACTCCAAATTTGGGCTCTCTTCTCTGTGTCATACTGCCTTTTGTAGATTCCTTTGAGGTCCAAGTATTCAGTACTGGGCTGCAGTCTTTATTTTGTCTGATGGCATGTCAGACATAAAGGCCCCTTCCTCACACAGAGGTGAATGTGGATGTCAGTCCAGGTGTGTCTGGGATGAGGGAAGACATATCTGGGATGAGGGAATGTACTGTGATTGGAGGAAGGTCCTCCATAAAGGGGGAAGAGGGAACAAGATATTGATAGTCTGACCTTGCAGATGGCTTTGTGTCTGTTCCTTACAAAACACCATTTATAGACCCAGACATTTCTCAGCTTGAGCAAAGACACTCACAGAACAATGCAAATAAGGCAGCAATATCACTGACATGGAAAGAAGAGCAATGTTATCTTAATGGCTCTGAAATAAAATACAGTCACTGGAGGAAATTTTCCCTGAACATGGGCATTGCAGGTAAGACTCTCACCTTTCTGGTTGTCATGCTGATGGGCCTTCTCCCCAAAAGATGAGGCTGCAGAAGCCTTTCTTAATACCCATCTAGGAATTTCCCAGGGCAGAGGCCTCTGACCCATGGCCCATTGCTCACTGCTCCTGGAATTTCAGTCTGCTCCCTGAATTGAGACCAACCAAAATAGGGGCCCCTGTACCTATGACACCCCCTTGCTCTCAGACTATCAGCTGTGATCATTTCCTTTTGTGGTTGAGCCTTCAGTCATCTGGAAGAAGGGCTGCATTACAATTGCCTGTGTTCCACAGTTTGGTCACCTCTTAGGACTGCTCATTTCCCAAGAGCCAAAATTGAAAATCCTAAACAAGTCTTTAAACCTCTTCACAATCTGGATACAACAAATAGTTTTAGATTCATCTGCAACCATTCAGCACCTTCATCTCTACTAACAGTCTTACTTCTTCCCAAACACCAGCATGGACTTTAGTGGACTTTCAACTTCTGTGCCTGTCTTTCATGTTTGTCACCAAAGAAAATGTACACATAGCAAAAAGCATACAAAAAGATGCTTAACATCATTTGTCATTAGGGAATTGCAAATTAAGCAATAGTGTGATAGCATTACAAGCTAACTAATATAATGGCTTTAAAAAACTGAATACCAATTGTTGACAAGACCTATTCTCCAGCCCAGTACCCAAGTCAATATCGCCTCCCCCATGTGCTGTACCGGCCTCCCCCCTCGCCACGTTAAAATTATAACTTTGTCCTGCAGGGGATGACTGTAACAGTTTACCGTCCGTATCCTCTTCTTGACCTGTGGTTCTCCAGAGCCCAGAGGCTGGCTTGAGTCGGCCTTGTGTTCCTAACCTTCCCACAGACTCTTCCACATACCCTCATAGACCCTCCCACACACTCTCATTGACCCTCCCACATATTCTCTTAGACCCTGCCACACATCCTACCACAAAACTTTCAGCATGCCTACCCACAAACCCTCATGCATACCTTCCCACACACCCTCACAGACCCTCAATATATACCCTCTCACACATCCTCCCACACATATTTCCGCTGACCCTCCCAGAGAACCTCATAAACACCTTCATACAGACACACACACACCCTTACAAACCTTCACAAGCCACTTATAGAACAACTGTTGACCTGAACTAGACACCTGTCTCTTCTTATTTCTAAGACCTACCATCTCCTCTCTGACCTTCAGAGGCTTCAAAAATGACATGCAGAACCCATATGCAGGGTAGACGGTGAGGCCAATATCTTATTATGGCAAAGATGCCGCCATACCCAGGCTCACTAGCGCATAGAGTAGACCTTAACATACACAAGTTTCTGACATGGGTGCCTGGCCTGCTCCTGCCCCTCTCCTGCAACACACACATGCACACACACATACTAACATACACACAGTAATACAGGTTCATATACATATGATTTCACATGCACACATACACATATATGAACTCATACATATGAACACACTGTATCTCATAAACGTGCTCACACATTCACACATGCTCATATACACATGATTTTACACATACACATGTATGAATTCACACACACACACACACACACACACACTATCTCAAATACACATGCACTCACACACACTCTTATTCTCTCTTATCCTTGGCCATCTTTCAGGTGAATTATGAACACTTCACCCAGTTTTGCAGTTCGAGGAATTGTCATTTCTGAATCTTCTCCATTTCTTGACATAAAATTACATATATTTAAAGTGCACAACATGATGATTTGACATACATAGACATTTGAAATGATAACCTCAATCAAGTAAACTAACATGTCCATCACCTCACATTGTTAATTCTTTGTTTTTGTGATGAGAATCCTTAAAATTTTCTCTCTTAGCCAATTTCAAGTATGCAATATACTATTGTTAACTGTAGTCATCATTCTGACATTACTTCCTCAGAAGTTACTCACCTTGTAACTGAAGGTTTGTACCGTTTGACCTAATCTCCTCACTTCTCCCATCTCCCAGTACCTGGAACCTGGCACTCTATTTCTGTAAGATCAGCTTTTCTTTCTTTTTTTTTTTCAGACTCCATGTATCAGTGATGTCGTACAGTATTTGTCTTTCTTTTTTTCACCTTATCTCACTTAGCATAACGCCCTTCACTTTCATGTTGTCACAAATGGCAGAATGAATGTTCCCTTTTATTTTTAAGTTTTTAAATATTTTACATTTTTATTGTTGAAGTATAGTTGAAATACAATGTTACATTAGATTCAGGTGTAAAACATACTGATTTGACAATTCTGTATATTACTCAGTACTCACCAGGTTAAGTGTAGTTTCCATCTGTTCCCATACAATGTTATTAAAATATTATTGACTATATTCCCTATAGGGTACTTTTTATCTCTGTGACTCATTTATTTTATAACTGGAATTTGGCCTCTCTTAATCCTTTTTACCTACTTCACCCATTCCTTTATCCCCTTCCTTCCAGCAACCACCAGTTTATTCTCTGCATTTATGAGTTGTATCTGATTTTTTAAGTTTATTTTATTTAGAGAGAGCAGAAGACAGGCAGAGAGAGAGGGAGAGATAGAATCCCAAGTAGGTTCCATGCTGTCAGCACAGAGCCCGACATGGGGGGCTTGATCTCATGAACCATAAGATCATGACCTCAGCCAAAATTGAGTTGGACACTTAACCGATTGAGCTACCCAGGTGTCTCAAATTTGTCTCTGATTTTGTTTGTTCATTCATTTTGCATTTTAGATTCCACATATAAGTGAAATCATATGATATGTGTCTTTTCTATTTGACTTATTTCACTTAGCATCATAGCCTTTAGGCCCAAACATATTGTCCTTTAAATTCTGTTCAAGTCAGAAGGCCTTTCCCCAGGTTGAAACTCTCAAAGGCAAAGACAGCTGGCCCAGTGGTTAATATGGACAGAAAATATCAGTACCTCCTTGAAAGTAAGTTTGGTTATTTCCTGTCCACCAAGTTCCTAGGTGGTTCAAGCCTTTCCCATAAAATGGAGATCAAAATTGGGCCCTCCTCCCAATTCACACATGAACTCCAGGGCCTGAGCCCTTTGTTCCTATCTCAGAGTCCCCCAAGTATTCCCTACCTCCTCATTATCCTTGCCTCCAGCATAGAGTACAGACATTCTTGCAGGCTGCAGCACCAGCAGAAAGTCTAGAAATCTTTTAGGTCTGAGATGGCAGTGCTAAGAGAATATTTACCCTTGAGCTGATTCAGGGGAGAGGGATGAGAAGTAAGAGAAGAGTGTGCATGATTATCTCAAAGTGGGGTGGAGTTTCTATGTCCCTTTCACCATTCTCCTTGCCCCCTCTGGAGTTGGGGGTATTTCCTGCCTGTCTCCCTATGAGGCAGCTGAATGTGTCCTGGGAGACCCAGAAAGGTGACCTAGATTAATGGTAAAGTCTTGCCACCTGCCCCACCATGGTCTGTTTTCTGCATCTGTGAAATGTTAGGTGGAGGGTGCAGATTTAAAGTCCTTTAGCACTGACATGGGCATGGCCAGTCTTTGGTATAATAAGTTACCTAGGCTAGCTGGGGCTTAAGGGAAAGATACATAGGAAAATGCATCCTACACAAAGCCTAAAGTAGAGAGGGCACCTGTGAGGCTGATGGATAGGCTGCCAAGGCACAGAAAAACACCAACCAATGGCAGACTCTGCCTTAAGACAGCACCCCTGAGCACTTTTAAATAACTTCAGGAGGCCTGCCCTCTCCATCACGTGTCCTTAAGAAAGGCTCTTCCCTAGTCCCAACCTTGGTTCCATCATCTTACAGATTATCAAGTTGACCAGGGGGATCCCAAGTCCCTTCCATTCTATGGTAGTATGGTGTTGATTACATGGGCTTCCAGCTCCCACTGTCACTCCCACTGTCCCCTGCATTGGAAGCTCCACCTCTGCTACCTGCCTGTCCTTCAGGACATTCTCCTGACCCAACCTTCTGTAAAGCCTCGCTTTTCCACTCCTTAGGTGCTTGCCCCTCTCTGTAGGTGCTTTAATTTTCAAGGCCTACAAGTTTCACCCAGCCTCTGTTCTGAGCTACTTTGCTTTGAGATCATAATATGTCAGGTGTGTCTGCAGCTGGAAAGCAGCTGCTATCTCTTCTAGGTGTCCAGCATAATTTAGAGGGTATATAATTAGGGAGCTGTGAGAAGTTTATATAATTCACAAATGTTTTTTGGAATTTAGTAAACCAAAAAAATTCTAGCATAGTCCTAGACCATTTTAGTTAGATGGTGCTCAAATTATGACTCTTGTTTGATGAAATTGTCAGAATGAGGCAGAGTAAATCAATGGGGGATTACAATAAATACCATGGATCCAAACTAAAAGATGTCACTGACTCCTGACTCCTGTTTTCTCCAAAATACAAGTTCAAACTAATTTCTAACAGAAACATACACTATGTATCAAGAGCCTGGAAAAAAATAAAGCAATGCAGCAAGACACCAGACTTCCTAAGCTTCTCTCGCCTGACTTCACCCCTATTGCTGGAATAGACAGAAGGATTAGATGTCATCATTCTTCCAGCATCAGAGGTCATCTTTCTTCCTCTTGTCCATCAGAGTCTATCAGACATACCTGAGCACTGAACATAAAAAGAACCATGTTCACAGGACCATCCTGATGTTCCAGAGATGGGAAAAAAAAGCCTAGTCTCACTTGTCCATGCCGAGTGATGGAGATATGGCAGTTTGAAGAGGTTGGAAGCTTCTACACCTTTCTTAGATCTCCCTATCCAAAGTCACTCCCCACCTTCCTTGGACATTTGATGTCCCTATGTCAGTGACTGGCATTGTGATAAGAGAAGTTGAGGGGCAGAGAAGTGAGAGAGAAAGGAAGGAGTTAGGAAGAAAGAGAGGTTGGCATTCAGAGAGGAAAGGGATGGGGGTAAGCAGAGAGGCTGCATGTGTGCCGAGTCTTCTGAGTTCCCTACCTAGGATCCAAACACAAGCTGAATCTTTGTGGTACCAAAAGGAAAGTTCCAGGAAACCTTCTCTTTGAGACAGTCCTCTTCTGAAGGAGCCGCCAGATAAGGCATGGAATATGAGCCTTTTTTTAAGCTTAAGAGGAATAGAAATATGAATGAGAAACCCCACATAAAAATAGGGTGTGAAAATTCCTAATGGGAGAAGCATAGTTCTGTTCTGAGTGCTCAACCCAGCGCCTCCTTGAACAACTCTGAATACTGATGAATCTGCTCTGGATGTCAGAATCCAAGCCCTGTAAGAACAGAGAACACAGGCAAGTGGATCATTCATGGCCACTGAGGACCTACTCAGAAACACTCAGGAGCCACCTGAGAGACCCTGATCACGAAAGAAATGATAAGGATTTGAGAGGGGGCCAAGATGGTGGAACAACATGGAAGTTTTTTTTGCATCTCTCATCACTGAAATGCAGCCAGATCAACACTAAACCATCTTGCATACCTAGAAAACTGATCGGAGAATTAACATAACAATATGCACAACCTGAACCACAGAACTTGGCAGGTATGTGGCGTGGAGAAGTGAACCAGGGGAGAGAGAAGCCGAAGAGGGCAGGGAGCTGTTTATGTTTGCGGAGAGAGGACAGAGATGGGAAGAGACTATGGGAGAAGCACCCCCCCCAAAAAAAAACAGCTGGAGAGAAAGTAGAAAAGTGGAAACAGACACAAAGACTGAATAAAAAAAGGGAGAAAGGAGAAAGGAGAGGGTTTAAATTCCATCAAGACTCTATAAACAGGGGAAATGCAGAGTCTGAAGCTCTGCAGCTCAATACCTGGCAGTGCTGTGGTTAGGTGAATCCCCAAGAGCAGAGAGCGAGGTCCAAGGGGGTCCGCAGGTCACATGGGGAGTGGCGGTTCCACTGCACGGAGGACATTTGGTAGAGGCTGTTCGGCCACCCCACAGGCAAAGGTCCTAATGGACCCCAGAGAACAACCACATTTGCTGGTGCTGGAACAAGGACATTAAGGGGGAAGCTTGGCCCTAGATCTATGTTGTGATTTTCCATAAACTCTGAAACGCTGCTGCTACAAGATCATGTGAAATTTTTCTGGGACAGACAGGCACCCAGCCACAGTCTCTGGGGACCAGCAGCAGTGCTATCTTGCAAATGTTTCTGGGACCTGCTGGCACCTGGCCATTGCTCACCGAGACCCTCCCCCAGGATCTGATTGGGTCAAAGCTGCAGCTCCTCAGAAAGGAGGGATTGGAGGGAGGGGCTGACATGGTGGAGAAGTAGGGGGATCCAAAGTATCCTTGTCTCTCAAAGCAAGCCGTGTTGAGGCCAAAGGACTTAGAACCCCAAGAATCTGGGAAGAAAAGAGGCAGAGTTGCTTCTAGGGACCCACTGGGACATCCTAATGGGTGATAGGTGGGGCACTTCAGGGAACAGACAGTGGGCCCACAGTGGAGGTGGGACCTGACTACACCAAACCATGCTGCTGCGTACCTGGAAACTGCATATCTACTGGAGTGGAATTGATGCTGATGAACCAGACAGCTCCTCCTCCAGACCAGCGTTGTTGCATAACCTGGTTTAATTCTCAGACAATCTTATTATATAGATATATTCTTCCTTCCTTTTCTTCTTATCTCTTCCCCCCTCTAGTCTGGTTACTCTGGTTGTTGGTTTTTTTTTAAGCAGACATATTTAATATATTCTCTGGATACATGTTCTATATCTCCTTCCTTATTTTCCTTTCTCTCTCTGGATGAAACCATATACTTTCTAAGTCTGGGCAATTTTATCTTCTCTAATTTTTACCCACCTCCTTCTTTATTTTTCTTACTCTCTCTGGATTAAGCCATATAGTCTCTTTGATCAATTTTATTTTCTCTTCTTTTTTCCTTCCCCCTTCTTTATTTTTATTACTCTCTCTCTCTCTCTCTCTGGATTGAGCCTATATTTTCTCTGTCTGGATAATTTTATCTTCTTTTCTCTTTCCCCTGCCTGCTTATTTATGTTCCTTTCTCACTCTCTGGATTAAGCCTATGGTTTCTCTGCCTGGTCAATTTTTATTTTTTCTTTTTCCCTGCACCTAATATTTCTTGTTTTATATAGGATAAGGCCTCTTCCATCAGTACCACTTCCATCCTGTTGTTTAGTTGTAGCTGGTGTTTCTGATTTTGTGTGTGTGTGTGTGTGTGTGTGTGTGTTTGTGTGCTGTGTGTTTTTGTTTTCTGTTTGTTTGTCTATTTGTTTTCCTTTCCAGGGGTACTTCAATGAACAAATCAAAGCACACCTAGTGAAGGGCCCAAAACATCACTGCCAGTAGGGAGGTAAAATAACCAAAGTCACAACAACAAAGAGCAAGTAACAATCTCCAAAAAACACCTTCAGAATGGCCAGGCCTGGACAGTGTATGACCCTGCTTTAATATAGTAGTGCTCACAGGAACAGGGAACATAACAATCTTTTAAAACACATAAGGGACAGAAAACTAGCCAAAATGATAAATGGAAAAATTATCCTCAAAATAACTTCTATATCAAAACAGATATGAACAATAAAACTGAACAAGAATTTAGAATAATAATCATAAGATTAATTGCTGGGCTTGAAAAAAAGCATAGAGGACAGCAGAGAACCTATTGCAGCAGAGATCAAGGAACTGAAAAATAGTCATGATGAATTTTAAAAAATGCTTAAATGAGATGCAAAATAAACTAGAGGCAGTGACAGTGAGAATTGAAAAGATAAAGGGGAGAATAGGTGAAACAGAAGATAAAATTATAGAAAAAGATGAAACTGAGAAAAAGAAAGGTAAAAAATATTCTGGATCATGAGGAGAAATTTAGAGAACTAAGTGATTCAATGAAACAGAACAATATCCGTATCATAGGAGTTCCAGAAGAAGAAAAAGAGAGATAAAGGGGCCAAATGTGTACTTGAACAAATCATAGCAGAGAACTCCCCCAATCTGAGGAAGGAAGCAGACATTGAAATTCAGGAGACACAGAGAACATAACTTAAACGGATCTTCTGCATGACATATCATAGTGAAACTAGCAAAATGTAGATAAAGATAGAATTCTGAAAGAAGTTAAGGATAAATGGGACCTAACCTACAAGGGTAGACACATAAGGCCAGTAAGCAGACCTATGCACTGAGACTTGGCAGGCCAGAAAGGAGTGGCAGGAAATTTTCAATGTGATGAACAGGAAAAATATGCAGCCAAGAATCCTTTATCCAGCAAGTCTGTCATTCAGAATAGAAGGAACGATAAAGGTTTTCCAAAACAAACAAAAATTAAAGAAATTCATCACCACTAAACCAGTCTTACAAGAGATACTAAGGGAGACTCTGTGAGTTAATTGTTTAAAGGACCACAAAGGACCATAGACAGCACTACAGGCATGAAACCTACAGATATCGCAGGACTCTAAACCCGTATTTTTCAAAAATAACACTGAGTGTAAATAAACTAAATGCTCCAATCAAGAAACATAGAGTATCGGAAAGGATAAAAAATAAGACCCGCCTATTTGCTTTCTACAAGAGACCCATTTTAGACCTGAGGACACCTTCAGATTAAAAGTGAGGGGATGGTGGCCAAAAAAAAAACTGCTAGAACTGATCCATGAATTCAGGAAAGTTGTAGGATATAAAATCAATGCACAGAAATCTGTTGCATTTCTATACACCAATAATGAAGCAACAGAAAGAGAAATAAAGGAATCTACCCCATATACAATTGCACCAAAGCCCATAAAATACCTAGGAATAAATCTAACCAAAGAGATGAAAAATCTATAGACTGAAAACTATAGAAATCTTATAAAAGAAATTGAAGACACACAGAATAAGGAAAAATATTCCATGCTCCTGGATAGGAAGAACAAATATTGTTAAAATGTCAATACTACCCAACCAATCTGCATATTCAATGCAATCCCATCAAAATAACACCAACATTCTTCACAGAACTAGAACAAATAATCCTAAAATTTGTATGGAACCAGAAAAGACCCGAATAGCCAAAGCAATCTTGAAAAAGAAAACCAAAGCAGGGACAGCACAATCCCAGACTTCAAGCGTATTACAAAGCTGTAATCATCAAGACAGTATGGTACTGGCACAAAAACAGACACTCAGATCAGTGGAACAGAATAGAGAACCCAGAAATGGATCCACAAACCTATGGCCAACTAATCTTTGACAAAGCAGTAAAGAATATCCAATGGAATAAAGACAGTCTCTTCAGTGAATGGTGTTGGGAAGCTGGAGAGCTACATGCAGAAAAATGAACCTGGACCACTTTCTCACACCATGCACAAATATAAACTCAAAATGGATAAAATACCTAAATGTTAAGACAGGAAGCCATCATAATCTTCGAGGAGAAAGCAGGCAAAAACCTCTTTGACTTTGGTGGCAACAACTCTTACTCAATATGTCTCCAGATGCAAGGGAAACAGAAGCAGAAATGAACTATTGGGACCTCATCAAAATAAAAAGCTTCTTCACAGAGAAGAAAACAGTCAGCAAGACTAAAAGGCAACCGACAGAATAGGAGAAGATATTTGCAAATGACATATTAGATAAAGGGCTAGTATCCAAAAATCTATAAAGAACTTACCAAACTCAACAACAACAAACAACAAGAACAACAAAAAACAACAACAAATAATCCAGTGAAGAAATGGGCAAAAGACATGAATAGACACTTCTTCTAAGCAAACATCCACATGGCCAAAGAAATATGAAAAAATGCACATCATTCATCATCAGGGAAATACAAATCAAAACCACAATGAGATACTACCTCACACCTGTCAGAATGGCTAACATTAACAACTCAGGCAACAACAGATGATGGCGAGGATTCAGAGAAAGAGGATCTCTTTTGCACTGTTGGTGGGAATGCATACTGGTGCAGCCACTCTGGAAAACAGTATGGAGGTTCCTCAAAAAATTAAAAATAGAACTACCCTGCAACTCAGCAATTACACTACTAGGTATTTATCCAAGGGATACAGGTATGCTGTTTTGAAGAGGTAACCCCCAATGTTTACAGAAGCACTATCAACAATAGCCAAGGTATGGAAAGAGCCCAAATGTCCATTGACGAATGAATAGATAAAGATGTGGTATATATAAACAATGGAGTATTACTCTGCCATCAAAAAGAATATCTTGCCATCTGCAACTACATGGATTGAAAAAGAGGGTATTATGCTAAGTGAAATTAGTCAATCAGAGAAAGACAAATATCATATGACTTCACTCATATGAGGACTTTAAGATACAAAATAGATGAACATATGGGAAGGGAAGCAAAAATTATATGAAAACATGGAGGGAGACAAAACATAAAAGACTCTTAAATATAGAGAACAAACAGAAGGGTTACTAGAGGGGTTGTGGGAAGGGGGGATGGGTTAAAGGGGCATTAAGGAACCTACTCCTGAAATCATTGTTGCATTATATGCTAACTAAGTTGGATGTAAATTTTAAAAAATAATTTAAATAAGTTTCAGGATCTTTCCTTTGTAAATAGCTCTTATGGTAAATGATAATTAATTGCTGAAATAAATATTGCTATAGAGAAAAAAAGAAAGGGAGGGGATAGAGAACCATCTATCATGCTACTGGAAGTCAAAAGAAAGCTGGAGTTACCATACTTATAACAGACAAGCTAGATTTTGAACTAAAGTCTGTAAAAAGAGATGAAGAAGTACATTATATAATAATTATGGGGTCTATCCATCAAGAAGACCTAAATATTATAAATGTCTATGCACCAAATTCGGAAGAAACCAAATATGTAAACAATTAATCACAAACATAAACAATCTTATAGGTAAGAATGTGGTAATTGCAGGAGACTTTAATACCCCACTTATAGCAATGGACAGATCATCTAGACAGAAAATCAATAAGCAAACAATGACCCTGAATGACACACTGGACCAGATGGACTTGACAGATATATTTAGAACTTTTCATCCTAAAGAAACAGAATACACATTCTTCTCAAGTGAACATGGAACATTCTCCAAGATAGATCACATATTGTGTCATAAAACAGCCCTCAATAAATATAAAAGAATTGAGATCATACCATGCACACTTTTGTATCCCAATGCAATGAAACTTGAAATCAAGTACAGGGAAAGGTTTGGAAAACCTCAAAATGAATGGAGGTTAAAGAACATCTTACTAAAGAATGAATGAGCCAACCAGACAATTAAAGAAGAAATTTAAAAATATATGGAAACAAATGAAAATGAAAACACAACCATCCAAAACCTTTCAGATGCAGCAAAGGCAGTCCTAAGAGGAAAATACATTGCAATCCAGGCCTATCTCAAGAAACAAGAAAAAGAGCAAATACAAAATCTAACAGCACACCTACAGAATTAGAAGCAGAACAACAACAACAACAAAACCAAACCCAGCAGTAGAAGAGAAATAATAAAGATTAGAGCAGAAATAACCAATTAGAATCCAAAAGAAAAGTAGAACACATCAATGAAACCAAGAGTTGGTTTTTTGAAAAAATAAACAAAATGGATAAACCCGTAGCCAGACTTCTCCAAAAGAAAAGAGAGAGGACCCAAATAGAAAAAATCACCAATGAAAATGATTTATCACGACCAATCCCTTACAAATACAAGCAATTATCAGATAATACTATGAAAAATTATATACCAACAAACTGGACAACCTGGAAGAAATGGACAAGTTCCTGGACAGACACAACTATGGAAACTCAAATGAGAATAAATAGAAAATTTGAACAGATCCATAACTAGTGAAGAAATTGAATCAGTTATCAATAATCTCCCAACAAATAATAGCCCTGGACCAGATGGCTTCCCTGGGGAATTCTATCAGACATTTAAAGCAGAGTTAATACCTATCCTTCTCAAGCTGTTCCAAAAAAATAGAAATGCAAAGAAAACTTCCAGAATCATTCTATGAAGCCAACATTACCTTTATTCCCAAACCAGACAGAGACCCCACAAAAAAGGAGAATTACAGGCTAATGTCCCTGATGAATATGGATGCAAAAATTCTCAACAAGATACTAGCAACTTGATTTCAACAGCAAATAGAAAGAACTACTCACCGTGATCAAGTGGGACTCATTCCTGGACTGCAAGCCTGGTTCAATATTCCAAAATCAATCAATGTGATATATAACATTAAGAAAGGAAAGGATAGAAACCATATGACCCTGTCAATAGATGCAGAAAAAGCATTTGGCAAAATACAGCATCCTTTATTAATAAACACCCTCAAGAAAGTCGAGATAGAAGGAACATATTTAAACACCATAAAAACCATATATGAAAAGCCCACAGCTAATATCATCCTCAATAGGGAGAAACTGAGAGCTTTCCCCCTGAGGTCAAGAACATGACAAGGATGTCCACTCTCACCACTGTTGTTTAACAAAGTGTTGGAAGTCCTAGCATCAGCAATCAGACAACAAAAGAAAATAAAAGGCATCCAAAATGGGCAAAGAGGAAGTCAAATTTTACTTTTCACAGATGACCTGATACTCTACATGGGAAACCTGACCGATTCCACCAAAAGTCTGCTAGAACTGATCCATGAATTCACCAAAGTCGCAGGGTATAAAACCAAAGTATAGATACCAGTTGCATTTTTATACACCAATAATGAAGCAACAGAAATAAAAATCAAGAAACTGATCCCATTCATAATTGTGCAAAAAAAAAAAAAACACACCATAAAAATACCTAGGAATTTTTACAGATGTAAAATATCTGTATGCTAAAAATTGTAGAAAGTGTTTGAAGGAAATTGAAGAAGACACAAAGAAATGGAAAAACATTCCAAGCTCATGGATTTGAAAAATAAACATTGTTAAAACGTCATTATTATCCAAAGCAATCTATAGATTCAATGCAATCCCAGTCAAAATTGCACCAGCATTCTTCTCAAAGCTAGACAATCTTAAAATTTGTATCGAACCATGAAAGACTCTGCCATAGCCAAAGTAATATTGAAGAGGAAAACCAAAATGGGAAACATCACAATTCAACTTTAGCCTCGACTACAAAGCTGTCATCAGCAAGACAGTATGGTATTGGCACAAACACAGACACATAGACCAATAGAATAGAATAGAGAACGAGCATTTGACCCACAAATGTATGGCCAACTAATCGTCGACAAAACAGGAAAGAGCATCCAATGGAAAAAAAGACAGTCTCTTTAGCAAATAGTGCTGGGAGAACTGGACAGCAACATGCAGAAGAATAAGACCAGACCACTTTCTTATACCATACACAAAAGTAAGCTCAAAATGGGTGAAACACCTAAATGTGAGACAGGAAACCATCAAAATCCTCAAGGACAAAGCAGGCAACAACCTCTTTGACCTCATCCGCAGCAATTTCTTACTCAGCACATCTCCAAAGGTAAGGGAATCAAAAGCAAAAATAAACTGTTGGGACCTCATCAAGACAAAAACTTCTACACTGCAAAGGAAACAATCAACAAAACTAAAAGGCAACCGACCGAAAGGGAAAAGATATTTGCAAATGACATATTGGATAAAGGGTTAGTATCCAAAATTTATAAAGAACTTACTCAACTCAACACCTGAAAAACAAATAATCCAGTGAAGAAATGGGCAGAATATATGAATAAACACTTTTCCAAAGAGGACATCCAGATGGCCAAAAGACGCATGAAAAGATGTTCAATGTTATTCATCATCAGGGAAATACAAACCAAAGCCACACTGAGATACCACCTCTCACTGGTCAGAGTGGCTAAAATGAACAAATCAGGAAGCTACCGATGCTAGAGGATGTGGAGAAATGGGAACCCTGTTGCACTTTTGGTGGGAATGCAAACTGGGCAGCTGCTCTGGAAAACAGTGTGGAGGTTCCTCAAAAAAAAAAAAAAACTAAAAATAGAACTACCCTATGACCCAGGAATAGCACTATTAGGAATTTACTCAAGGGATACAGGAGTGCTAATGCTAGGGGCACATGTACCCCAATGTTTATAGCAGCACTTTTAACAATAGCCAAATCATGGAGAGAGCCTAAATGTCCACCAACTGATGAATGGATAAAGAATATGTGGTTTATATATACAATGGAATACTACTTGGCAATGAGAATGAAATCATGCCATTTGCAGCAATGGGGATGGAACGGGATGGTATTATGCTGAGTGAAATAAATCAGTCAGAGAAGGAAAAATACCATGTTTTCACTCATATGTGGATCTTGAAAAAGTGAACAGAAGACCATGGGGAAAGGGAGGGGAGAAAATTGATACAAACAGAGAGGGAGGAAGGCAAACCACAAGAAACTCTTAAATACAGAGAACAAATTGCAGGTGGATATGGTGGGGGTAGGGGAGAGGGAAAATAGGTGGTGGGCATTGAGGAGGGCACTTGTTGGGATGAGCACTTGGTGTTGTATGTAAGCCAACTTGACAATAAATTATAGTTTTTAAAAAAGAAATGACAAGGATTAATTTCCAGTAACTGGCCCAAAGAAATAGAGATACATGGATGCATTATTGATGAGTGTATAAATTGGCACAGCCACTTAGTAAAACTAATTAGTAGTATCTGCTACAGAAGAACATATACATACCTTCCATACAGATATGCATAGAACTGGGGGAAATGTCTGAAACACATGGATCATTTTCTTGCCATCTTTCTCCTCATAACTTTCCTATCTCAAAATCTTGTCTTGAGAGCAGTTCCTGTATTAGGTATATCACCAACATATATTCTCCAAAAACAGGCAATAAATGGTTTGTGGAAGCATCATCCACAATAACCCCCAAATGAAAATTTCCCAAATGCCCATCAAAAAAATGAATAAATAAAGTATAATATGGCCACAGCTACAACAACACATAACAATTTGGAAAAAAAATCTCACAATGTTGAATAAATCAATTCAGGTCCAAGAGGATACATACTGTGTGATTAATTTATAGGAACTTACAACACAGGCAAGACTGATTGCCCCTTTTGGAAGTCAATGTATGGTTTAAACTTGGGCACAAGCTGTAATAATGAATAAGAGAGGAGCTTTTAAGATGCTGGTCATGTTCTGTTTTCTTTAGCTAAGTACTAGTTAAATGTGTTCAAACTTTCATGTACATTTATCAAGGTAGTCAGGGCCAAGCGCCCCACCCCATGCCCTGGATAAGGAGAGAAATCAAACCATCAAACAGTTAAACAACTTTCTCAAGTTCACACAAAGGCTCAGCATCTGGGCTGGACTAAAGAAACTGATCTGCTGACTCTTGGTTCAGTGCCCTGGACTCTCCATCCTCACTCTTCTTAAGAAAAAGTCTAGAGGGAGGGGGTCAAGATGGTGGAGAATTAGGGGGATCCCTACTTCCTGCCCACATCTCTCAAAGAAGGGCTGAAGCCAAAGAACTCTGAACCCCAAGGGTCTGGGAGGAGAGGAGACGGAGTCTACTAGGAAGACAGCCTCATGGATGCGTGATTGCAAACTGGGGAAGATAAAAATGGGCCAGGACACGGAGGCACAGAGGGGTGGGATCCCCTTCTGTGGAGACAAAGGGAAGAGAAAGAGCAGCTGGGGAAGTATAGGACTGTATCAGGACAAGAGAAAAACATCGGCTCAGGATGGAGAGGGATCCTATCATCCCATCTCTAACCACAGGGCTTTCAGAGAGAGATCCCATCTCTAACTGAGGAGCTTTTTATGGACTGGGTTCCCTGGTCCCCTTCCAGGGGATAAGAGAAGTTCCATGTGGGTTAGGCGGTAACCCAGGGGTGCAGTTGGCATCAGGAAGAACTGGTCCCCTGAAGAGCCGTTGCTCCCAGGATTACAATTCGAGTAAAATCATTAATGCACATGGAGTGAGAGTTTGGAAGGCAGCTGGGCATGGGGCATAGGAGACAGCCCACCTTGGCTCTTCCCAAGGCACAGTGAGAACGGATCCAAAGGAGTGACTGGGGACACCTGGCTCAACAAGAAGGGACTGAGGGTCGCCATTTTTCTCCCCACAGCCACCAAGGTATGTCCTCAGGGATCTGCGCTGGGTAGCTGCTGAGAGCCAGTAGATGCTGCGGAAACAGATGGCTTCTCCCCCAAGACCAACGCTGCTGCATTGCCATGATTAACTCTAGATCAATTCTTGTTATTCAGATATATTCTCCCTTTTCTTATTCTTATCTCACCTCTCCTCTGGGCGAGTTATTCTGGTTATAGGATGGCTTAAACTGACATACTTAATCCATCCTCTTCATGCATGTTCTACACCTCCTTCTTTACCTTCCTTTCTCTCTCTCAGGAATAATCAAACTATATAGTTTCTCTGGGTAACATTGTCTTCATTTCTTTCTCCTCACCTCCTGCTGTATTCTTCCTTTTCTCTCTCTGGATTAAGCCTTTTAGTCTCTCTGCCTGGTCAAAGTTCATTTTCTCTTTCTCCCCAACCCTGTCATTTCTCTCTTTATATATGGTCTTCCATCAGTACTGCCTCCACCCTGATCTTTATTTGTAGCTGGGATTTCTGGTTTTATGCTTTTAGACTGTCCTTTGTCTTTTGTTTTTTTTTTTTATTATTTTTGTTAGTTCACTTGTTTGTTTGATTTGTTTGTGTGTTTGCATGTTTTTGTTCTCTGTTTGTCTGTCTGTTTTCCATTCCAGGGCTACTTCAAGGAAGAAACCAAAGCACACATGGTGGAGAGTCCAAAATATCACTATAAGTAGGGAAATAAAATAACCAAAGTCACAACAAAAGAAACCAAGGGACACCATTAAAAGAACACTTCCTGAATGGCCAGTCTCAGGACAGTGTATGAGCCTCCTTTAATATAGCAGTACTCACAGGTGGAGAGCACATAGCAAGCCTTTAAAACTTACAAAAGACAGAAAGCTAGCCAAAATGATGAAATGAAAGAAGTCTCCTCAAAAGAAATTCCAGGAAGAAGTGACAACTAAAGAATTGTTCAAAACAGATATAAGAAAATAACTGAACAAGAATTTATAACAATAGTTATAAAATTAATCTCTGAGCTTGAAAATGGCATAGCAGCAGAGACACTGTTGCTGCAAAGATTATGGATCTTAAAAATAGTTATGATGAATTAAAAATGCTAGAAATGAGGTGCACAATAAAACGGAGGCAGCCACTGCACAGACTGAAGAGACAGAAAGGAGAATAGGTGAATTAGAAGATACAATTATAGCAAAAGAGGAAGGTGAGAAAAAGAGAGATAAATTGATCCAGGACCACGAAAGGAGAATTCGAGAACTGAGCGATGCAATCAAATGGAACAATATCCCTATCATTGGAAATCCAGAAGAAGAGACAGTCAAGAATCCTTTATCCAGCAAGCCTGTCATTCAGAATAGAAGGAGAGATAAAGGGTTTCCCGAACAACAACAAAAATAAGTTGAAGTAATTCATCACCACTAAATCAGCCATACAAGAGATCCTAAGAGGGACTCTATGAGGGAAATGTTGCAACGAATACAAAGTACCAGAGACACCAACACAAGCCTGAATCCTACAGAGAACACAATGACTCTAAACCCATATTTTTCAATAATAACACTGAATGTAAATGGACTAAATTCTCCAATCAAAAGATGCCAATAGGGAATCAGAATGGATTAAAAAAAAATAAGATCCATCTATTTGCTGTCTACAAGAGACTCATTTTAGACCTGAGGACACCTTTAGATTGAAAGTGAGGGGATGGAGAAATATCTATCATGGGTACTGGAAGTCAAAAGAAAGCTGGAGTAGCCATACTTATATTGGACAAAGTGGACTTTAAAGTAAAAGCCATAACAAGTGATGAAGAAGGGCATTATATAATAATTACAGGGTCTATCCATCAGGAAGAGCTAACAATTATAAATGACTATGCACCGAATTCGGAAGCACCCAAATACACAAAACAATTAATCATGAACATAGCAATCTTATTGATAAGAATGTGTGAATTGCAGGGGACTTTAATACTTCACTTACAGTAACAGATAGATCAACTAGACAGAATATCACTAAAGAAACAATGGACCTGAATGACACATTGGAACAGATGGATTTGACAGATATATTTAGAACTCTACATCCTTAGGCTATGGAATTCACTTTCTTCACAAGTGCACATGGTACATTCTTCAAGATAGATCACATACTGTTTCACAAAGAAGTCCTCAAAAATATAAAAGAATTGATATCATACCATGCACACTTTCAGATAACAATGCAATGAAACTTGAAATCAATCACAGGAAAAAGTCTGGGAAACCTCCAAAAACATGGAGGTTAAAGAACACCCTACTAAAGAACAAATGGGTCAACCAGGCAATTAGAGAAGAAATTTGAAAATATACGGAAACAAATGAAAGTGAAAATACAACAATCCAAATTCTTTGGGATGCAGCAAAGGCAGTCCTAAGAGGAAAATACATTGCAATCCAGGCCTATCTCAGGACACTAGAAAAAGCTCAAATAAAAACTCTAACAGCACACCTAAAGGAACTAGAAGCAGAGCAGCAAGAACACCTCAAACCCAGCAGCAGAAGAGAAATAATAAAGATCAGTACAGAAATAATCAATATACAATCCAAAAAAATAGTTGAAAAGATCAATGAAACCGAGAGTTGGTTATTGGAAAAAATAAACAAAATAGATAAACCTCTAGCCAGGCTTCTCAAAAAGAAAAGAGAGAACACCCAAACAGACAAAATCACTAATGAAAATGGATTTATTACAAACAATCCCTCAGAAATACAAGCAATTATCAGGGAATACTATGAAAAATTATATGCCAACAAACTGGACAACCTAGAAGAAATGGACTAATTCCTAAACACACACGCACTACAAAAATCCAAATGGGAAGATATAGAAAATCTGAACAGACAATAACTAGTGAAGAAATTGAATCAGCTATCAAAAATCTCCCAACAAATAAGAGTCCTGGACCTAGAAGCCTTAGAGTCCCCTGGCTTCCCTGGGGAATTCTACCAGACATTTAAATCAGCGTAAATACCCATTCTTTTCAAGCTGTTCCAAAAAAATAGAAATGGAAGGAAAACTTCTGGACTCATTCTATGAAGCCAGCATCACTTTGATTCCCAAACCAGACAGAGACCCAGCCAAAAAAAAAGAACTACAGTCCAATATCCCTGATGAATATGTAAGCAAAAAACCTCAACAATTTACTAGCAAATCGAATTCAACAGCATATAAAAAGAATTAGCCACCATGATCAAGTGGGATTCATTCCTGGGTTGCAGAGCTGGTGCAATATTTGCAAATCAATCAATGGGATATATCACATTAACAAAAGAAAAGATAAGAACCATATGATCCTCTCAATAGATGCAGAAAAAGCATTTGACAAAATATAGCATCCTTTCTTAATAAAAACCTTCGAGAACGTGGGGATAGAAGGGATTTACTTAAATATCATAAAACCCATATGAAAAGCCCACAACTAATATCATTCTCAATGGGGAAAAACAGAGCTTTCCCCCTGAGATCAGGAACATGACAGGGATGTCCACTCTCACCTAGCATCATGTTGAAAGTCTTAGCATCAGCAATCAGACAACAAAAGGAAATAAAAGGCATCAAAATGGGCAAAGAGGAAGTCAAATTTTACTTTTCACGATGACATGATCCTCTACATGGGAAACCTGACTGACTCCACCAAAAGTCTGCTAGAACTGATCCATGAATTCACCAAAGTTGCAGAGTATAAAACCAAAGTATAGATACCAGTTGCATTTTTATACACCAATAATGAAGCAACAAAAAGAGAAATCAAGAAACTGATCCCATTCACAATTGCACAACAAAACATAAAATACCTAGGAATAAACCGAACCAAAAATGTAAAAGATCTGTATGCTGAAAATTATAGAAAGCGTATGAAGAAAATTGAAGAAGACATAAAGAAATGGAAAAACATTCCATGCTCATGGATCAGAAGAATAAATATTGTTAAAATGTCATTACTACCCAAAGCAATCTACACATTCAATGTAATTCCAATCAAAAATTGCACCAGCATTCTTCTCAAAGCTAAAACAAACAATCCTAAAATTTGTATGGAACCACAAAAGACCCTGAAAAGCCAAAGTAATATTGAAGAAGAAAACCAAAACGGGAGGCATCACAATCCCAGACTTTTGCCTCTACTACAAAACTGTCATCAGCAAGACAGTATGGTTTTGGCACAAAAACAGACACATAGACCAATGGAATAGATTAGAGAACCAGAATTGGACCCACAAATGTATGGCCAATTAATCTTTGACAAAGCAGGAGACAGTATCCAATGGAAAAAAGATAGCCTCTTTAACAGATGGTGCTGGGAGAACTGGACAGCAACATGCAAAGGAATGAAATTAGACCACTCTCTTACAACATACACAAAAATAAACTCAAAATGGATAAAGGACCTGAATGTGAGACAGGAAACCATCAAAACCCTAGAGGAGAAAGCAGGAAACAACCTCCTTGACCTCATCCACAGCAATTTCTTACTCGACACATCTCCAAAGGCAAGGGAATCAAGAGCAAAAATGAACTACTGGGACCTCATCAAGATAAAAGCTTCTGCACTTCAAGGGAATCAATCAACAAAAGTAATAGGGAACTGATGGAATGGGAAAAGATATTTGCAAATGACATATCGGATAAAGGGCTAGTGTCCAAAATCTATAAGGAACTCACCAAACTCCACATCTGAAAAACAAATAATACAGCGAAGAAATGGGCAGAATACATGATCAGACACTTCTCCAAAGAGGTCATCCAGATGGCCAACAGACACATGAAATGATGCTAAACGTTACTCATCATCAGGAAAATACGAAGTAAAACCATCCTGAGATACCACCTCATGCCAGTCAGAGCGGCTAAAATGAACAAATTAGGAGACTATAGATGCTGGTGACGATGTGGAGAAACGGGCACCCTCCTACACTGTTGGTGGGAATGTAAACTGGTGCAGCCGCTCTCGAAAACAATGTGGAGTTTCCTCAAAAAATTAACAATAGAACCCCCGTATGACCCAGAAATAGCACTGCTAGGAATTTACCCAAGGGATATAGGAGTGCTGATGCATAGGGGCACATGTACCCCAATGTTTATAGAAGCACTTTTAACAATAGCCAAATCATGGAAAGATCATAAATGTGTATCAACTGACGAATGGATCAAGAAGATGTGGTTCATATATACAATGGAATACTACCTGGCAATGAGAAAGAATGAAATCATGCCATTTGTAGCAATGGGGATGGAACGGGATGGTATTATGCTGAGTGAAATAAATCAGTCAGAGAAGGACAAATATGTTTTCACTCATATATGGATCTTGAAAAAGTGAACAGAAGACCATGGGGAAAGAGAGGGGGAAAATTGATGCAAACAGAGAGGGAGGAAGGCAAACCACAAGAAACCTTTAAATACAGAGAACAAACTGTAGGTGGACGTGGTGGGGGTGGGGGAGAGGGAAAATGGGTGGTGGGCATTGAGGAGGGCACTTGTTGGGATGAGACTGGGTGTTATATGGAAACCAACTTGACAATAAACTATATTTAAAAAAAAAAGAAAAAGTCTAGAGCTTTTCTCTCCAGTACGGTAGCCATAAGGCACACATTGCTATTTAAATTAAAATTAATTAAATTAAATGAAATTTAAAATTGTGTTTCCCAGTACCTTAGCCACTTTTTGCGTGCCTAATATTCATGTGGCTAGTAGATACTGTATTAGACAACACAGATGTAGAGTATATTCGTTATCACAGGAAGTTCTGGTGGACAGCACTAGTCTGGAAGGTCCAATGAGAGAATTGGAACCAACAGAATCCCTCATGGCACTAAAACTTATCCTAAGCACATCCCTAGCCACATAACTGATGGTCTGGTGGAGGAAAAAAGAGCCCAAACAGTAGATATTTCCCAGGGCTAGTTCTTAACAAGCAGGTAGAGCATGCCACTGGTGTCTCAGCTCACCTTCCTCTGCCCCCTCCTCTCTCCTCAGGCTCAGTGATCACCCTCATCCTAGATCACTCATTGTATTTCTGATCCAAGAGCGTTTATGTTTCAGACTTTAGCTTAGTGAAGTTTCTCTCCGTTAAAGAAATTTTCCAGAAATGGGTCTTAAAAGTGTATCAGGACTTCCCCAGCCAGACTGAACCTCAGATATCCTGGCTCTCAATCTTTCTGATTCACAGAAGGTCCAAGGCAAAGCGAGGTCCCCCCTTGTCCCCTCATGATGCCAGATACTCCCTCCTGAGGTGTGCTTTTGTCTCAGCCAGAGCATTCTCTAGCGAGATTTCTGAGAGACAGAGCTTCCAGGATTATACCTGTAGTAACCTCTCACCCCATAAGGGAGATTTATTCAACTCTACAGTTGTAATAAACTTCTCTGAGCTCTTTGCATATATTTCACTCCCCGTGACAGCTGAAGAAGAGCTGTGAGCTCTCCTTAAAGAGTGGTTGGGGGATAGGCCTGAGCATCTCACAAGAAAAACAGGGCCCAAGCACCTCAGAGGAGAGTTGACAGGCCAGGACACAGAGCTCTGCACAGCATGCTGAGAGAAATCTTAAATAGGAAGCATGTAATCAAGCTCAGAGCAGTCACCTTTCTGCCCGTAAGCCCAGGGAGGACATGGTGTGGAAAGTTCCCCAAAGTTGAACATTACCAAAACCTCTCTCTTGGGATGAGACTCTCTAGCTTTACTTTTTCAGCTGATTGCTTTTTTACTCCTTATGAAGCCATCTGAAATTAAATATTCTTAGGACAATACAGGCAGGGATTGCAAAGGGCTTCAGGTTTTAGTTATGCTAGCACTTGATCCCCATTTCCCAATGCTGAAAAATACCAAATTAAAAGAGCATATGAAATAACCTTTGAGGGAACAGTTGGGAAGTGTGTGCCTGTGTAAGCTTTACCCCCTACACTCCAAGTCCAGAGCTCTTGCCTGCAGCTCTGTCATGGGAGTCACTCCAGTTCTGCTGAGTTGACGGTGTCTCCCCCATTCACCTGGGAGAGTATTCACAGGTTTCTTCTTGAATGCTCCTTGACTACTCATTAGGCTTTCATCAGAAGCCCATGCTGGGTGAATATCAGCAAGCTTGGGCTTCTTTTTCACTTTCACCTTTCCTTTCTCCATGAACATAGGGGAAAGCAGGTGGAGAGCACAGTGGATTTCTCAGTCTCTGCTCCTAACCTCCGTCAGAGAAGCATCCTTTTTCAGTGTCTGTAACCATGCTTCATGGACAACTGCCCATTTTTGACTGAGCTTCTGAGGGGCAGGTGAGGAGAGGTGAGGCTGAGGAAGGATGATGGGTTGGGATCGGGAGTAGAGACCATGGTGAAGGCCTGCTCTCCAAGGCAGGTAGATGATTACATGGCTCAGGCAGGTGAGAGAGAGAAGGACAAGTATAGTTACAGGGGATGACCTTCATTTGCAGAGACAAAAATCTTCAAAACTTTGGAATTTGAAGTGCTGATATTTGCCAAGAACCCGTTCCTCCCTCCCAGCTAAGGTCCTGGTTGCCAATGTTGGACTAAAAAAATCTTCCTTTACTTTCCTGTCTCCTTGTCATGTGGTCTTCCTCTAGCAAGGGCCTCAGGGTAGAGATGAATTTTTCCCATTTGAAAAATAGAAGCACAGGATGTATCAAAGGCCATGGAGTATATCTGTAGCAGAATCCAGCCCCAGACTTCTGGTCTCCTACCTACATCGGCACTCTTCCCCTAGATTCATTTATTTAGCCAGTAAGCTAACCTGGAAGCTAGATATGAAAGAGCCTACATTACATGGGACACGGAGCACTTCTCTAAACCCAGTTCTGTACTATTCGACGTCGTGGTGGTCGACTATGTTTTCTTCTCCCCAGACCAATAATACTAGTTGGGGGGCATAGGCTGGGGGTGCACGTGGCATGAGGTGATGAGGGCTGAAAGTGAGCTTGGCCAGTGGGCCTGTGTCTTGGAGTATATTCCTACAGCCATATGCTCCAACAGAGAATGCAAGGGTCTACTTCAGTAGATTATAAGCAAGTAAATGAGATAATCTGCACATCACCAAAAACTCAGAAATGTTAGAGACTGTTCTTGCTGCTGTCATTGTTATTGATACATTTCTTGTTTTCTCCAACTCCACTCTCCTCCCTGCCCTGTCCTGGACCCTGCACCTTGGGTTTCCCAGTGGGAAGAAGATGACAGGCCATACATAATGAAGTGTCCTGATTGCTGCCCAGTCTCAGGACTAGAGGCAGCAAATCATGTTTTTCTGACCCCAGATTGTTCACTGACCATCCCTTTCCATGCTGCCCAGGACTTCTCCAGAACCTGGAGCCAGTATGTGTCTTCCAGGCCCCAGGTCCAAGCTGCTCAATCTTGAGCTTGGGCCAAATCCCTCTCATACTCACAGAATAAGTGACTTAGTTCATGTTAAGACAACTATGAGGTGTGTGAATTGTTTTGTAAGCAAGGACTGAATTGGATCTTAGCCACCTATAAACATGGGAAATAAAAAGCAACCCCAAGCCATCTCTGGAAACCCTCTCTACCAAACATAATAGAGTTTCCAACATAAAAACCAAAAAACACACAAGAAAAAAAATGATTTCTATGGCTTACCTTAGTGTATTTCAAACATATTACTCTCTTTCCCTTCCTTTCTTCATGAGAATAGGGGGTAACAGTGATGATAATGGATATGTGATATTTTTGTAAACTGTGGTTACTCTGGATGTTTGAAGAAATGGTGGGTATTATAATGCTCTTTTTATAGAAGAATAAGCTGAAGGCAGGAGAAGAGGCCCACCTAGACTGGTGGGACCTCAGCACTGAGCACTTTATCACACCAGGTTTCCATGGGCTCCTGTGTCGCTCATTCTTATAGCCACACCAACTCTTCCCTCCAACAGATTCACAGGTGGGCAGGGGTGAGGAATGAATGACATCATCAGAGAGGTCATGGGAGCATGGGGTTCTGCAGGCATCATTCGTACCCACCACCAGCCACTCCTCTGGGCACTTCTGGCTGGGCCTGAACCCTCCTTTTACTGCTTTCCTCCCATCTGCTTTGCTTCGGGACACCACCACCTGCAGCTTCTCACCCTGGTCCTCAGGAAAACAACCTCATTTTTCTCTTCCTTCCATTTTAAGAAGTAAGCACACCTCCTCTGTCATTTTGTAATGTTGTAGTACTTTCAACATTTATAAGAAGAAAAAGTATGCCAAAAAAAAAAAAAAAAGAAAAGAAAAAGCAGAGGAGGATCAAAAGCTGTTCCTGGTGTCCTTGGCCTGTCCTTCCATTTCTCAAGACTTTTTGTGATCATTCTCCTAGAGAAAGCTGTCCCACCCAGACCACAAACCATACAGACACTCTTTTCTTCATCCTCCATGTGGTGCCAGAGGACCCATAGAGCCAAATACAAAGTGGGAAGGTGAGTTCCCAGGCATGGGCAGGGCCTGCCTGAGTGAGGTGTGGGCATACCAGGGGACAGCCACACAATATCTGAGAAAGAGCCAGGCTGTCCAGGTAGAGCTGGAATAGTTTTTGGTAACACTGCTTGCATGGAAGTGACTGATATGTGTTGGAAAATCTGCAGTCCATCAGTTATAGGGAATCTGGCCTGGGTGTTGTAGCCCATT
Organism: Cryptoprocta ferox; assembly: GCA_028646485.1. Lineage (NCBI taxonomy): Eukaryota > Metazoa > Chordata > Mammalia > Carnivora > Eupleridae > Cryptoprocta > Cryptoprocta ferox. Next base: position 77,216,107 of record CM053575.1, read on the forward strand.
TTCCTCACACCAGGCACCCCTGGCATACTGGAAACTATCACCAAAGTGTCTGAGTCATGAGGCCTCCAATTTGACAGTGTCTAATTTTAACTCGTTGTCTCTCCATCAATTGAATATTTTTGAATCTGAAAACCTACTGAGAGTCCAGCACTTGGGGGTTACTAAGCAGAAGTAAAATAAAGAGAAAAAAGTGGGGAAAGCACCAGCAAGCAGTTAGGAGAACTGGATGTTAATTCCATACTGTCACCAGAATTTACCAACCTGCTGTGTGACCTCAAGCAAGTCCCCTTTTTTCTATGGGTTCCATATCCTTGCCTATAAAGCAAGGGAGTGGCCTGTACATTCTGTGACTACAGTACTCCATGCTGTTCCTTTACTCACAGAGTTGATAATCTGTCCATGTGAAGCTTAACCCCCAAATGTTAAACTACTATTTTGGAGGTGACTTTCATTTTTTAAAACCTGATACTACTTTTAGCCCCCAAACATTGTTTTCTATTCTTGGATCATTGTCTTCAAAGTACCAGTCCTAAGGGAGGATTGGGAGAGGCTGTTCTGTGCCTTCCTTAGGTTCTCATGACCTCAGACTAAAATAACAGCCTGCAGGCCCCATTCATGCTTTGCAAAGTGTGGTCATGGCTACCTATTATCAGAGAATGAGCACCAAAAGCAAATTATCACTACTGGCCCACTCCTCTTTTGGTATTTTGAAAGAGATGCAGGTCTATCTGAACAAAATAAAGATTGATGGTTCTCCCCACAGCACCTGAGGTAGCTGTGTTCCTTCTCACAACTAGCTATGAGCACCTGCTGTTCACAGAGTTCAACGAGTTCTAGAAACACCAGCTAATGAGGTCCCCAAGCAGCCTAGGCCAGACTCAGCCCTGATCATTCCTCTCTGAATCACCACCTGCAGGTTAATGGGGATGAGAACATGAGCTTTTAGGCTCCATCTCCAGGATAGGTTGGAGGTGGGGTTACTCTGTAGATTCCCATCTGAGTGTGTCCAAGGATGAACAGAGTCTCTGGCCTGGTAACCACTGAAATGTTTGCTCTTTAATACTGCCAATCCTAGACCAGCCTCCAACTGAGGCAGCTACCAAACACTGCAGCAAAAATCTCTGGGTCTCAAGGGCAGATGTGGATGCTACACAGAGTCATGATCATCATTGCTCTGTCTCTGGATGGAAGGAGGCAAGGTATAGAAATAGAATAGCAGGCAAAAGGCAGCATACTGTGGTGGTTAAGAGTATGGTATTTAGGGTCCATCAGTCCTGGGTTCAAATCTTGCCTTGGTTATCTTATAGATGCCTAATCCAAGGTAAGCCACCCAAGGTCACTATATCTTGGATTCCTCCATTATCAAATGAAGGTAATGGCTCCTACTTAAAGAAACATTGTGGTGCAAAATGAGGTAATAAATGCAAAGCATCTCAGATAGTGTCTGGCACAAATTGGATACTCAAAACTGGTTGTTATGATTATTATAATCCTCTCAAGGGGAAGATGTGATGCTAATGTGGGCATGTGTGACTCTGAGATGAAACAAAACTGAATGAGATGTAGAGCAAAGGATATGAAGGGCTGTTTAAATTGAGTTTCAGGAGATCCATAGAGGCCTCTGTTCTCAGGTCATGGGAAAAGGGGTACATTTCTTTCATGGGAGTTTAAAGCCATCTCTGTGTCAGACTCCTGGGTCAAATCCTGCAAATAGAAGCAGGATTTGGACATAGAGGACATATCTGAAATCCATGGCTTTTTCCCCTGCTATTATTACATTACATTACCTTATCAAGAAGATCTTATCCTGAGAGCCCCCTCAGGGGCCCCTTTGGTCTAGATTTTAGGATCCTCAGGGCTGAAACAGTGGGCTTGGGTCTGGGGACTGATGTAATGCACAACTGCATCTTACTCCCATGCAAGGATTATCAGTAATGCCTCCCCAGGGGCTGCAGGCTCCAAGTGGTAGCACAGCACCCAAGTGCTCTGGAAAACAGTGTAGAGCGTTGCAGCAGGGTCTAAGCAGAAAACAGCACTCTGGTGCCCCCCTACCCCAGAAACAGCTCAGCCTCCTGAGGACAAGTCTACATGCTGGGAGATATGTGGAGGGCATGTCAGCAGTTCTTTCTTAGAGCTATAAGCCCAAGGACCAAGTGAAGCTGCTTCCACAGGGGCAAGAGACAGGAGGGCAGTAATAAGGCATCCATGTGTGCCCCCACTCTTCCTAAGACGTCTTACTTGTAGAGTCTTGACTGGACTCTTATCCCTGTGCAGAAGCAACTGCAGTGCAGGATGTATACTCCTACAGCCTGGGTCAGAATCCTCTTACTAGCTGGCCTTAGACACATTGGCAGAGGTGGGCTCAGTCTGGGCAGGAAGCCCAGGCCCATGGCCATCAGCTTCCCATGCTTGAAGGTCCCATGGACACCACATGTCAGAGGCCCACCAAGCCCTGGTAGCCAACCCTGAGCCTTTGAACCCATATCAGAGATAGAAGCTTTTATTTTGCCAGAGCACCCCTACCCAGCTACATACAGAGTCATAATAGAGACCATGAGGTCCCACAGAGACCAGACGTGCAGAGATACCAAGACATGGAGGCAGGGACCTACAAGGACAACCACAGCTGCACAACCTCACAGTGGCACACAGAGTCACAGTGACACCAGAAGGACGCTCCCCTTTTCTCTCTACTTCATTCTTGTCTATATTGGCTGCGGTTGTTATACAAAATATCACGGGCTGGGAGGCAGAATTTATTTTCTTATAGTTCTAGAGGCTTGAAGTTCAAGGTCAAGGTGTCAGAATGTTTGATTTATTGTGAGGGCTTTCTTTCTGACTTGCTAATGGAGACTTCTAGCTGTGTCCTCACATGGGAAAGACAGAGACAGATACAGAGAGAGATCTGGTGTCTCTTCCTCTTCTTATAAGGGCACAGTCCTATCAGATTAGAGCCAAACTCTTAAGACCTCATTTAACTTAATTCACTTCTTCATAGACCCTATATCAAGATGGTCACATTGGGTTTAGGGCTTCAGCATATGAATTTGGGGGAACACATTCAGTACATAGCACTGGTCTTCTTAGGTAACATGGAAGTGCAAAGAGCAGAAGCCCTAGATAGATTGGACTCCAGTGCTGCTACTTACTGGCTCTGTGATCATGGGCAATGCACCAGGCTTCAGTTTTCTGCAAGATGGGTTAGTACAATTTTGGTGAAGGGTAGAGAAGGTGACCAGTGTATGGTACCTGCTAGATAGTAGGCACCCAACTGTATTTGTTTCTTACTCCTTATTGTGGCCTGTCCCTGGGCTTTGGAGGGAGGAAATAGAGGTAGAGGTGGTTATAATGATGTGGAAGAGAAACTTTTTTCTGGGTTTTCTACAGTACTAAAAGGGCAATCTCCCAGGAGAGCCACAGTGGAGAAAAGGACAGGTTTCCATGCCCTTCCCTCTCTCACATGAGGGCATGGACACATGACCCCAACAATACTGAAAACAATTGGGGTTTGGCACTGTGCAGCTACCATTCATAGTTCTTGGACAGTACAGATGTGGAGGCATTTCACTTTTCCATTTATCAGCCTCTCCTTTCCTGCCTTGACCTCCTCCCTCTTCAGCAGACTAACCCACACTCCAGAGTCCAGTGGTACCAAGTCACCATTTTCCTGGTTCTCAGCTCCTTTCTTACTTGACTAGCAGAGCAGCCCCTTGTCAAGGGGCATTCATTGCTTCTCTCTTTCTCAGAGTAATGGATGTATTGAAGCAGCCCAGACAGTCCCCACATGCAGGAAGCTGAGTACCTCTTGGCCTTCCCCCACTCAGCTCTGAGCAGGAAGTACTGGCCTATGGCCCTCATTACAGCTCGGATACCCATGTCTTCTCCCACGGTCTTTACAGGGGAGAAGTTCCCTGGCCCTCAGAAAGCTCCACTTCCCAGAAGTATAGCTATGGCCAGGCTGAACTAAAGCACTCCCACCTCACCTCAGGCAGATCCCACTCACCTTCCCTGGGTGGGCTTCTGTGAACACCCTGATGCCTCTACCACCTATAACCTTCCTCACTTATTTCAGGGTCCTTTCTTCAACCCTTTGCCATCAGGGGACAAATCAGTCAAGAAATAAGAAATAAGTCTTTCTTCCTTTCAACGACATCACTGTCTGGAGACTGGTGCACCTGTTTGAATGAATCTATGACTCAAACCTGAAGAAAATCCCAGAAAAAGTACAACTCAATTATGCCAATGCAAGCCCCTCTACCAAGCTTTCTCCTTGTCCTCCCCAGCCTTTAGCAGACCATTATGTAGCTTACCTATGAGAATGAAATGTGCACTTGGGCCCTGAGGTCACCTCACTAGCGGCAGTCTGAGAGTATCCCTGAGGTCCTCGCACATGTTATGCAAGTTGGGAAGGTGGGGAAACACTGAACAATTAGGCTCTGTTCTACTTCTTGCCTTTCTGCCCGAGGTGGCCCGCTGGCTATGAACACAGGGGTGGAATGGTGAGTGAGTGTGAGTAAATGAATGAATTACTGTATGTCTGCAAGGGTATTAGTGAGAACATGTGAGTGAATGAATGAATGAATGAGTGAGCATGTCAGGGTGTTGTGTGTGCATGTGTGTGTGTGTGTGTGTGAGAGAGAGAGAGAGAGTGTGTGTGTGTGTAAATAGGCAGAATCATGGGTGGAGGGTATGCAGCATGAGAGAAGAGTCTCAGTCTCTCTCATTTACAGTAGTATCCTTGGTATCTAGAATACAGAAGGTGCTAATAAGTGTGTTGAATAACTAAATGAATGAATGAGCAGTGCAGTAGGTATTCTCAGGATACCTATTTTTCAGATGAGCACACTGATCCCAGAGAGGTTGGTAAATGGCAGAGCTGTCACTCCCAGTCCAGTGGTCTTGTGTCTCTATAATAAAAGTGATCATGTGTAGTGGGCACCAGACCCCATCTTTTCACTCCATGTGGCCTTTTGGCTTCTGCCCCGTATTTTCAGAGGCTGGGCAGGTTCAGGTGGGGGAGGGGAGCACCCATATCAGGGAGGGAGATAAAGGGCTCCCAGGATGTCCTCACACACTTAGGCCTCAGTGCAGCCTACAGGCTGGGCAAGAGGAGGGGTCAAGTGCTTGTCCTGGAGGGAGGCAGGCCACGGCCTATGAGCTGTCTCTGGCATGGTAGACAGAGTTGTGGAAGGGATCAGCCTGGGTTCCAGGGTCCATCTGTGACCAGAGCAAACCCAACCTCTCTGGATCTTGGTTTCCTGATCTCTGAAAGGAGGACCTGACCCCATTTCCTGCCCCAAGCTACAGTCTGTCCCTCCTCCCCACTTCCTGCAGGAGAAGCTGAAAGGCTGCTTTGGACCTGGACAAACCTCCTGGTCAGCATCCCCTGATTCCCGCCTCCCTAATGAGAGTCTCTTCTGGCCACCTACCTGAGTGGGGACACAGGCCCGCAGGAGAAGAGAGATTGTCCATGGCTGCCACTTTTCTTCTCTTCAGTTGAAACTAGCCCTGGCAGGTCTCATCAGGACTTCCACTCCCAACATCCTTCTTTCTATAGATGCCCTTGATCTCCAGGATTTAAAGTCACCTCATCACTATCCTCTTCTCAAACAACATTCTGTTTCCCTGAGACAGCCTAGGGGCCCTCCCTGACTCAAATCTATCATGTAAGAGGGTCCCAGCACAGGAGTGAGTCTACATTTGTGTGTGCCTTTCCGGGTACCCTAGGGAATTTAATCTCCTCATGCTGCAGGGAATAGCATCCCCCAGGGCTGGACAACAGAACCCACACAGCTCCACACTGTGACACTGGAACTTAGAGATCCTCTCAAGTGCTTGGGTTGATGAAGGGACACCTAGGACCCTGGATCTCCTCATGAGTGAATAGGGAGAAAATTTTTGGATCTGGTCTCTAATGCCAGTTTTCAGGGTGTGAAAAATAGAGCATCAAGATGTGAAGCACATCCTTTCTATGATAAATATTAGTAAAATGGAATAACATCTTCCCGAGGTAAAACTTTTTTTTAAAAAATTAGGTATCATAAAATGAAACAAAATGAAAATTCTACATTAAGATAATTACTCATCTTATGAACTATTAAAATTATAATTTAGTTTCCATATTAGAGAAAAGTGAAAATCACATGCAGTCCCTCCTTAGAATTAACAGCTTCGGGAGCATATCTAGAACCCATATTTGAGTAATTTGACACCCAGACAGCCTTCATAAACACTTTTCTCTGGTGTTCTGACAAGGCCTTTAACTCTAGGCTTCCAGCTTACCAGAATTGATGTATCAGGCTATTTTCTCAGCTTTTCCAATTAAGTGTTGCAGTGCTCTCCACTTCTGTTTGCATGAGCAAAGCTGGCTTTCTGCTCCACGAGGTTTCCAGCCAAAAATAAAACATTTGCCTCCGCCCACCCCCCAAACTCCACTTCACATCTAAACCTTGAACAAACTCTGATTCGTGAAATGGTTTCCTTTTCAAAAGAGAGGCCATCCCTTGTCCATCAGTTTAAAAAAATAACATGGTATCAGATAGGATAAATTTGCAAATTCAAGTTCCATTCAAACCTGCTTTGAAATGGTGTGTGCATTTTTTTTTAAGTTAAATAAAGCATAGGGCTCCAAAGCAGTACTCAACCACATATGTTTCCTGTCTGTAATCCACTCCGATGTCCTCCAGCAACCTTTGTCTCTGGCACACAGAGTCACATTTAGGCTTACTGACCACCTATCCTTTGACTAAACCCTTTTTGGGCACCAGGACTTCAACATGTATTAGCTTTATGGCATTTGAGGTGAGCTGGCTGTGGGGGACAGAGTCATAGGACCATCTGCAGAGATACTGTGGCAGTGACCGTGATGGAATCTCTGATGTGGCATTGCAGCAGGAGGGAATTAGATAACAAAAGTACTTCCCATTTTGGGTGCATTAGGATCTTCTGTCGAGATTTATAAAATTAGATCTTTGGCCCCAACCTGAGAGATGTTGATTCAATAGTCTAGTGCTGAGAAACAGTATCTGCAGTTAACAAAATGTTGACAAGTGATTTTTCTGCATAGCACAGAATGAAAACCGCTGAATGAAATCATAGGGACAATTAATTGTCTTGGAAAATGTGAGACAATGAGTTATATTTCCACAAAGGGGTGGGCCGGGTGACACGGGGGTGGGTATTGTTTAAGAGTACAAATTTGTCCTAGTTCATACTCAATGTTATTGGGAGCAGGGCTGAACCTGAGACACCCGAAGCGTGAATCACCTACTTCAGCTTATGTCATTTCACATCAAAATCATATTGTCATAGAATCCTTGGGTTTCAGATATCTTAGAGATCATCTGGGTAACTTCTCTCCATTCAATTCACAAATGTCATCTCTAATATCTCTTTCACTTCATCTTCCACTCTTTACTGGAATTGTCCAAATGAACTATTTGTTCATCAGTAAATTGTGCCTCTCTGTGAAAAAAAATGTGGACTCCACAGAATTAACATCCTTTTCCTTGCCATATAAACCAGAATCTACCAGTCTGAGTACATTCTATCAGCCTCCATCCTCTACAACAGACTGGCTGTTGTTCCTGTGAATACACTGCCTTCTGGAACAGACTTCACTTTGACCCTATTTCCCCCTCCTTTGTGAGAGCTCGTCTCTCAACACTGATGGGTGCAAGACCCATCCCATTTCAATGAGGAAATCACCTCAGGAAGTCAGGTGTTGGGATTCACCTGAGTCTTCGGACAGGGTCCCAGAGTGCAGACATGTAACAATCAGAAGGGGGCTTCCTGGTTTATAAACCCTTCATGAATCTGCCAGACAGCTAATGGTTTCCATAAAAATACTTTGGAAAACTCAGTCATGAGCTCCAATCGTGAGGCTCAGCTCCCAAGAAAAGATTATTCAACAGGAGGGTGAGGATTAATACTAGTAAAGGGTTCATTTTCCTCACTGCACTGGGGCGAGGACTGTCAGGATGAGCCTCACAGGTGAGCAGAGTAGCCTTTCTCCAACCCAGAAAGGACCATAGGTTAGAGATCTATTTGTACAGAACCCAGTTTCAACCTGCATTTTTCTCACCCATTTGAGGCCAAATAATTTCTTTTTGAATAAGCAGTGTATAGCCTTTCCTTACTTAACATGAACTGAAATAAGTTTGTAAGCTGCTAAATTATTCTGTTTGTCCTGTTCTGCTTCCATTGCTTCTGGAATCCATGGCCCAGATGTGGGCAGTAGGTGATCATTTGTCCTTTCTCCTGTCCCTAGAGAAATTACTTTTTATCTTATATGGATGTTCTCCAAAGGAGGAAACTTTACAAGCTGCCTTGATAATTTCCCTAAGAGAGACTTTTTTTTAATCAGCTCTTTTTTAGGATGCATTTTTTAATTATCTAAGTTAAATATATCTTGTTGAAATTAAAACTTTTATTTCTCCCCTTAAGTTTCATCCTCCACAAAGTCCGAAAGCAGGAGCTGAGCCTCTGCTTCTACATGGACCCCTAGCAATCATCTTCAACACACCCAGTGGCATCAGTCAACCTCTCTTCTCAACTCCCACATAGGCCACTGTCAAAGTACATGTTCTACGTGCAAAGTGCTACCCTGGAATGTATCTTGAAACCAGAAAGAGACATTAGTGAAGTTATGACATTATGAAGTTCAAATAAAATCTAGAGTTTAGCTCATAGTAATGTGCCAGGGTTAATCTCTTAGTTTTGATATTAGTATTTAGTTGTGTAAAATATTAACATTAAGGGGAAATTGTGTAAAGGCAAATGGAAACTCTCTGTATTATCTTTTCAACTTCTTATAAATCTGGAATTACTCCAAGAAAATTGTTTTTAATCACACTAAGGGGAAAAATGTTTTCATTTGAAATTTTCCAAGGAAAAAATTTCTATTCTTCTCAAATCTAGAAGTTTGAGAGATTAAAATGAGAATGACGGGGGGAAGGGCAAGATGGAGGAGAAGTAAGGAGCTCTGTGATCTTCGCCTGTCTGCATCTATTAAACTGAGAAGGACTGAAGAGACAATTCTCTGATCTAAAAGAGTGGGAAGAGAACACACAGACTCCAGAAAGAAGACAACCTCAAAGATGCCTGAGTGAGTGAGTGCGAATTGGGGAAATTTGAGGACGGGCTGGGCCCCGGAGTTGCAGAGGGGTGGGAGACCCAGGCCAACACAGTGAGAGCCCGCGGTGCCCCAGAGAGACAAGGGGAAGAGAAAGAGAGACTGAAAACACTCATAGAACTGTCTCTAAAGAAGAGATTAAAAAAAAAAAACTCGCCCCAGGATGGAAAGAGATATTGTCACCCCATATATAACCGCTGGGCTCGGGGAGAGAAATCCATCCCATCTGCCTGGTGAATTCTTCCTTGGGCTCGGTGGCAGCGGCACCCAATCCAGGTGGCAACAGGAAAAACACCCCCTCTCCCTATGCGATCCTGGCTAGGAAGCCAGCCCCCAGCGGGAATACGTTGCACCTGTCTCACCTCGGTCGACAGCGGGGTCAGGAGAAACAACCCCCGCCCCCTGCGCAATCCCAGCTGGGAGGCTGGCCGCTAGCGGGAATGCATCTCCTCTCTGGTGGTAGTATTAAAGTGCATGGACTAGGATTTGGAAGCGAGGCAGAGCTTGGAAAATACAATTTGCCTCGCCCTTGGCACAGGGAGATAGGACTCAAAAGAGTGGCTTGCAACTCTTGGTTCGAGCAGAGCTTGGGGCGCCTCCATTCTTCTCCCCAAAGCCACCAAGGCAGGGCCTTGGAGAGCAGTCCCGAGACCTACCTACACCAAACCACGCCCGTCCTCACGGGAGGGCTGCCCCCTCCTTTTTCCCTCCTTTTTTCCTTTGTTGTTTTCTTCTCCTTTTTTTCTTTGCCATCCAGATATATTTTCCCTTATCGCATTCTTATCTCTCCTCTCAGCTGGTTATACGCTTTTAGACTGTCCATAGTCTTTAGCTGTCTCTGTCCCCCCCACCTTGTTTTTTTTTTTTCTATTCTTCTTTTCTTTTCGTTCCCTTCCTTTCCTTTTCTTTACTTCCTTTCCCCTTTTGGTTTGCTTGTTTGTTTGATTTGTCTGTGCGTGTGCATGCTTTTGTTCCCTGTGTGTTCATCTGTTTTCCTTTTCAGGGCTACCTCAAGAAACAAGCTAAAGTACACATGGTGGAGAGTCCCAAATATCACTGAGTATGGAAATAAAATAATGAAAGGCACAAGTGAAACCGAGAGACACCATTAAAAGAACACTTCCTGAAATGACAGGCCCTGGACACTCAATTAGCCTCCTGTAATACAGCAATACTAACAGGTGCACAGTGCATAATGAGCTTTTAAAACTGACAAGAGACAGAAAGCTAGCCAAAATGACAAAACGAAAGAACTCTCCTCTAAAGAAACTCCAGGAAGAGGTCACAGCCACAGAACTGCTCAAAACAGATTTAAGCAACATAACTGAACAGGAATTTAGAACAATTGTCATAAAATTATTCGCTGGACTTGAAAAAAGCATCAGAGAAGCTATTTATAACAAACACTAGGGACCTTCAAAATAGCTGCAACGAGTTAAAAAAAGGCTACAAATGAGGTGCATAATAAAATGGAGGTGGCCACTGAATGGATTGAAGAGGCAGAGTGGAAAATAGGTGAATTAGAAGACACAGTTATAGCAAAAGAGGAAGCCGAGAAAAAGAGAGAAATTGATACAGGAGCACGAAAGGAGAATTCAAGACCTGAGTGATACAATCAAACGGAACAATATCTATATCATAGGAATTTCTGAAGAAGAAGAAAGACTAAAAGGTCCTGAAGGGGTGCTTGATCAAATTATAGCTGAGAAATTCCCGAATTTGGATAAAGAAATAGACATTGAAATCCAAGAGGAGCAAAGCACCCCCTTAAGATGAAACTTGAATCGACCTCTGGCATGACATATCATAGTGAAACTGGCAAAATATAAAGATAAAGAGAGAATTCTGAAAGCAGCTAGGGATAAAAGGACCCTAACATACAATGGGAAACCTATCAGAGTGGTTACAGACCTATCTAATGAAACTTGGCAAGCCAGAAAGGAATGGCAGGAAATCTTCAATGTGATGAACAGGAAAAATATGCAGCCAAGAATCCTTTATCCAGCAAGCCTTTCATTCAAAATAGAAGGTGAGATAAAGGCGTTCCCAAATAAACAAAAATTGAGAGAATTCATCACCACCAAACCAGCCCTACAAGAAATCCTAAGAGGGACTCTATGAGAGAAATGTTGCAAGGAATACAAGGTACCAGAGACACCACTACAAACATGAACTCTACAGAGAACACAATGAATCCAAAGCCACATTTTCCCAATAATAACACTAAATTTAAATGGACTGAGTGCTCCAATCAAACCACACAGGGTATCAGAATGGATAAAAAACCAAAATCCATCTATTTGCTATCTATAAGAGACTCATTTGAGACCTGAAGACACCTTCAGATTGAAAGTAAGGGGATGGAGAAATATCTGTCATGCGACCGGTAGTCAGAAGAAAGCTAGAGTAGCCATATTATATCAGACAAACTGGACTTTAAAGTAAAGGCAGTAACAAAAGATGAAGAAGGACGTTATATAATAATTACAGGGGCTCTCCATCAGGAAGAGCTAACAATTAAAAACATCTATGTGCCTAATTCAGGAGCACCGAAATACATGAAACAATCACAAACAGAAACAATCGTATTCATAAGAATGTGTTAATTGCAGGGGACTTTAACACTCCACTTACAGGAATGGATAGATCCACCAGACAGAAAATCAATAAAGAAACAATGGACCTGAACGACACTTTGGAACAGATGGAATTGATAGATATATTTAGAACTCTGCATCCTGAAGCTAGGAAATTCACCTTCTTCTCAAGTGCGTATGGCACATTCCCTAAGATAGATCACCTGCTGGGGCATAAAACAGCCCTCCATAAGTATAAACCAACTGAGATTATACCATGCACACTTTCGGATCACATTGCTATACAACTTGAAATCAATCCCAGGAAAAAGTCTGGAAAACCTCCAAAAATGTGGAGGTTAAAAACCACCCTATTAAAGAATGATTGGGCCAATCAGGCAATTAGAGAAGAAATTTAAAAATATATGGAAACAAATGAAAATGAAAATACAACAATCCAAACTCTCTGGGACGCAGCAAAGGCAGTCCTAAGAGGAAAGTATATTGCAATCCAGGCCTATTTCAACAAACTAGAAAAAGCGCAAATTCAAAATTGAACAGAGCACCGAAAGGAAGTAGAAGGGGAGCAGCAAGAGAACCCCAAGCCCAGCAGAAGAAGAGAAATAATAAAGATCAGTGTAGAAATAAACAATATAGAATCCAAAAAAAAAAAATTGAACAGATCACTGAAACCAAGAGTTGATTTTTTTGAAAAAATAAACAGGCTCCTCAGAAAAAAAAGAGAGAACACCCAAATAGACAAAACCATGAATGAAAACGTATCTATTAAAACCAATCCCTCAGAAAGACAAGCAGTCATCAGAGATTACTATGAAAAATTATATGCAAAAAAACTGGACAATGTAGAAGAAATAGACAAATTCCTAAACACACATGCACTACCAAAATTCAAATGGGAAGATATAGAAAATCTGAACAAACCAATAACCAGTGAAGAAATCATTTCAGTTATCAAAAATCTCCCAATGAATAAGAGCCCAGGGCCAGATGGCTTCCAAGGGGAATTCTACCAGACATTTACCATAACTCCATTGTTAAGTGGAATTAATACCCATTCTTCTCAAGCTATTCCAAAAAATAGAAATGGAAGGAAAACTTCTGGATTCATTCTACAAAGCCAGCATCACTGTGATTCCCAAACCAGACAGAGATCCAACAAGAAAAGAGAACTACAGGCCAATATGTCTGATGAATACGGATGGGAAAATCCTCAACAAGATACTAGCAAATCGAATTCAACAGCATATAAAAAGAATTATCCATCATTATCAAGTGGGATTCATTCCTGGACTACAGGGCTGGCCCAATATTCCCAAATCCATCAATGTGATACATCACATTAACAAAAGAAAAGATGAAAACCATATGATCCTGTCGATAGATGCAGAAAAAGCATTTGACAAAATACAGCATCCTTTCTTAATAAAGACCTTCGAGAAAGTTGCGATAGAAGGAACTTACGTAAACATCATAAAAGCCATCTATGAAAAGCCAACAGCTAATATCATCCTCAATGG
>CM053575.1:77229853-77245204 GCA_028646485.1 Cryptoprocta ferox
CAAAGCTGGAACAAACTATCCTAAAATTCCTATGGAACCACAAAAAACCCCGAATAGCCAAAGTCATACTGAAGAAGAAAACCAACACGGGAGGCATCACAATCCCAGACTTTAGACTCTACTACAAAGCAGTCATCATCAAGACAGTATGGTACTGGCACAAAAACAGACACATAGACCAATGGAATATATTAGAGGGCCCAGAACTGGACCCACAAATGTATGGCCAATTAATCTTTGACAAAGGAGGAAAGAGTATCCAATGGAAAATAGATAGCCTCTTTAGCAGGTGGTCCTGGGAGAACTGGACAGCAACATGCAGAAGAATGAAACTAGACCACTCTCTTACACCATACACAAAAATAAACTCAAAACGGATGAAGGACCTGAATGTGAGGCAGGAAACCATAAAAACCCTAGAGGAGAAAGCAGGAAACAACCTCCTTGACCTCAATCGCAGCAGTTTCCTACATGACACATCCCCAAAGGCAAGGGAATCAAGAACCAAAATAAACTATTGGGACCTCATCAAGATAAAAAGCTTCTGCACTGCAAAGGAAACAATCAAAGAAACTAATAGGCAACCGACGGAATGGGAAAGATAGTTGCAAACAACATACCGGATAAAGGGCTAGTATCCAAAATCTACAAGGAACTCACCAAACTCCACACCCGAAAAGCAAATAATCCAGTAAAGAAATGAGCAGAAGACATGAAGAGACACTTTTCCAAAGAGGACATCCAGATGGCCAACAAACACATGAAACGATGCTCAGCATCACTGAGATACCACCTCATGCCAGTCAGAGTGGTAAAATGATCAAATCAAGAGACTATAGATGCTGGCGAGGATGTGGAGAAATGGGCACCCTCCTACCCTGTTGGTGGGAATGTAAACTGGTATAACCGCTCTGGAAAACAGTGTGGAGGTTCCTCAAAAACTTAACAATAGACCTCCCCTATGACCCAGCCATAGCACTGCTGTTGATTTACCCAAGGGATACAGGAGTGCTGATGCATAGGGGCACATGTACCCCAATGTTCATAGCGGCACTTTCAACAATAGCCAAATCATGGAAAGAGCCTAAATGTCCATCAACTGATGAATGGATCAAGATGTGGTTTATCTATACAATGGAATACTACATGGCAATGAGAAAGAATGAAATCTGGCCATTTGTAGCAACGTGGATGGAACTCGAGGGTGTCATGCTAAGCGAAATAAGTCAGGCGGAGAAGGACAGATACCATATGTTTTCACTCATAGGTCTAACAGGAGAAACCTAACAGAGGACCATGGGGAGGATAAGGAGGAAAAAGAGTTAGGGAGAGGGAGGAAGACAAAGCAAGAGAGACCCATGAATACTGAAAACAAACAGGGCGGAAGGGGGAGGAGAAAAGAGGAAGGGGGGTGATGGTCATGGTGGAGGACACTTGAGGGGAAGATCACTGGGTGTTATATCGAAGCTAACTTGGCAATAAACTATAAATAAAAAAATAAAAATAAAATAAAATGAGAATGAAAATTTAGACTTACTTTTACAGTTAGATTTGTACCGCTCTTAAAATGTCTGAATCCCTTTGGCATTCTTCTCTTTTTCTCAAAAAGTCCGTTGTATAAGACAGGTATGAGGACCCACATTTTACCATAAGAAATGTGAGGACTGAACCTAGACATCAGCCCAGGTATTCTGGCTTTACAGTCAGTGGGCTTCCATGACCCTACTCAGGCCATCACAGGCCACGGACTCAGAACTCTGAGGTTGTCACCAACAAACACAACTTGGGCCTCCACTGTCCTTGGCTGTTCATCCAAATCCCCCAGTCTCACCACATGGCACCCAGAGGGGATCCCAGTTCTCCTCTGCAGACCTGATGCCCAGGACTGGGGGGCATGAAGTGTTTGGAAGAGGCGCATCCTCTGTGCGCATTCCCTTTAAAATGCTCCCACCAACCTCTACTAATCTCAGCCTTAAGTGTCTCATTGCCTCTCTATACACAGTAGCCAGAGGACCTGATTTGTGAAGACATAAATCAGATTATGTCACTGTCTTGCTCTGTGCCTTCAGGGGCTCCATGTCTCATTCAGTGTATAGCCAGCCTCTTCACGGTGCTAGAGGCCCTGCACCCTCTGGGCAGGCTTCTCTATCATCCAATCCTTCCCACTCCCCCGCTTCCCTCACTCAGCCCCAGCTATATTGCCTCAGGGCTTTTGCGTTTGCTCTTACCTCAGGCTGGAAGGCTCTTTCCTGGGAGACCCATGGGGCTTGCTACCAAACTCATTCCAATGTTGCCTTACATGGTACCTTTGCAGTGAAGGCTGACGCAGTGATACGATGATAATGTGCAGCCCTCACCCACCACTCCCACCCATAGTGCCTGTTCAAATTCCCTCCATGGTACTCATCACTCATTATACTCATTAGCGTTTATTTGTATTTTGGCTCTTGTCTATCTCTTCTCACTGGAATGTAAGCTCCTTGAGGACATGGAGTTCATGGTTTTATTCACATGTTTTGCTTAATTCCAAAAGTAGTAGGTACTTTGTAGATGTTGGTAAATGTTGATTAAATGAATGAAATTCATGCTCATAGGGTCATTTTACTGTCACCTGCTTGTCATACATGAAGTAGATGTACCTGTGATTCTCTCACAGCACCTTGCTATTTCCTTTGAGGGGGGTGCTATAATTTGTAATTAATTGTATGTGTTTTTGTTTTTTCATGTCTTTCTCCCTGACTGGAATAAAAGCTCCCCAAGGGCTTCACAAAAATCTATCCAATTTTTGCCCCAAACACCAAACAGGGTTGGTCAGATTAGAGGTGCTCAATAATTACTATGCAGCAGATTAAATAGGTTTATAAGGTTTAAAGAGTTTTAAAAAATGATGTATTTTTCTGGAAAGTTGGCCCTGATTGTGGTTGGTGCACATGCACGAAGCACCAGCTCTGAATATTCAAATGCCTGAGGGTATTCTTGGGTCCCACAGCCAGGTTGTGAGCTGTGGGTTATTCAAAGGGAAATAAGAGGAAGCATGCTAGAGGTGTTGTGTGTGCTTATTTCCCTCACTGCTTTTAATGTGAGAACTTCATTGCTCTTAGCTCCTCCAGCCCTTACACAGATCCCAGAACTTTTCAGTATCTGAGGCTCCCCAGCCCATTTGTTCCCAGGAATCTTCAGCTGCCATATCCAGGAAAAAGAGGAACCTCCTACTCCCTTTCTGAACCTGACTTTTAAATGTTGGATTTATTTTAAAGGCTCATCCATCAAATACCAGTTTTGAGACAAGAGAGTAGGTATGAGAGTTAGGAATGGGAGAAATGATCCTCTCACACTAAATTTCATTGGACTGCTCTCCCTGCTAAACAGATAACTGCCTGGGGATAGAATCCTATGATTACAGTCACACACATGCATATGCACACGCATATGTACACAAATGCACCACTGCAGGAAGAAAGAAATGTGACTAGAACAGAGTGACGGCACCTGGCAGACCCCATGGCACAGCTCCTGTGGCTGGTGTCTGAGCTAAGCACGGCTCTGAGGGATCCCGCTACCTTGAGAAGGCTGACCCTTCACAATAGGTCAGGATGTATGGATGCTTTCAGGTTTCTGATTGGAAGAAACTTCTTCACCTGGTCTCAGGATTGCTGCTTTCAGATACCAAGAATGGAGTACTTAGCTCCCTCCTGTACAGGCAACCTATGAACACCCAGGGCTTCCCTTAACCCAGGTTAACTCAGTCATGAAAAAAAAAAATCTAAGAAAAGGGCAATGAAAATAAAAGCTAATTTGAGAATCAGGAGGAAGTGTCATTGCCACCATAAAAAGATGGACTGCTCCTGGTTTCTCATTCAACATTCATGGCATAGCTAAGTGACTTTAATTTTAACTCTTTCATTCATGACTTCTCTTTTCCCATGACAACTTTCCCCATTCATGAGCAAGACTTATTAAAACTGGGTTTATTTCAACAAGGATGCTATAACATTACAAACAGAATCCCATCTCCTAAAACAATTCCTGCAACTTGGTACTGCTTTAGCATGACTTCTACTCTCCCAAAGGATCTCCCCCAAACTTTCTTTTGCTTCTGAATGCCTCCACGCGACCCCTTACTTGTCCCTTCCAGACCAAGTTTTGCCTCCTCTAAGAGGTATCTCTGACTATCTCTCACTCAGATCCCAGAATTTGCAACATGCCTCAAATCTAGGCTCCTCAACTGTGTAAAATCCTGAGGGGCTTTGTGGGCCCAGCTTTCCACATAGTAGGAATACCGTCAATGTGGGGTGAGTTTGATGCCAATCCTGATAGGCTGAGGTACCTGTAAGGCTGAGTCTGTCCTCCTCCTGTAGAAGATGTACGTCAGGTTGCCAGTCCTTCCTGCTCAGTCTCTGCCTGATCCCCTGCTCCAGTGCATAGGAGGTTGTTCTAGCAAATCTCCTCCCCCCTAGGGCTCTCCTGCAATGCTCAGCCTGCTTCACCAGAAGACAGGAAGTGCTTTGTGAAAAGGTTCAGCACCCATCTGGCTCAGCACCAAATGATCCTGGCCACAACCTGAGCAGACAGCATGCTCTTCTTCTCTTCCTTGCCAGGTAATCATTATCACCTGACAGAAATGCCCAGAAGAGGCTCCTAGGACCTGTTAATGAGATTCTTAAAGAAGCTAGAGGTCACCTGCATACCACTGGCTCCTCTTCACTTCTCTTCTTCCTTCCCTTCTTCCTTCTCCTCTGCCCTCTCCTTCCTTTCCCCCTCCCTCCCTTCTCCTCTTCCTTTCTCATCTCCTCACTCCTTTCCTTCACCTTTCCCTCCCTCTCTTTCCCGCTCACCTTCCTCTTCCTCCTTTCCCCCTTCTCCTTTCTCTCTTTCCTCCTCTCCCTTTCTCCTCTCCCTGTCTGTCTCCTCCTCCCTCTGCTCTTTCTCCTTTCACCCTCTCCCTCTCCTTACCCCTCCTCCTTCCTCTTTCCCCCTTATCCTTTCTCTCCTCCCCCTCCTCTCTTCCTCCCTCTTCTCTTTCTTCTATTCTTCTCCCTACCCTTTCCTTCTCCTCTTCCACCTTCTATTTTACCCTCTCTCCCTTTTGCTTTTTCTCCTCCCTCCTCCTCTCCTCCTTCCTTCCTTCCTTGCTCTTTTTCCTCTTCTCTCTCCCTTCCTCTCCCTCTCTTTTTCCTCCCTCATTACCCTCCCTTTCTCCCCTTTCTCCGTCTCCCTCTCTCCTCTCTCTTCTTCTCCCCCTTTTACACTTCTTTCCCCCTCCCTCCATCTGTGTCCTCCACCCCTTTCCCAACCTACTTCTGTATTTCTTTCTCAGAAGCAGTTCTGTATGAAACCTGAGCTGTATTATCCTCAGTGCTTTCTAGTCCTTGGACAAGAAGATACTGAGGTTAACGGTTATAGTTTGCTCAGAAACCATCTACCAAACCAAGATACTTCTTTAATCCCAGAGGAGATGGATCAGTCTTCACCTCCTCAGCTGAGGAGAGGCCACCTGCTCGAAGGGCCATTTCAGAGCCCTGCATGTGGGAGATGCCCTTAGCACCTGCCTGCTCCTCTGACTTCTAGCCAGGGCAGGGTTACTGATGGAGGCACACAAAATCAGACTCAAAAGGAGGGTCAGTAGCATCCAAAATCATGACACTGTGTGAGAATATGTACTTAGGTACCAAGGCCTTATATGTCACACCTGTGTGTGTGTGGGGGGGACACAATGCAAGGAATGGGTCATGGTCATGTTAGAACCAAGTAACTGAGGCCTTTTAAAAGGCTATAAGTGGGGTGCCTGGGTGGCTCAGTCAATGAAGCGTCTGACTTCGGCTCAGGTCATGATCTCACCGTTCGTGGGTTCGAGCCCCGTGTCGGGCTTTGTGCTGACAGCTAGCTCAGAACCTGGAGCCTGTCTTCGGATTCTATGTCTCCCTCTCTCTCTGACCCTCCCTTGCTCATGCTGTCTCTCTCTCTAAAAAATATATAAAACATTTTTAAAATTTTTAAAATAATAAATAAAAGGCTAGAAGACTCCGAACATTTACACAACTATATGCTCACATAGCTATGAGAATTACAGAAAATTAATTGATCCCTTTTTTAAAATTTCTAGGTGAATAGAGTCTCTTTGAGATTTTCAAGAAGAATTTACAATAGAAAAGTAAAGACCTCCTGGGCAAGGAGAGAGAAAGTTTTGAGTCCCCTTAAGCAGATCTATGGGGTCAAAGGCCTGGGAATTCTGGGGGCAGCACAGGTGAGGAGCCATATTAAGCTTTTGTCACAGTCTCAGAGACTGGTGACTAGACTCCCTAAGAGTTCCAGCCCTGGTTAGAATTCTAACCATGGATATTTCTTAGCACCCAAGGATAAATCTTGTTGTTCTGCCCATCCTGAAGTTTGTTTTTCATCAAGGACGGTGAGATTCCATAAAACATACAGTAACTTCAGTAACTTGGAGCTAGACTGAATGAACCAAATTGCTCCCAAAGATGCAGAATGAGAACTACTTCTTTTTGTTAAGTTTTGGAATTTTCCAAGAGATATTTGATTTAAAATAAAGGAAGAGAGAGGAAAAAAGGAAAGGAAGAAAAGAAAGAAGGGAGGTAGAGAAGGATGAAAGAAAATCATCAAAGCAATATCTTCTTTAGAACTTCTAAGACCCTGCTTTGAGCAGCACCAGTGAGTAAGCCCAAGGCCCTACACCTTGCAGTTCCATCTTATATAGGGACAAAGGAGGAGCACAGCTTATGTTCACTACATACAGGAATCCTTATTTTACAGGTGGCATGCAGTTTGTATAAAACAGACCTCGAAGGTAGCTCACAGGGCAATGGGCTCCCAACTGTTCACATGTCTACCAATGCAGGAAGCTCCAGCCCGACATGATGATCACATAAACCAAGCAATACTCTAAGCCCCTGTCTCTACATTTTGCCCCTAGACACATGATAGTCTGTTAATCATTGCCATGAATCCCTATCAGTCAAAACATATTGATCAACACTTTTCTATACATTATAGTAATTGTGTCCACTTTCCTTGTAGCAGTTAACTTCTGGCTTCTCCCATCCCATTCCAGAATCCCACAATCCCCATTGAAGTTAGAGAACACAGTATCATTTCATAATCTTTCACCATAAATACTAGTCTTCAGAGTTTCTTCTTCACCCAACTTCTCAAACATTCCAATGCCCCTCTGACCACTGCATTCCTTCTGGCTTTAGTAAAAATAATTTCCTCCTGTCCCTTCAAAGAAACATGGTCAGAAGATATATTCCAAGGACTTACAAGG
Organism: Cryptoprocta ferox; assembly: GCA_028646485.1. Lineage (NCBI taxonomy): Eukaryota > Metazoa > Chordata > Mammalia > Carnivora > Eupleridae > Cryptoprocta > Cryptoprocta ferox. The sequence goes on from CM053575.1 coordinate 77,237,136, forward strand.
TAAATGTATTCTAGCTTATTTAAATTCATGAGATTTCTGAGCCCTTCCTCAATGCTATACCAAGGAAGCTCAAACATCTCCACCTCATTTAATATTGACCATTATTACAGCTAAGCTTCAGGGATCTTCTGAAACACCATTTCATAATACTTTCGCAATTGTTCCCCAACTTGCTACTGGTACATAATAGCCAAATCCTGCAATCCATTTGGCATTTTAGGTGATTGTCTCTCATGGAAAGAACTATAACTTTCTTTCAACCTAGGAACTAAATGAAGAGAAATAAGTTTCAACTTAAATGTGATTAAATGCCACATACCTATAATTTTCTTTTGCAAGTTTTCAGATACCACAATAAATGTCAGCCAATACCACATTTTTATATTTATCACCGCATACTTATAAATCAAATACTATCACTATTCATATCCAAGACTCACAACTTCTAACTTTACCTCATGCCAATACAAAAGCTTTACAATTTTGAGGCCAGTTTATAGCAGAAATTATCACCATCCCACCCATTATCAGCAGTGTGGTACCTAAAATATCATACTGAAGATTTGATTATATGTGCCATTGTCAAATTTGGGCACTCTGGATTATGTGGTACTGAGGACTTTGGCTTCTGGGTAAATGGAGTAGAATACTTTTCCCTATTATCCCTGTTAATATAACTAAAAACCCTGTACGTTACATTTTTTTAAATATAAGGAGACACTAATAGGTGGAGACAAAATGGTAGACAAGTTAGAAAGCTTGGAATCTGAGGAATACCACCACATTGAGTTCTCTGAATTGTCTTTTTGTCTTATATTCCAGATTTGGAGACAAAGACAGCAACCCAGAAACAACAATAAGAATAGACAAAAGAAGAATGTCCCCAAAAAGCCTACTTTCTCTAGCCAAATGATCAGGAAAGGGAATACAGAGAAAATAGAAAAATTTCAGACAATAACCACTCTAATTCATCCAAACATCACAAAAAAAAAAAAAATATCTGTAGTCCCAAGTTACCCAGTGTCAGGAAAGCCTGAATGGGGAGTCTTGATTTCCCCCTTACAGCACTATACTGAGGCACCTACCTACCTACCCCACCAGAGCTGTAGCAGAAAAGAATGAGTAGGAAGCAGAGATTTTATCTCTGTCAGGCATCAGCAAACATATAGGAGACATGGACTTCCACTTCTACTTGGCAATAATGAAGTACTACTTCCCCCTCCCTGCTGAGTGGTATCAGGAGAGAACTCATAGAAATCAAGACTTTCACCACTGCCTGTGATAATGAAGTCTCCCACCCTGATGTCAGCGGAGGATATCTGAGGAGCTGTAATGAGGCCGTACTGTCTCTCTCAACCAGGTTGATATCAGTGGAAAACCATAGGAACCAGAATCCCAACTCTTACCCAGCAATGACAAGAACACCTCCTTACCTGATCAATTGAAACCAGGCAGTAGCCTGAATTTGAGGTGACAACAATAAACCAAAAAAAAATAGAAGGTTTAAATAAGATACAGAGTCTCATTCCATGATATTCAAAATACCTAGGTTCAAATTAAAAATCATTTGTCATGCCAAGAAACAAGAAAATGTCAATTTGAATGCAAAAATACAGTTGACAAGGTGCCAACACTGAGATAACAGAGGTGTTAGAATTACCTTACAAAGACTTTAAAGCAGTCATTGTTAAAATACTTCAATAGGTAATAATGAAAATGCTTGAAACAAATGAAAAATTATAAAATCTCAGCAAAGAAATAGAAGATAAGAAAAAAGCAAATAGAAAGCTTAGAACTGAAAAACACAGTAAAGCACATTGAAAAATTCAATGAATTCAATGGAATACTACATGGCAATGAGAAAGAATGAAATCTGGCCATTCATGGCAACGTGGTTGGAACTCGAGTGTGTCATGCTAAGTGAAATACCATATGTTTTCACTCATAAATGTAACAGGAGAAACTTAGCAAAAGACTATTGGGGAGGGGAAGGAGGAAAAATAGTTGGGGAGAGGGAGGGAGGCAAACATGAGAGACTCTTGAATACTGAGAACAAACTGAGAGCTAATGGGGGAGTGGGAGAGGGGAAGGGGAGTGATGGGCATGGAGGAGGGCACATGTCCGGATGAGCACTGGGTGTTATATGGAAACCAACTTGACAATAAACTATAAAAGAAAAAGAAAGAAAGGAAAAAAAGAGAAAAATCTCTGAGGAAAGGACAGGCTGCCAGAGTGGGGGCAATGAAGTAGGATGTTATAAAAAGTCTGGAAGATAGGAAAGAAATAGTCTCCTGGATGCTGGAATGACATGGGAATGGGGTGTCTCACATAAGGACCTGTGCAGGGGGAGGAGATGTGGGAGTCACATAGGGAAAGGGATAGGAAGTTTGCAGTATGAGACCAATCTCATAGAAGACTAAACCCAGCCCTGTGAAGTGCTGACTTCAGAACAGTCTTTTTAAAGGGACACCTCCATTTCTGTTTTCATTTTCCATTTTATGCTTGGTAGATTTCATCTGACCAGAGGGAGAACCATAAAACCCTCTTATATCAGCTCATTATCATCATCACTCTTAATTTTGCCTTATTCTCTATAAATAACATTCATTACACAGAGGTCTCTTGGTAAACATGCATTCTCCTTCCCTGCTCCCCCAAACCCATCCCTCTCCTCCACTGTCTCTCTCAGCACTATTTCTCTCCACTGTCTGTGCCCTGGAGCCTGGGAGATGAGAATGAATCTCTCAGAGAAACAGCTCAGGGGGGAATCCCAGTTTCTGGAGGCGCCTCTTTCCCAGGTTTTGTTTCCTGCAGTCCCAGATTCCCACATATCACAGTGGTCCTGCATCTCCCTTGAGCCAGCCTGAGCCAGTAGCAGCAGAACACTGAACTCTCAGGACTCCTTTCTGCAGACAGTCCTCTCTGGTGAATCAGAGTAGCAACAGGCAGGAGAGGACATAGGCTGGATGCACGCTTCTGATGCCTCTGTGGTCCTGGTGGGCTGCAGTGTTCCTGCAAGGATGGAACTGAGATCACAGGACCCTCACATTCCTGTTCACAAGCTTGGGACTTGCTACTCATGGGAGTTGGTCATCCAGCATATTTAGGACTGTTAACACGGGACTGAAAGCCTTGTTTCTACAAGATGCCGTAAGTTTGCTTAGCTTCATGCATGGTCCTCAATTAGAACAGATAGCTTTAAACACACAAAATAAAAAATTGATTCAGTGACAGCAAATCATTTAAAGAAACAACAGATGCCCTTACCATAAAGATATATTTCATGGTTTTTTTAAAGCACATTTAACTAACTGAATATGCATTATAATGATCATGTTGATATTTTTAAATGTTTTTAAGGGTTTATAATAAAATCTTTCCTCCGAGGATGCCAAGGAGATTTACCTAATTGGTGATGAAGTTAAAACAGAAGTGGGTGCAGGATTTTTACACACCCACCACCAGTAGCTCCAGACAGTTCTGACAGAAGCCACAGAAACAAACCCTGGGTGGTGACACAAATACATGTGATGGATAATGGGTGACCTGGGGGTGGGGGAGAACCAGCTATTGTCTAACTCCTGGATGACAGAACACAATGCTTTTGGCACAGGAAGAGCTTGACTGAGATCCCAGGAAGGTTTCCTGCAGTTGGGAGTCAAGGAGCAAGATCCTGTTAGGCTGAGGCTCAGCTGGCCAGGGAGGTGTCTAATCAGGACCTGTCTGGTAACGGAGAGGGAGCCAGTGAAGAGGAGAGGACATCCCAGCAGGTCAGCTTCAGGCCCTGATGTAGTGGCTGGACCTGCCCACATGTCATGAACAACTAGAGAGCAGGGCAACGTAAAGTAAATGACCCTTTGTTTGCAGACGCTACAAAAGAAGATAAGGTTACTGAGCAGCATCCAGATCTACCAAGCTGTATAATCTGCTGGGGTGGCCTGGAAGGCCTGGATCTTCCAGCCAGGGCATCTGATGGGGACTTTCCCTCAGCAAGTGTCTGTGCCATGTTAGCATGACTTGTTCTGTTACTCTTCTGGCCTCTGAGGTCTTAACAAATATCCCAGCTGTGGGCTTATTACAGAATGTCACTTGATCTAAAAGCTTCATTAATTCTATTAATTTTGTGATGATCTAGTTATAACTAATTAAAGATAAGAGTTAATTTCAGGTGATTTTATAGATGAAAATCATATGGCATCATTTTCCAAAATCTCACAACTGTTTTAAATAGAAATCAAAATTCTTACCATTGCCTACAAGGCCTGACACTGCCTGGCCTACTGGTCCTCTTTGTTCAGCCTCTCTGCTGAGACAGTGGCAGACAGCATGACTAGCCTCACACTTGTGGTGGAATCTGAATCCACAGAGGTCAAATTCAGCTCCTTTGGTCTCCTTTGTTTCATTCCTCACAGAGTTGTAGAAAGCTGGTGAAATACCCTTGGCATCAAAATCTGCAGATTCTTGAACGAAGATATTTAGTTGGCTCAGATTTCCATCCTAGGCCGATGTATCAAACTTGCAAAGCTAAGAATTCTTAATTTCATGTAAAACTGCTTCTTGACAGTGAAAGATACATTTTTAGTTGACTATCTTGAAGCTATGATTCACAAAGATGCACAGGAAGAAGGTGGCAGCTTGGCCCAAAGCTATATTCTATACACCAAACACTGGCAGGCCTGCCTCCTTCATACATCAGCACTCTGTTTATAGGCTCACAAGTGCTTAGCTCACCCAGCCATCTGAGGTTTATCTAAACCAGGAGAAACCAGAGGCTTGGAGAGGAGAAAAGAATAATGTATCATGAAAGCTCAAACTAGGATGCGAATGTTACAATTTCCAGTTTTGAACTTTAGACTTAGAGTCTACAACAAGGCTCCAAGCTCTGAGCTGTCAGCACAGAGCCTGATGTGGGGTTCGAACACATGAACAGCGAGATCATGACGTGAGCTGAAGTTGGATGCTTAGTCGACTGAGCCACTCAGGCACCCCAGCATGGTATATTTCTTATGTGCCAGAACCTGTACAAAGAACTGGAGATAAAAAGTCATGACGGTCAGTCATGGTCCCTGTGCTCAAGAAACACAGATGAGGGGGGCACCTGGGTGGCTCAGTCAGTTAAGTGTCAAACTTTGGCTCAGATCATGATCTCTCAGTTTATGAGTTTGAACCCCTCATTGGGCTCACTGCTCTCAGTGCAGAGCCCACTTTGGATCCTCTATCTTCCTCTCTTTCTGCCCCTCTCCCCCTCTCAAAAATCAACCAATATTAAGGAACACAGATGAGGGGATTTTTTAGAAGTTTAAATAAGACAATACACATGAAACTTTTTATAAACTACTGCTGAATACCAAACAGGCATCTTACTAGTGGCAGGGAGTGACTGTGCCACTGGAAGCAAGGCAGAGTTTACTGCTGAGGGTCCAAAAAAGATTAAGAGGATCCCTGTCCTCAGGAGAACTAGATTATTGGAAAGGAAATAAGCCACATATATAGATGGCAACTGGATATGGCCAGAAAGTGGAAGTGTCATAATCAAGTAATAAACAAAGCATCATGCTTCCAGAAGAGTGGAGTACTGTGTTAAACATAGAAGGGGTGGTGTATCTAAAAGTCCTCACCTTTTTTTTTTGGCAATCCTGTAATTATTTTGCTTTTTTCTTTTATAGTTTATTGTCAAGTTGGTTTCCATATAACACCCAGCGCTCATACCCACAAGTGCCCTCCTTCATGCTGGTCTCCCCTTTTTCCCTCTCCTCCACCCCCATCAACCCCCAGTTTGTTCTCAGTATTTATGAATCTCTTATGGTTTGCTTCCCTCCCTCTCCTTAACTATTTTCCCCCTCTCCCCCCTCCCCATGTTCCTCTGTTAAGTTTCTCCTGTTTCACATATGAGTGAAAATATATGGTATCTGTCCTTCGCTGCCTGACTTATTTCACTTAGCATAATACCCTCGAGTTCCATCATCGTTTCTACAAATGGTCAAATTTTATTCCTTCTAATTGCCATGTAGTATTGCATTGTATATATAAACCACATTTTCTTTTTTCTTTTTTTAATTTATTTTTAAGATAAATTTTATTTTATTTTATTTTATTTTATTTTTAAATTTATAGTTTATTGTCAAGTTGGTTTCCATATAACACCTAGTGATCTTCCCCACAAGTGTCCTCCACCATGACCATCACCTTCCTTCCCCTTTCCCCCTCTCCCTTCCGCCCTCAGTTTGTTTTCAGTATTCAAGAGTCTCTCTTGCTTTGTCTCCCTCCCTCTCCCTAACTCTTTTTCCTCCTTCCCCTCCCCATAGTCCTCTGTTAGGTTTCTCCTGTTAGACCTATGAGTGAAAACATATGGTATCTGTCCTTTTCCGCCTGACTTATTTCGCTTAGCATGACACCCCTGAGGTCCATCCACTTTGCTACAAATGGCCAGATTTCATTCCTTCTCATTGCCATGTAGTATTCCATTGTATAGATAAATCACATCTTCTTGATCCATTTGTCAGCTGATGGACATTTAGGCTCTTTCCATGATTTGGCTATTGTTGAAAGTACCGCTATGAACATTGGGGTACATGTGCCCCTATGCATCAGCACTCCTGTATCCCTTGGGTAAATCAACAGCAGTGCTATGGCTGGGTCATAGGGGAGTTCTATTGTTAATTTTTTGAGGAACCTCCACACTGTTTTCCAGAGCGGCTGTACCAGTTTACATTCCCACCAACAGGGTAGGAGGGTGCCCATTTCTCCACATCCTCGCCAGCATCTATAGTCTCCTGATTGGTTCATTTTAGCCACTCTGACTGGCATGAGGTGACATCTCAGTGTGGTTTTGATTTGTATTTCCCTGATGATAAGTGATGCTGAACATCATTTCATGTGTCTGTTGGCCATCTGGATGACCTCTTTGGAGAAGTGTCTGTTCATGTTTTCTGCCCACTTCTTCACTGGATTATTTGCTTTTCGGGTGTGGATTTTGCTGAGTTTCCTATAGATTTTGGACACTAGCCCTTTATCCGATATGTCATTTGCAAATATCTTTTCCCATTCTATCAGTTACCTATTAGTTTCATTGATTGTTTCCTTTGCAGTACAAAAGTTTTTTTATCTTGATGAGGTCCCAATAGTTTATTTTTGCTCTTGATTCTTTGCCTTTGGAGATATGTCAAGTAAGAAATTGCTGCGGATGAGGTCAAGGAGGTTGTTTCCTGCTTTCTCTTCTAAGGTTTTGATGGTTTCCTGTCTCACTTTCAGGTCCTTCATCCATTTTGAGTTTATTTCTGTGTATGGTGTACGAAAGTGGTCTAGTTTCATTCCTTTGCATGTTGCTGTCCAGTTCTCCCAGCACTGTCTGTTAAAGAAGCGGTCTTTTTTTCCATTGGCTACTCTCTCCTGCTTTGTCAAAGATTAATTGGCCATACATTTGTGGGTCCAATTATGGGTTCTCTAATCTATTCCATTAGTCTGTGTGTCTGTTTTTGTGCCAATACCATACTGTCTTGCTGATGACAGCTTTGTAGTAGAGTCTAAAGTCTGGGATTGTGATGCCTCCCATTTAGGTTTTCTTCTTCAATATTACTTTGGCTATTCGGGTCTTTTGTGGTTCTATACAATTTTTAGGACAGTTTGTTCTAGCTTTGAGAAGAATTCTGGTGCAATTTTGATTGGGATTGCATTGAATGTGTAGATTGCTTTGGGTAGTATTGACATTTTAACTATATTCTTCTGATCCATGAGCATGGAATGCTTTTCCATTTCTTTATGTCTTCTTCAATTTCTTTCATAAGTTTTCCATAGTTTTCATCGTACAGGTATTTTACATCTTTGGTTAGGTTTATTCCTAGGTATTTTATGGCTTTTCATGCAATTGTGAATGGGATCCATTTCTTGATTTCTCTTTCTGTTGCTTCATTATTGGTGTATAAAAATGCAACTGATTTCTGTACATTGATTTTGTACCCTGCGACGTTGCTGGATTCCTGGATCAGTTCTAGTAGGCTTCTGGTGGAGTTGGTCGGGTTTTCCATGTAGAGGATCATGTCATCTGTGAAAAGTGAAAGTTTGACTTCATC
>CM053575.1:77245704-77360478 GCA_028646485.1 Cryptoprocta ferox
CTGATCTCAGGGGGAAAGCTCTCAGTTTTTCCCCATAGAGGATGATATTAGCTGTTGGCTTTTCATATATGGCTTTTATGATGTTTACGTAAGTTCCTTCTATCGCAACTTTCTCGAAGGTCTTTATTAAGAAAGGATGCTGTATTTTGTCAAATGCTTTTTCTGCATCTATCGACAGGATCATATGGTTTTTATCTTTTCTTTTGTTAATGTGATGTATCACATTGATGGATTTGGGAATATTGGGCCAGCCCTGTAATCCAGGAATGAATTCCACTTGATCATGGTGGATAATTCTTTTTATATGCTGTTGAATTCGATTTGCTAGTATCTTGTTGAGGATTTTTGCATCCGTATTCATCAAAGATATTGGCCTGTAGTTCTCTTTTCTTGTTGGATCTCTGTCTGGTTTGGAAATCAAAGTGATGCCGGCTTTGTAGAATGAGTCCAGAAGTTTTCCTTCCATTTCTATTTTTTTGAATAGCTTTAGAAGAATGGGTATTAACTCCCCTTTAAATGTCTGGTAGAATTCCCCAGGGAAGCCAACTGGCCCAGGGCTCTTACTTGCTGGGAGATTTTTGATAACTGATTCAATTTCTTCACTAGTTATGGGTCTGTTCAGATTTTCTATCTCTTTCCATTTGAATTTTGTTAGTGCATGTGTTTAGGAATTTCCATTTCTTCTAGGTTGTCCAGTTTGTTGACATATAATTATTCATAGTATTCCCTGATAATTGATTGTATTTCTGAGGGATTGGTTATAATAAATCCATTTTCGTTCATGATTTTGTCTCTTTGGGTGCTCTCTCTTTTCTTTTTGAGAAGCCTGGATAGAGGTTTATCGATTTTGTTTATTTTTCCAAAAAACCAACTCTTGCTTTCATTGGTCAGTTCAACTGGTTTTTTTTTTTTTTTTTGGATTCTATATTGTTTATTTCTGCCCTGATCTTTATTATTTCTCTTCTGTTGCTGGGTTTTGGGTGTTCTTGCTGCTCTGTGTCTAGTTCCTTTAGGTGCATTGTTAGATTTTGCATTTGCACTTTTTCTAGTTTCTTGAAAAGGAATGGATTGCAATGTACTTCCCACTAGGACTGCCTTTGTGCATCCCAATGAGTTTGGATTGTTGTATTTTCATTTTCATTTGTTTCCATATATTAATTTAATTTCTTCTCTAATTGCCTGATTGGCCCAATCATTCTTTAGTAGGGTGTTTTTTAACCTCCACATTTTTGGAGGTTTTCCAGACTTTTTCCTGTGATTGATTTCAGGTTTCATAGCATTGTGTCTGAAAGTGTGCATTGTATGCTCTCAATTCTTTTATATTTATTGAGGGCTACTTTATGACCCAGTATGTGATCTATCTTGGATAATGTACCATGTGCACTTGCGAAAGTGAATTCCCTAGCCTCAGGATATAGAATTCAAAATATATCTGTCAGATCCGTCTGTTCCAATGTGTCATTCAGGTCCATTGTTTCTTTAGTGATTTTCTGTCTAGTTGATCCATCCATTGCTGTAAGTGGAATATTAAAGTCCATTGCAATTATCACATTCTTATCAATAATATCACTTATGTTTGTGATTGTTTTATGTATTGGGGTGCTCCCAAATTCGGTGCATAGACATTTATAATTGTTAGGACTTCTTGATGGATGGACCATGTAATTATTATATAATTCCCTTCTGCATCTCTTGTTACTGCCTTTACTTTAAGTTCTAGTTTGTCCGATATAAGTATGGCTACTCCAGCTTTCTTTTGACTTCCAGTATCATGATAGATATTTCTCCATCCCCTTACATTCACTCTGAAGGTGTCTTCAGTCTAAAATGAGTCTCTTGTAGACAGGAAATAGATGTATCTTGTTTGTTCATCCATTCAGCTACCCAATGTCTTTTGATTGGAGCATTTAGTCCATTTACATTCAGTGTTATTATTGAAAAATATGGGTTTAGAGTCATTGTGTTCTCTGTAGGATTCATGCTTGTATTAGTGTCTCTGGTACCTTTTGTTCCTTGCAACATTTCCCTCATAGAGTCCCCCTTAGGATTTCTTATAAGACTGGTTTAGTGGTGATGAATTCCTTCAATTTTTGTTTGTTTTGGAAAACCTTTATCTCTCCTTCTATTCTGAATGACAGAGTTGCTGGATAAAGGATTCTTGGCTGCATATTTTTTCTCATCACATTGAAAATTTCCTGCCATTCCTTTCTGGCCTGCCAAGTTTCAGTAAATAGGTCTGTATGTTAGGGCCCTTTTATCCCTAGCTGATTTCAGAATTCTCTTTTTATCCTTTTTTCCTTATATTTTGCCAGTTTCACTATGATATGTCATGCAGAAGATCGATTCAAGTTGCGTCTGAGGGAAGTTCTCTGTGCCTGTTGGATTTCAATGTTTCCTTCCCCAGATTGGGGAAGTTCTCAACTATAATTTGTTCAAGGACCCCTTCAGCTCCTTTCTCTCTTCTTCTTCTTCTTCTTCTTCTTCTTCTTCTTCTTCTTCTTCTTCTGGAATTCCTGTGATACGGATATTGTTCCGTTTGATTGTATCACCCAGGTCTAGAATTCTCCTTTCATGTTCCTGGATCAGTTTACCTCTCTTTTTCTCAGCTTCCTCTTTTTCTATAATTGTGTCTTCTAATTCACCTATTCCCCTCTCTGCCTCTTCCATCTGTGCAGTGGCTGCCTCCGTTTTATTGTGCAACCTCATCACAAATATTTTTAAGGTCCATAATCCTTGTAGCAATGGGGTCTCTGGTGTCTTCCATGCCTTTTTGAAGTCCAGTGATTAATTTTATGACAACTGTTCTAAATTCTTGGTCAGTTATGTTGCTTATATCTGTTTTGAGCAATTCTGTAGCTGTGACTTCTTCCTGGAATTTCTTTAGAGGAGAGTTCTTCCATTTCATCATTTTGTCTAGCTTTCTATCTCCTGTAAGTTTCAAAAGCTTGTTATGTACTCTGCACCTGCAAATACTCCTATATTAAAGGAGGCTCGTAGACGTCTAGAGCTGTCCATTCAGGAAGTGTTCTTTTAATGGTGTCCCTTGGTCTCTTTTATTGTGCCTTTGGTTATTTTATTTCCTTACTTGTAATGATATTTGGGACCCTCCACCATGTGTACTTTGGCTTGTTTCTTGAGGTAGCCCTGTAAAGGAAAACAGACAAACAGGGAACAAAAGCAAGCAAATGCACAAACAAATCAAACAAACAAGCAAACCAGAAGAAAAAAAATCCAAAAGAAAAACAACAAAGGACAAAGGACAGTCTAAAAGCATAAAACCAGAAATCCCAGCTACAAATAAAGAGCAGGGTGGAGGCAGTGCTGACGGAAGAGTATATACAAAGAGAGAAATGACAGGGGTGGGGAGAAAGAGAAGTTGAACGTTGACCAGGCAGAAAGACAAAAAGGCTTAATTTAGATAGAGAAAAAGGAGAATACGGCAGGAGGTGAGGAGGGGAAAAAAAAAAACACCGAAGATAATGTTACCCAGAAAAACTATATAATCTGATTATTTCAGAGAGAGAGAAAGGAAGGTAAGGATGGAGATAGAACATGCATCAAGCGAATGGATTATATATGCCTGTTTAAACAAACCTGTAACCAGAATACCCGGTCCAGAGGAGGGGAGAGATAAGAATCAGATAAGAGAGAATATATCTGAATACCAAGAATTGATCTAGAGTCAATCACGGCAATGGGTCAGTGCTGATCTTGGGAGAGGGGTTGTTTCAGTATCAAGGCTCCAGTAACAAAGCAGCTACACAGCGCAGATGGGCATGGTTTGCTGTAGGAGGGTCTCCCTTCCAGTGTGGGTCCCTTGGGCCCCGCCTTGGTGGTTGTGGGGAGAAAATTGGTGACTCTTCAGTCCCTTCTCAAACTAGGCATTGCAAAAACACTCTTTTGGGTCCGATCTCCCTGTGCTGAGGTTGCAGCCAAGGTGGGCCCTGTTCTATGTCCCGTGCCCAGCCTCATTTCCAGATCTTACTCCGTGTGCCTTAATAATACCGCCTGAAATGTAATCCCGCAAGGTAGGCACTTCCTACTGAGGGATCGAGTAGGTGACTGGTTCCTCCTGAATCTGACTGTGACTGTGATCCCTTGGCACCCGGCCCAATAAAGCTTTGCAGTTAGACATAGGATCTCTCTCTGAAAGCCCTGCAGTTAGGGATGGATGATAAGATCTCTGTCTGTCCCAGGCCACATTTTTTCTCTTTTCCAGGGTCTGTTCTAAGATTTCCCAGCCACTCTTTTTCTTCTTTTTGTCTCTCTGCAGAGGGGGCTCCCCCACTTCCGTGCCTCCAGGTCCCAGCCCATTTTTATCTTCCCCAGTTCGCAATCACGCACCTCTGGGGCTGTCTTCTTAGTGGACTCCATCTCTTTTCCTCCCAGACTCGAGGTTCAGAGTCATTTGGCTTCAGCCCTTCTTTGTTTGAGAGATGCAGGCAGGAAGTACAGAACTCCCTATTTCTCCACCATCTTGCCACAACTCTAAGTCTTCACCTTTTAATTGGGTCTGGGAGACTAAGGAAATTTCAACAGATGGAACCTGGAAAGATGAATTCTTAGATAAGACAACCTTCTGTCATTCAAAGATTGAGCCCAAGAAATGTGCCAGCCTCCCTGGCAAAAACACCAGGGAAAGAATCCATGAAAAGCCCACCCGCTTGATTAATATGCACTAAGCCAGTTGGTACTCTTTAGGCTAAACTTTCACATATAGCTCCAGATGTAAATTGTTCTCTGATACCACAAATCCTACCTCAAATTGAAAGACAGTGCAAAAAGGAGACTCCAGGTGATAGGGGTTTCCTGGAGAACCTACCCCACACATTCGAAGATGCTTTTTAAGGGAAGAAAGCCACCAGTACCTTGGAGATGGTGTTTCTAGAAAGTTGTCTGGTGATAGGAATGGCTGGAGAATATCCTTTTAGGGAACAGCCTGGGAGCATTTTCCCTTCTCCTGCCCAGGCTTGTTGATCTGCTCCAATGCCAGAGGAGAAATGACAGACTTTTAGGGATGATATTAATGAAGCTACACTATTACCATAGGCCTTTCAAAATTACAGAAAGCTTTAACCTCCATCACCTCATCAAGTATAATAAATAACTTTGAGTCCATCTTATAGATGTAGAAACTGACAATCAGGGCATTATGGGATTTGTTCAAGGTCATTATATGGGGAAGAATTGAAGTACTTCTGACTTAAGCCTTGATTTTTTGAGCTATGTGTCCTGAGGAAAGAAGAGGAAACTGTAGACTAGGCAAGTTTCCAAACCCAGACTCCATTTGCCCTTCCCCACATTTAACCCAGCATGCAAACAGGAAGGCATAGTCTCTTAGTCAAATTGTAAATTGTCACTGTGCTCCAGTGACATGTCGTAGAGCTGAGGGACTTGCACCATGACCAAGCAATGCTTGGAGTTCTGCCAAGGACCACGGTGCAAAACCAAAGTCTTCCTGGGCAGATAAGTCTCGGAGGCGTTCTGAGACTGGCTTGAGGACACATGGCTGGTAAGTAGTGGGCCCAGGGTTTCTCATCACAGGTTAGTATTTTCTCTACATGACATCTGAGAGGTCTTCTGAGCAATCATATTAATGCTCAGCTATAATTCTCAGCTGTCTATGAACTATTTGCAGTGTGAATAACGTACCTTTTTCTGGAGCTTTTCAGGGCAAGACTGAGCTCTCCTTCTTTGTCTGCATTTCCTCATAGTTGCCCTTGGTCTCCTCCCCTACATAAAAACAAACAACTATTCCTCATTGTGTTCCAGTGGAAATATAAAACAGTCTCATGTGTCTGTGCCAAAGCACAACTTGTGGGGACGGGGTAAGCATTTTCTATGGGATCACACACTGAAGGCTGTGGGGGGCTCAATGGATTGCTGCAGAGCACAGGGAGCTGGGGTCCAAGCCCTTACATCCAGGTGCTGCAAGTCTGAAGCATCTTCCAGCACCCTTCCCTCTCCATTATAGCACCCTCTCTCCTCCTACTCCCCTTGCAGACACACAGATTTCATACCTGGAGCACAGGGGTGGGGCTTACCATCAGCATCAAGTCGGAGGCTTCCCTGGAATGTCCTTCTTTCCTACCTATACCGCTTGTGACCCCTCTTACCTTGTGAGTTGACTCTGTCCATGTTGCTTAGAGACCCAAATCCTCCCATGATGTCAGAGACCAATGACCCATTTTATATATGCAGAAAGTGAGATCCAGGGACAATAAAGTAAAAAAAAAAAAATAAGGCACCTGGCAAATTATCAACACAACAGAGTGGGACTCTGGGCTGCTGGGCCTCATTCTGTTGCTGTTCCCACTTCTGCACACTGTCTGCATAAGGAGGAGAGTAAGGGTGGAACAAGCTCTGAGACCTGAGTCAGGTGGCATTTCCCCTCCAGGGTTTCTGACCCCACCTTCCCCTTGAAGTATAATAATGATGGTTCACATTTGCTGAGCATTTGCTACATATCAGGTACCTGGTTAAATATTTAATACGCTAGATATCATTCTATTCCTCACCAATAGTTCTATGAAATAGGTGTAATCATTACCCCTATTTTACAGAATAGGTAACTAAAACTTAGAGAGCTTAAGTCATTTGCCTCGGGTGACTCAGGAAATAAAAGTCAAGATTATCAGGCTGCAGACCTCAAGCCCCAGTGCACAGCGCTGGCCTACCTCTCACTCTAGCCATGCTGAGTCATGCTGTACTGAGAGCTGTTTCTGTCCCTTGACACAAATAATGTTCAGGGATGAGGTGCTAGTCTTGGAAAGCAGGATCACTCTTCTTTCAAGAGGCCCGATTTTTTAAACTTTCTTGACTCTTGCCACCACCAAACATGCTCCCTGAACAATTTAATCTGTCTCAGTGCCCCTGCCACCTTTTCACATGCTCTAGATCATATTGATTTCTCCACGTGGATTTTTTCAACAGTTTCCCGTTAGCCTTGGTCCCTTCCATGTAAGGATCCTTCTGTCACTGCTGACACTGGTTGCAGTATAATCTATAAGAGAAGACAGAAATCTCTCCACAGCAATGACTGCTCTCTCCTGAAGCTCAGAGCATGGAAGGAGCCAGTCCTCCTTATAGCAAGCTGTGGGTACAGCGGTTGAAACTGTCCAAATAAATGGGCTGCAGGGAAGTTTGTCCCTGGTGTGGACTAAAGGGCTTAGAGGGAGAAGGGGCTCATGAATCATGAAAGTTCAAGATTGGACCTAATAGTGATTTGATTTGTGTTTATAAAATTTTTACTTTTACTTTTGCTCCAGTCAAATATAATCTGATTTCACCCTATCCCTCAGCTTCTTAATGAGGTTGGCTTAAATCCTTACCTCTGGGAGAGTCTAATGTTCTACTGCCCTCTTGAGACTGGGAATTCCTGGACTCTTGGGTTTGTCCTATCTTGTGGTGCAGCAATTTATCCTTCATCTTAGAAGGGGGTGTTCCATCACATTATAGACCCAGACCCCAACTTTTATAGAAATTAATGTATTGCCATGATTTTTATCTCCCATTTTTTGGTATGCCTGTATCTTAGTATGGCACATATATACTTGCCAATTATTGCTGTCCAATTCTAATTAGTGCAATGTTCCCTGGTTGACCATCATGATGATACATAGAAAGTCAAGGCCATTCAGATTCCCTTGGGCTATATTATGATAAGTGATCAAGAAAGTTAGCATAGCTGAGAGGCATGAATACAAGTACACTTTTGTCCTGGCTATGTAAAGACAAAACTGCCTCAGGTTTTCTCTTATTATGAGATTTGGCAAAAAAAAAAAAGTATTAACCCAATAAGTAGCTGTGTGTCAGGAATCAGAGTAACGGTAATGATGTAAGGGTCCAGTCAAGAATTCAGCTATTCTAATAATATGAACAGGGAAAACTTAATATAAAGAACTATTTACTAGTAAAATGGTAAAATGTGATTAACTACTGAAAAATAAGTAGGAACAAAATAACTCTAAGGAATATAGGCACAACCAATGTATAGAGTAACTTACTACCAATAAAGGAAGAAGGCTCACCCACAGAGCTAATAGCCAGAGCTTATGGTCTGCTGGGTGGATGGAAGTACTCCAGAGTCAGTAGGCCAGAACTAGTCAACAGGAAACTGTCCTCTGTAGTGCCAGAGAAACTCACTGGAGCACCACTGGTGCTCCTGCAAGCCTCCAGCAGCCAACCATTCTGTAGTAGGAAAAAGGCACACACACTAGAGTCAGGAATAGAGGACCCAGTCTTTGCTATGCCTTGTAGCTTCCCTCCAGATCCTACTATTGACAAAGCATAACATTGCACCTACTAGCAAAGGAGTAATGTTTATAGGGCCCATCTCCCATATCATAAAGCAGGGCAAAGAAAGATGGATTCAGAGGTGAGAGACAATAAAATGATAATTGGCACACGTTTTTATCTGCTCCACTAATTTTACCATATCCAGAATGGTAGCTGTGACTAGAACTTCCCTTCCCCATAGTTAAACTCATGGTAGTACTCCATCAACTGCTATGGTCCAATTGCTGTTTCCTGAGGCAAAGAAAGTGGACTCTAGTAGGGATGTAACCGAAAGCACAGCTCCTTTGAATGATGCAAAGACAGACCAGAACAGATTCTTTGGTTTCCCACACCATTCCTTTAGGCCTCCTCTGATTTTAACCATTCCTGAGACAGACAATGCCATGCAAGTCCAGATTCACCTTCTGGTGGAAGTATCCCCTTTCAAGCAACAAATGTCATCTCATTCCACCTTCTTCTTCATTCCCCCTTCCTCTCCCATAGTCTCTTGCTACCACAGCCAATCTGTTACACTTGGGCATTGAGAGTCTGTTATGTGATACTACCCATCTCTTGCCCTGGATTACTGGGCCAAGCGCAAGACTACTGTAGAAGTGCTGGGGAGTTAACATCTCTGGAAACAATTCTTAAATAATGTGAGATGGGACTCTAACTAAATGCTTCATCTTCATTATTTACAAGTGGAAGATTCTGGGACATATTCTATTTCAAGGGTCCAGCAAATTTTAGTCTTTTTTTTAATCTCATATAGGCTCTCAATAATACATATTTATATTGGCTTTTCCTCACTGTCTTTCTTAGTCTCCCTTCTTCCTCACTTCTGCTTCCTGAGATCACTTCCCAAAGAAACTACCTGCACTCAACAACTTGCCTTAGGCTCTGATTTCAAAGGAAACCGCATAAGATACCCTGTATACTAGGGGTTCCTACTATACTACTTACCATCATTGATATGATTCAATTGTTCTCAAACAAGCAATGTACTGATAGCTAAAAGATATCCCATGGTATCACTGTCCCAGCATCCATTTTGTTTGGCCAGGCAGCCTGCAGGGACCCTAAACTGACACTAGCCCCTCATGCAAGTGCATGTCTTAGACAACAGCCCATAGAATCACATGCAAATGTAAATTCCCAGTATGATTTCCCAGTAGCCCTTGTGATCAACAATCTTCCATGCCTCCTACTGACTTACGCTGTGCACTTAGATATGAACCCTCATGGAACTCACCAAACCCTACTCTTTTGGTTTGAATTGACCAATCTAGCCTTAACCAGGAGTCAAAGCATTCCATCCATAGATCCTAATAAAGGCTTGTGCCCCAGGTCGTAACATTCATTTTGTTTGCACTCTGCCTTGACCTCTCCATGTGGCCTCTTGAAGCAAACTATGTACTTCCCTCAGGACCTGTGACTAGTAAACTTCTCTATTTCAATTTTTCTTGTAATCTATTGTTGAACTATGACTTACCATCACCACACTATGCTCCACAATTAACCAAGTCATACATAATCCAATTCCAAAATCACACTCTGATAGTTAGCTTTCTAGAACCGTTCCTGGTATGATTCACTTAGCCTACTTTCCCTAGGAGGGATAAAGCCTAATATAAAAATTTAAACTTGTGCTTTATTTAAAAAAATGTATTCTTAGTGTAATAATGAAACAAATTATAGATGTAGAAAAGAAGGAAAAGTAATTCAGGGTAATGTGATACTATACTGGTCTATGTTTCCTAATAAGTCATGAAGAAACACCAATATTCTGCATATTCTTGTGTTTGTTTACATAGGATTTCTTCACATGGACTACAGGAAAAAGCACACTGAAGTAGTCCATGGGAGAGTAGGGTGAAAATTTAACCTTCTGCCTCCATCCTGTATCCTGGCTTCCATTTGTTGTTTACTTCATGGAGAATTAACTCCCCCTCTGTTAGGTCTTGCCATACAGCCCTTTGGCAGATGCTTGGATAGTCAGATCCTAATTATGGCATGGTAGTTCACCCAAATCTGAATGTAATCAAATGAATCATACACTTGGCAAGTGACTAGTAGGCATGGCTTCATAGTAACAGCCACTGGAAGGCTCCACAGTCCAGGACAAAAGACACCCATCAGGACACATCACAGAATCTCAGGGCTCCAAATGTAAGCATTAGGCTGTGGCAGTTGATATGGAAAAAGTCCATGGGACCGAGAGACTGGCAGGCTGAGGAAATATGAGGAGGTACCTAACAAGTGTCTAACATGGCTGCTTTAGGCTGGAGTGAGTCAAGGAGGTTCTGTTATGTGGAATAAAACATCCAGGACCTTGACTAGCAGTCAAGGCAGGGGGAGAGGGTGGTGATAGTGCCAAAATATTATTCAAAGTATAGGGATAGTTGGATGGTAAGAGATTGTGAAGAGACATGGAAGAGTATTCTCACCCAGAGATGTATCCAGCTCATCTTATCATGACAATTCCCAAGATGAGAAATTACTCAGACATCTACAGGGTTCCAGCTACTCCAACACACCTGTGGCAAGCAGGAAGCTGACATGATGAGTATTTAATAGGACCTGTGCCTGCCTTTTAATGATCATACATTTATGTAAATATAGTTCTCACATCCAGAGTTCAAACTCAGGAAAGTCTGAATTTGTAAACAATTTTGCATCTGAAGCTTCCATTAAATGCCTGAGCATGAAGACTCAATTTAAGTAATCAGCACATTTGTAGAGAGGAGTCACAAATCAGTTATACTAGATGGAACTGTGAATAGGTTCTGAACTTGGCCACAGAACTCAATCAGAGTGATCTGTTCTGAGTGAAGCAGGAAAAAAAAAAGGAAATTATTCCTCTGGATTTTCTGAGGCAGGTATACTGAGCCCAGTTTTCCATCATGTCTGATCAGGGAGATAAGAAAACAGCAGAGGCTCCTCAGAAAAGACAGAGGAGAGTACCGGCCATGTTGAATAAGTGTCTTACAAGTAACCCATCTTATCCCCAATAGAGTAAGTAATAAATACTTTCCTGAGTAATAAACAGGGAAGCATCAGGTCAACCTCCAGGACATAAACTTCATGTCATCTGATTAAAAGTCATGGCCATAATTACATCAAATTCCCCTCAATGCAGAGAATGATGAGCTATAAAAGTTACATGTCCATGCATGTTTTTGCATGTCCACCCACAGGTACACATGACTATCCCAGGTTTGCTCTAGAAATTTGTCTTTTCTCTCAATTTTAGCACTGTATCCCCTTCGTCATAACTCCTACTGACCCCACATGCAAAATGGCTGTTGATGCATCAATTCATTTCCCTTCACTCTGCTCTTATGTGAAGTCAGTCTTATTTGGAAGACTGAAGCATAGCCCTAACTGCAGGGGTTGAGGGGAGAGATCTGAGGGAAGGCTCAGGAGATGACCTCCCATCTTGCCTCCTCTATGAACCCTTTCCTAAAGCAGCCTCACCATGTAGAGCTGACCTCTATATTTTATTCACATCTGTTCACTCTTGTGCATTCCTTTATATTGTACTCCTTTGTTTTCTTGACTATGTTTCTGGACTAGTCTTAGAGGTGGGAAGTGATTTCTCTCTCTATCCCTAGCTCCATGCTCAGTATTTTGTGAGAAACATTGTAAATATTATGTGAATTGAAGAACAAATGAGGCTATGGTTCAATCTGAATCAATTGCTCTGATTGAAGCAGCACTGAACAGTTATAGCATAACTGAATAGTTATGAACTATTATATTTTTAAAATTGTATTTTTAAAAATAAGTTAGGAAATGATTTTTTTCTGTTGATATGTCAATAAGAGAAAATCAGGTTATCAAAGAAGCATGTTATCACTCCTTGATATTTACACAAAGGAGTTGAAAACTAATGGCCACACCAAAATTTACACATGGATGCTTATAGCAGCTTTATTCATAACTGCCAAAACTTAGAAGAAACCAATATGTCCTTCAGCAGGCGAATGGAGAAGTAACTGTGGTACCTCCAGATAATAGAAAATTATTCAGAACTGAAAAGATACATGCTACCAAGCCATAAAAAAGACATAGAAGAAACTTAAATGCATATTACTAAGCAAAAGAAGTCCTGTTACTAAATAAAAGAGTCTACAACTGTACCATTCCAATTATATGGCATTATGAAAAAGGCATTTAGAAGTAAAATTTATTGGGGTGCCTGGGTGGCTCAGTCAGTTAAGTGACCGACTTTTGATTTTGGCTCAGGTCATGACCTCACAGTTGTGACATTGAGCCTGGCTATTGGGCTCCATACTGAGCATAGAGCCTGCCTGGGATTCTCTCTCTCTCTCTCTCTCTCTCTCTCTCTCTCTCTCTCTCTCTCTCTCTCTTTCTCTCTCTCTCTCTCAAATAAATAAACAAGAAAAAAGGTAACATTTATGGAGTACTGACTACATTCAAAGGCTTTGCATAGAGCTTTACATGTATTGTGAAGTTAGGTATCATCACTCCTATTTTGCAGATAAAGAAACTGAGGCTTAGAAAGGTTAAGTAACTTACCCAAGGTTATAAATTAGTATGCAGCAGTATTTTGCCACAAAATTTACTGCTCTTATTCATCCCATCTTTTTGTCTTTCAGAGCACATTTCTCTCCAGAGGACACCGCATGGGGCTGCCCAAACACCAGACATCCTGCTAACAGTACTGCATTAGCTAAAGAGATACGCAGAGGGATCAGTCGTGGAGTTCTGAGAACATTCCTTCCAGGCTCTATGTGCTAGACTTGGTATGCCACAGTGTGTTCATCTAATTTCATAAATGAAAAACACAGGATTCTTCATCATAAAATACTACATGTCCATCCACACACACAGATTGCTTCTTGATTCATATATTTTTTCATTGTCTGGGTTGCCTTCTAGAAAGTGAATGCCACAATTTTCTCTCTTGTTCTTTATTGTACTCTCAGTGTGTAGACCCACTAATTAGTGCAGCCTACTAATGAATGAATAAAATGAACAAATGAATGGAAAAATACATGCACATATTGCCTTACTATTTACACTGTAAAGGCAGCCAAATATTATTATCCTCATATTATAGACAAGAATAAGTAAGCCACAGAGGTTATATGACTTGCCAAGATCACAGTCTATATTGTTTGGTCTCTTTTGAAAAGACCAGTTCATTTGACACCTGGCCCATGGGACTCTTCCCCAGCCTCTGCCAGAGAAGCAGTGGAGAGAGCCACAGAAGAGAAGAACTTCATGGAGGACTTAAACATTTCAGTTCAAACAGAGTGTGGACACAAGCACCACTAGACTCACTGGGGAGAAAATCAATAATAAAATGGAAAAGAAAACATAAGGAAAAAGAAACACAGGAAAGAAAAATAAAAATCAGTCTTACAAATTATGAAATGAATGTCTCTACAGCCAATCTATGAGGTTCTGGTTATTTGTAGAACAGAGATACAATGGCTTTGTAGCATATTGGTAGCTCAGACACAACTTTCTGCCCTCGGGATGCTCATGGAAACCACCAGCAGCCTGCCAGATCTGTGAGCCTATTGGCAACCAATGGAGAGATTGGCTGCAGACCTGCCCTGCCCCAGGCTGCTGCTTCTTGCCAGCCTGGTGGTCCTCACCAGCAGCCTCTCTGATAGATATCTGCATTATGTAAACAGTCTCCCCTTTTCTGCCTCTAAAGAATGAAACTCAGGAGACCACAATTATATTTTCACCTTCTTTGTGTGACTCAGGAATTTTAAACTAGTTCTCTGATGATTCGGGGTTTTTTTTTTTTTGCATGAGCAAAAGGTGGCCGAGGAAGAGTCAAGGGCAGAGACAATGCCAGTAGTGCAAGTTCCTGACAGTGATCCTGTGCTGCTATCCTGGGAAGAGCAGACCCACTGGACATGCTCTTCCCCTGACAGGCTCCCAAAAGACTGTTTCCAAGGTGCTTGGGTATGGGGCCATTTAAACCTCCCTTCCAACAAGCCCCGCAGAAAGTAGGACACTTTTGCTTCTTTGCTAAGAGATGTTATTCCATCCTGCTCAGGGAGATGAGTGTGCATATGTGTGTGCACACACCCAGACATTCCCCAGTGTACATTCTTACAAGCAGAAAGGTTCAGTGAGCACATACCAGAAAAAGCATATTGAGGTCTGCCAGTTGTCAGCCATCAGGAATAAATTACCCAGAAGAGCTCCCTGGCTGTGGACATTCATATCAAGTCCTGTTACAAAATTGAGCAGCACAAGGTTAGCGAATGCAGGTAGGAAACAGCCACAACATCTTCAGTGTGGGTGAATCAAAGCTGCCTGGTGTTGAGAAAACATTCTCTCTTTATGAGAAATCAGAGTCCTGGCTGTAAACACCCTCCTTCCCTATGACCACTCAAAACTTCTCTAGATCTCCGTCTCTTGGTCTGTTGGATGAGAGGGATAAAACTCTCACTGCAGAGCTCAAAAGTTTTGTTACGTATGTATGTGAAGATCAAATAAGATAATAAATCAGAAAACATTTTGAGAAAGCATAAAGAAATAATAAGTTAGAAGTGTCATGAAGGATATACAGACCTTGGTCCAGGGGCTTCTGATCTGAGGATGATGTTGGAAGAAAAAGAGTGATAAAGAATGCTTTGAATGTGCAAATGAGCAAGGCTCTAGAGGTCCAGGACAGAACCCTGGGTGGGGTGGGAGGGTGCAGGTTGTTAACACAACTCAAAGAACCTTGAGCTTCTATGCAAGGAAGGAATTGGCAGTTCTATATTATTTCTGGAAGTGGTAGGAGGGAAACAAGAGGAAAAATAACTAAAATATCTGTGAGTGGGGTTTGGCTTAAAATTAGAAAAAAAAAATTCCAGGAAGCAATGATAGCAGAGGTAATACTGCAGAAGGTTGACCAATGAGCTAGAATAACCATCTTATGTAAGAGATGCTGGGGCCTCTGAGAAATGGACAGCATGTGGAAGACCCCAGCAATCATGTGTTTCTGAGATGCAATAAAAACAAAAGCTAATATTCACGGCTTACTAAGTGGTAGGCACCATTTGTAGTCTTTTCAAGTACCACATAATTAAATCCTATATCAACTCTATTATTATCCCATTTTAAAGATGGGGCTTAAAGAAGCTGAGTAACTCTTTAGAGTCAGGTATGCAGACTCCTTTCCCAGTTCTCAGATTGGTGGACCCCTTGGGGACAGTGTAGCAAGCAACTTGATGTCTGTGGGCACACAAGGAGAGAAAAAGAAACTCAGTCAATAATTGGCATCAGAGACTAGGGCCCCAGATGATACTGATATCTTTGAGGGTGCAGCTGCCAATCTTTCTTCCCCAAGGTAAATGTGTTTCAGGCAAGCGTCCTATCTATCCGGGTCAGCGATGGACAGCTCACTAATGCATCTAACAGAGTACTTAACACATAACAACACCTAGCAAAACTATGTGAAAGAATAGTGGAGGTCTCTCATTTTATTTATTTTATTGTAGTAAAAACACTTAACATGAGATCTACCCTCTTAACAAAATTTTAAATGCTTAATATAATACTGTTAACTATAAGCACTGTGCTGTCCAGCAGGTCTTTAGAATTTATTCATCTTGCATAACAGTAACTTTATAACTGTTGATTAGTGAATCTCCATTGCCCTCAACCCCTGGTAAATACCATTCTACTCTCTGTTTCTATGAGTGTGGCTTTTATTTATTTATTTATTTTTAATTTTATTTATTTATTTTAAGAGAGAGCACACACACACATGCAAGTAGCAGAGGAGCCAGGGGAGAGGGAAAGAGAGAGAATCCCAAGTAGGCTCTGTGCTGTCAACATGGAGCCCCATACAGGGCTTGATCTCATGACATGAGATCATGATCTGAGCCAAAATCAAGAGATGGGTGCTTAACTGATTGAGCCATATAGGAGCCTCCCACATTTTCTTTATCCATTTATCCGCTGATGGACACTTAGGTTTTTTCCATATCTTGGCTTTCTATAAATAATACAGAATTGAGCATGGGAGTGAAAATACTTCTTTGAGATTCTAATTTCAATTCTCTTAAATATCCAGGAGTGGGATCATAGGGTAGTTTCATTTTTAGTTTTTGAGAAACCTCCATACTACTTTCCATAGTAACTGCATCATTTTACATTCCCACCAACAGTGCACAGGGTTTCAATTTCTACATCCTCACCCACATTGGTTAAATTTGGTGTTGTTTGATAATAGCCATCCTAACAGATGTAAGATGATATTCTGGTTTTAATTTGTATTGCCCCGATGATGAGTGACATTGAGTGTCTTTTCATGTGCTTATTGCCCATTTGTATATCTTCTTTGAAGAAATATTTGTTGAAGTCTTTCACCATTTTTTAATTGAGTTATTTGTTTTTTGCTATAAGATATGAATATGAGAACCAGAGAGGATGAGTGACTTGCTCGGTGTCACACAGCTTTGTGGGCATACTGCCATCCACATCATGCTGACTCTGGACTCTGTCATTTTGTCAGGCCCAACCTGCCAGCCTCTTGTGATTAAAAGGAAAAAAGCAAACTATTCTCAGTCCTTCTCTCACTCAGTTGCAGAGCTTCAGGAAGCCGCTCCTTCAAAATAAAATAATAAAATAAAATAAGTTAGTGGGTAGAGAGATTTCAATAAAAATATGTTTACCTTGTAACACCTCCTGCAATCCAAATGCTAGAAACACTTTGATAAGCAGCTGTGAGCCAGAGGCACACACAGAATTAGTTACAGAATCTTGCTAGCACACTTAATTAGTTACAGAATCTTTCTCAGGTTTCCTATGTAGGTATGGAGCTGCTGGAGAAGTTGGAGGCACACAAGAAAGGAGATAGGTGTGGACTGGGGGAATCTGCTTGTCTATATAACCAACCTTGTTAGTCCAAGACTATCATGGGTATAGCACTAAAAATTCTGCATCCTAGGAAACCCATTCCTGGAATGCAAAGGTCCTGGTTTTAAGGAATGCATACAGAAGTTTAAGAAAAATATACAAAACTCATATAACAGTCCCCCCAAACAGGGGCTAGGAGTAATGCTTGTTTGAGTGTGACACAGATTAGCTGCCTTACAGAGTCACTGTTATCCTATTAATGCTGGCAACCGTGACTTGCAGCTCACACCAAACTTGTGTAAGCATCATTTGGAACAATGTGGCTTACATGTGCAATTTGGTGTAATGGTGAGCAGTAACTCCATCTGTGACATTGCCTGTGGAGTCATTGTTATACATCATGTCCAGAGTGTGTGAATATTGTGACCATAGTTCCTGAGAGTTCAGATCATGAAAATGAGGACAGTTACAATACTAATATCAGTCTGACCCAGACATTACTGAAAGAGGGTTTTACTTTAATGACCGATGAATAGACACACACAACTGAATTTGGCAGGTAAATACCTGATGCAGAGAACTCTGCAAAACATTCAGAAAATGAATGGGGACTCAGCATAATGAAGGGGATGAAAAAGTACATATCGAAACTGATCTCAAAAGTCCAGGCTCAGCATGCAAGTACTTCTAAATTACTTAAAAGTTTTCATCGCCTGGGGTGCCTGGGTGGCTCAATCAGTTAATCATCTGACTCTTTGTTTCAGCTCAAGTCATGATCTCATGGTTTGTGAGATTGAGTCCCACAAAAAACTCCACACTGACAGCGCAGAGCCTGCTTGGGATTCTCTCTCTCTCTCTCTCTCTCTCTCTCTCAAAATAAATAAACATTTAAAAAATGCTTTCATCTCCCAAAAAGATACCAAATCTCAGTTGTAAATAGTAATGCCTGAATTAGCTTGGACCTACAGCATGAATGAATATGTATTATTGTTTCTTGTACTGTTCTCTTAATTGCTCTATGAGAATGAGTTAAGTTATATTTCTTCATTTATAAATTGCAACTACAATGACCAGTGGGAGAACAATAAGAAAAATTTGATGACAGATGTGTCAGTCCTTGCAATTTAGAGCTGTTTCTGTCACATCTTACCAGCAATCATGCTTTGTACAGTGTATCAAGTGATATGTGGAATCATATCAACAACAACAAAAATTTGTTCCCAAACTTTTAGGTATTTTGATTTGGGTAAAAGAAATAGTTTCAAATCATCTCAACTTTCATGAAGATTTTAATGAAACCAAAGAAAATATTTTATTGTACAAACATAAACTAGACTTTGCTAATATATCTGCATATTCAGCAGACAGTGCAAATGTGAATTTTGGCAAATTCAGTTCATTCTGTAAACTTATCAAAGAAAATGAAAAGGGTATACCTGTTAACTGTCCTGCACACTTTGTGCACAACACCACTTCAGTGGCATGCAGTTTGCTTCCCTGTGAGATTGGGTCACTTTTTAGTTCCTCACTAATGGGAAGAAAGGCTTATAAAATTTCTTACTTAATGGAGCTAGAGGAGATCTCTTCCTTAGCCATAGGCTTACCAGATTCCTGACATTGTTTTAGAAGTGTTGTCCTGCCATCAGCTCATATTTTCCAACTATGAGACCAGAAGAATGACCTTGTCTAATTTGGAAACACACTAAAGATGAGAATGGAAAAAAGGATTACAGTAAAATAAAAATTTTTATGCTATTTCTCCAAACTGGTGAAGAGGCCATAGAAGCCAAGAAGATGAGCAGATTTTACCTAAGCTGTTGGGTGTTATGTTTAGGTTTCAACAAAAATTCAAAATGCCTCACTTTTTTATTATAAGACTGCTTTTATACTCAAAATAATGTCACTAGAAAAGAGCAGCCAAGTTAACCAGAATTTTCTCAATTTCTTAACTAAAACCGCAACTTGTTTTGAATCCAACTTTGATTTCACAAGTTTTACTCTGTGCTATAAAATCATTTCCCCTGAGAAAGAAAGATTTAACTTTTGATGGAATGCAGTGTGCCTGAGTGTTTAAAATGAACACCACAGATATGGAGAGTCTATGATAAATTTAGGATGTAGACAACCTAACTGAAGAAAACAAACATGCAGGCCCAAAGTGAATAGACATTTTCTGGGAGTTAGTTAGAAACTAATTCCTACAAGTGTAAAACATGCTATTGCTGGTGAGTAAAATCCTAAGAACCCACACTTGTATGCTTTTGTTGAGAGGATATTTAGCTTGATGTCATCACACTGGACTAGCATCTTGATAAGAGTAAACTGAAGGTCAACATGAATGTTGTGTTTGATCATATTCATGCTTAACACTTCATTAAAGAAAAAAGAATGTTCTGTAGGCTGCAGGAAGTTCAGAAAAGTACTGGAACATGAAATAGAGTAAAGTATCCTACTGCATCATGGGAAGGAAATAAAAAACACAACATTGTTTTAAATATTAAATATGATCTATATTTACTATTTGCTTAATTAGTTCTGTTGTATTTGTCCACCTTTTGAAAATCCTCACACTGGGGAAAGAAGATGGCAACAGAGTAGGAGGGTACTAGACTCGCCTTGTCCCATAAACACAACTAGATAACTATCAAATAATTCTAAATATCCCTGAAAATGACCTGAAGACTAATAGAACAAACTCCAGTCTAAAGGTAGAGAAGCGGTCACATTGGAGAAGGTAGGAAGTGCAAAGGTGAGGTTTGGGAGATCATAGCTGCTGCAATGGGGAGGGAGCTATGGTTGAGGAGAAAAACTAGAGACAGACTAACACACAGGGGAGCCCACACGGAAAGATAAAACACCTCATCACAATAGGCTACAAAAGCAAAAGGGGTCAAACTTTGAGAGTTCTTGTAACTAGCAGGGCTTAAAGCTTGGCATTTTATTATTTGTTTTGTTTTGTTTTTTATTTCTTTAATGTTTGTTTGTTTGTTTATTATTTAGAGATATACAGAGAATCCCAAGTGCAGAGAATCTTCACTGTCAGCACAGAGACTGATGCAGGGCTCAGTCTCACAAACCATGAGATAATGACCTGAGCAGAAATCAAAAACTGGCCACTCAACAAAGAGTCAGCCACTCAACTGACTGAGCCACCCAGGTGCCCGTTTAAGCCTGGAGTTTTAAAAGTCAAGGTGCTTGGCTCCAGGAGAGCCTAAAGGCATTGGGCTGCTCTTAGAGAAAAGGCAGGACAAAGAGCTTGTGAACACAGAGCATGAAAATAGCAATCTGAAGAATGCCTGGAGCACACAGTGGGGAGGTTATTTGCTCTTCTTGGAGTGTGGTCCAGAGAATCAGCATTCACAAAGGGAACCCTCTGGCAGCAAAGGAACTGGCCAGGACCATTTCTCTCCCCAACCCCTCACCATAAACACAGACCCCCCCTTCAAGAACCATTGCAGCACCTACGCTCACTACCTAACTTGCTTATACCAAGCACCACCCTCTTATGTGCTCTGGTGGAACCACTCTTTCCGGTCACATTTGCCTCAGTCCTAGCACAGTGAGGTCCTTCCCCCAGAAGATCAGGCCAAAACCCTAACCAAACCACTGCCTCTCCCAACCTGGGAGTTCTTCATAAGGCCACTATACTCAAGAAGAGTAGAAGTAGCTCACTTTCCTAACACAGAATATCAGGCACAGAGCCTTAGACAAAATGAGAAAACAAAGAAATTTGACCCAAATGAAAGAACAGGACAAGGCCACAGCCAAAAATCTAAGTGAAACAGGTAAGTAACATACCTGATAGAGAATTTAAAGTAATGATCATAAAGATATTCACTGGACCTAAGAAAAGAGTGAGACCCTTAACATAGAGATGAGGAAAACATAGCAGAGATAAAAGACACATAAATGAAATGAAAAACACACCTGATAGAATGAGCAACAGGCTGGAAAAAGCAGAGGAGCAAATTAACAACCTACAAAACAGGGTAATGGAAATCAAATCAGGTTGAACAAAAGAGAGAAAAAAGAACTATACAAAATGAGAATAGACTTAGGGAATTCAGTGACTCCATTAAATAGCATTCCTATTCTAGGAATCCCAGGAGAGTAAGAAAGAGAAAAGGCGGAAGAAAATTTATTTGAAGGAATAATTGCTAAAAACAGCACTAATCTTGGGAAAGAAACATATCCAGACCCATGAGGCACAGAGAACCCCTAACAAAATCTATATCAAATATCAAAAAATCCACACCAAGTCACATTATAATAAAAATGACAAAATATACTGATTAAAAAATTTTAAAGCAAAAATACAAAATAAGACAGTTACATCTAAGGGAAAATACATAAGGCTATCAGGTGTTTTGTTTGTTTGTTTGTTTGTTTGTTTTCAGTAGAAACTTTCCAAGCCAGAAGGGAGTGGCATGATATATTCAAAGTGCTAAGTGTGAAAAATCTGCGGCCAAGAATACTCTATCCAGCAAGGCTATCATTAAGAATAGGAGAGATAAAGAATTTCCAGGACAAACAAAAACTAAAGGAGTTTATGACCACTAAAACAGCACTGCAAGAAATATTAAAGAGGGTACTTTGAGTGGAAAGTAAAAAACAAATGTGACAGTCTGAAAGCAGAAACACAAAGGCAGTAAAAATGAATAATTTTGTAAAATATCAGGAAAGTCACTCATAAAAAAAGGATGTAAAATATGACACCAAAAACATGAGATGGTGTAAAGAATGGGTTCAAACTTAAATAATAACCAACTTAATACAGATTGATATACGTAGAAGATGTTTTATCCAAATCTGATGGTAACTACAAATCAAGAACCACTAATACATACACAAAGAATAAAGAGAAAGAAACCCAATATATCACTAAAGAAAAACAGCAAACCATGAAAGAGAAAGAAGAAAGTATCAGAGAAAATCTTCAGCAACAAGCACAAAACAAGTAATAAAATGGAACTAAATTCATATATATCAATAATTACTTTGAATGTAAATGTAAATGCACCAACTAAAGACATGAGGTGTCAGAATGGATAAGAAAACAAGACCCATCTACAAGGGACTCATTCTAGACTTAAAGACACCTGCAGATTAAAAGTAAGGGGATAGACAAATATTTATCATACAAATGGATGTCAAAAGAAAGCCAGAGTAGCAATACTTATATCAAAGAAGGTAGATTTTAAAATAAAGATGTAACAAGAAACAAAGAAGGACACTATATAACTGTAAAGGGAACAATCCAACAAAAAACTCTAAAAATTGTAAATATTTATGCACCCAATTTGAAAGCACCTAAATATATAAAACAATAAATGCAAGAATAAAGGAACTAATTAAGAATAATATAGTAATAGTAGGGAAATAACACACACTTACATCAATGGACAGAACATCTAAACAGAAAAATCATCACCATCATCAACAACAACAAAAACAACAAAAACCAATGGCTTTGAATGACACATTGGACAAGATGGACTTAACAGGTATATCCAGAACATTCCATCTTAAAACAGCGGAATACACATTCTTTTCAAGTAAACATGGAACATTCTCCAGCATACATCACATATTAGGTCACAAAACAGGCCTTATCAAACATATAAAGATTGAAATCATACCATGTGCCTTTTCTCACAACAATGCTAAGAAACTAGAAATCAATCACAAGAAAAATCTGGAAAGACCACAAATACATGGAGGTTAAATAGCATTCTACTAAACAATGAAATGGTCAACCAGGAAATAAAAGAAGAATAAAAAAGTATATGGAAATACATGAAAATGAAAATGGAACTGTTCAAAACCTCTGGGATTCAGCAAAAGTGGTCTAGGAGGGTAATTTATAGCAATATAGTCCTACCTCAACAAATAAGAAAAATCTCAATACAACCTAAGGAGCTGAAAAAAGAACAAAACCTAAAACGAGACAAAGTAAAGAAATAATAAAGATTAGAATAAAAGTAAATGATATAGAAACTAAAAAACAAAACAAAACAAAACAATAGAAGAGTTCAGTGAAACCAGGACCTGGTTAATAAAATTAATGAACCTGTAGATGAATTTATCAAAAAGAAAAGACAAAAGACCCAAACAAATAAAAACAAATAAAAGAGGAGAAATAATAACCAACACCAAAGAAATACAAACAATTGAAGAGATTGTTATGAAAAACTACATACCAACAAATTGGACAACCTGGAAGAAATGGATAAATTTCTAGAAACATATAAACTATCAAAACTGAAACAGGAACTAGAAAACTTGAACAGACCAATAAAGAGCAAAGAAACTGAATCAGTAATCACAGTCTCCCCACAAACAAAAGTACAGGGCCAGATGAGTTCCCAGAGTTCTGCCAAACATTTAAAGAAGAGTGAATACCTATTCTTTTCAAACTATTCCAAAAAATAGAAATGGAAGTAAAACTTCCAAACTCATTCTATGAAGCCAGCATTACCTTTATTCCAAAAGCAAACTCCACTAAAAAAGAGAATTACAGGCCAAAATCCCTGATGAACATTGATGCAAAAATTAACAGAATACCAGCAAATCAAATGTATCAATACATCAAAAAAAGGCATTCACCACAATCAAGTAAGATTTATTCCTAGGTTGTAAGGGTGGTTTGATATTCACAATTAAATCAATGTGATACACCACATTCATATAAGAAAGGATAAGGACCATATGATCCTTTCAATAGATGCAGAAAAAGCATTTGGCAAAGTACAATATCCATTCATGATAAACACCCTCAACAAAGTAGGGTTGTTGAGGTGACACATCTCAACATAATAAAATACATATACAAAAACCCCACAGCTAATATCAATTTCTTCCATGATCAGAAACAGAAATGTCCACTCCCACCACTGTTATTTTACATAGTTCTGGGAAGTCCTAGGCACAGCAATCAAACAACAAAAAGAAATAAAAAGCATCAAAATAGGCAAAGAAGTCAAACTTTCACTATTTGCAAACATCATGATACTATATATAGAAAACCCAAAAAATTCTACCAAAAAAATATTCTAGAACTGATATATGAATTCAGTAAAGTTGCAAAATACAAAATCAATGCACAGAAATCTGTTGCATTTCCTTACACCAATAAATCAGCAGAAAGAGAAATTAAGGAATCAAGTCCCATTTATAATTGCACCCGAAACATAAGATACCTTGGAATGGTGAAAGACTTGCACTCTGAAAACTAAGAAACACTGATGAAAGAAATTGAAAAAGATGCAAAGAAATGGGAAAACATTCCATGCTCATGTATTGGAAGAACAAATATTGTTAAAATCTCTATACTCCCAAAGCAGTCTATATATTTAATGCAAACTTTATAAAAAAACAAAAGTATTTTTCACAAATCTAGAACAAATAAACAATCCCAAAATTTGTATGGAAGCACAATAGACCCTGAATCACCAAAGCAACTTTGAAAAAGAAAAGCAAAGCTGGAGTCATCCCAGCTTTCTAGACTTCAATTTATATTGCAAAACTGTAGTCATCCAAACAGTATGTTGCTGAAACAAAAGTAGACACACAGATTAATAGAACAGAATAGAAAGCCAGAAATGAATTCACAACTACATGGTCAATTATCTTTGGCAATGCAGGAATGAATATCCATTGGGAAAAAGACTGTATTGAGAAAACTGAACAGCCACACGTAAAAGAAAGAAACTGGACCACTGTCTTACACCATACACAGAAATAAATTCACAGTGGATTAAAGACCTAAATGTGAGACCTTAAGCCATAGAAATCCTATGGGAAAACACAAGCAGTAACTAACCTTTTTGACATCGGCCATGGCAAATTCTTCCTAAATATATCTCCTGAGGCAAGGGAAACAAAAGCAAAAATAAGCTATGGGACTTCAAAATAAAAAGCTTCTGCACAGCAAAGGAAATAATCAACAAAACTAAAAGGCACCCTAAAGAATGGGAGAAGATATTGCAAAAGACATATACGATAAAGGGTTAGTATCTAAAATCTATAAAGAACGTATAAAACTCAACCCCCAAAAAATGAATAATCAGATTTAAAAATCAGTAGAAGACATGAATAGACATTTTTCAAAAGACATCCAGATGGCTAACAAACACATGAAAAGATGCTCAACATCAGGGAAATACAAATCAAAACCATGATGAGATATTACCCCACACCTGTCAGAATGGCTAAAATCAACAACACAAGAAACAACAGGTATTGATGAGGATTTGAAAAAAGGGGAACCCTCTTACACTGTTGGTGGAAATGCAAACTGGTACAGCCACTCTGGAAAACAGTATGGAGTTTCCTCAAAAAGTAAAAATAGATCCATTCTATGATCCAGCTATTGCACTAGTGGGTATTTACCCAAAGAATATGAGAACACTGATTCAAAGGGATCCATGCACCTCTATGTTTATAGCAGTATTATTTACAATAACCAAGATATGAAGCAGCCCAAGTGTCTGTCAGTTGATGAATGAATACAGAAGATGTGGTATATGTATACAGTGAAATATTACCCTGTCATTAAAAAAGGAATGAAATCTTGCCATTCTCAATGACATGGATGGAGCTAGAGAGTATAATGCTAAGCGAAATAAGTCAGTCAGAGAGACAAATGCTATATGATTTCATTCATATGTGGAATTTAAGAAACAAAATAAAGAACAAAGGGGAGAGAAAGAGAAAGAGATGAAAAGAGATGAACCAAGAAACAGACTCTTAACTGTAGAGAACAAACTGATGGTTACCAGAGGGGAGGGGAGTTGGCGGATGGGTGAAATAGGTGATGAGGATTGAGTAGTGCACTTGTCATAATGAGCACTGGGTGGTCAAAATAAAAACTTTAAAAATATTTAGATAAGTAAAGGCCTCAATTTATATATCTTAAGAATACACAATTATATAGCCTACAAAAGGTAAGTATACAATAAACAATTATAAAACCTTATATAATAGAACAGAAATATAAACATGCTAGTAGCCATATTGTTATTTTGTTTAAATAATAACATTAATTGGAACAAAAAATCAAATTGTATAGAGTACATAATTTCAATTAAACACATATTTTCCCATAATGTTTATGGCTAAAGTAATAATGCATCATGTAATTATTACTATATACTAAACTATTGTCATTTATTTTTGTATGGTATGGATATATGTCCCATGTTGGCTATGTAAAAACTGGTCACTTTGTTCTGCTTGGGGAATGATGGTGACCTGTTAGCCTAGAAATGTCCAGTTCAGAGCTCTGACTGGACCGGAGTTCCTCCTGTTGACTTTCCTGCATACCCAAACCCCATCTCTTCTCTGGGATCAGACCCATACCTGGCATAGTCTCTAGATCTTCAGTTTTCTCACTAATCAGATAGACCAGTCTGGATTGAACAGGGCCTGGTATTTGCTCAGACGTTGATGCTAACTTAGCTTTTTCAAGGGACTTGCCTAACTTTTCCTTTGCTTATGGAATAAGCCCACTGAAATAAACAACCTATCTTTTTCTGACTTCCCCGGGGCCTGAAGCTCAGGGGCTCTTCCTGGCCTGCAGGGATGCGGGAAGCAGCCGGACAGTGAGTGCATACACTCAGGCAATGTGCATGGGCTGGGAACCCTTAAGGGCAAACTGTCTGAATTAGAAGCACTTTAATGATTGTCATGGGCATGATTCTGCAGCTTCATCTCCAATTTGAGCTCCCACTCATTGTTCTGACAGCCTTCAGAGCAGCTTCCCTAGATCTTGGACTATCAACATTCTTGGTGCCGGAGGTAGAAAGGCATTCTGCAGTTACTAAAGCTCCCAGACTACTCAGATACCCATTTAACTTGGTGGAACTTCCCAGCTCACTGGTTCTCAGGAGATCTCTTGATTTTGATTAAGGACCAATGGACCCTTCCAGCCTTAGCTATCTCCCTGGAACCATAGGCCCTTGAAGGAATTCCTACCTTTACCTTCCACAACCTCTGATACGTGGCTGTTCTCTGGAGGCTTTGGAGGCACAACCCCCACCTCCATGGTCATTGTTTGACTTTTAATCAGTTCTGGGCTGGTCCTGTGGGCCTCCAGGTAGTCACACTCAACTGGGCTTTGTCATTGGTGCAGGATATCAGGGCTGACTGCTTTCTTCTATAGTCTGAAGGGTCTTAGCAAGATCATGACTGATATCAGAGGGAGACCATGTTTACACTGCATGCCTTTCCCCACCTAGTCCCTACCTCTAACTTGTGTTCTGCATGTTTGTGTCCCCATTCCAACTTGTTTTCCTAGAAGTATTGGAAAAACCATCCAAGTTTGCTCAGGAGAGAATTTTCCCATGATGTGGGAATTTCAGTGGTAAAATCAATAAAATCCTGAGTAAAACCAGGACAAGTTGGTCTCTTTACAAAGACTGATGCTTTAATTTTTCCTGATAGTTCCTACTATAGGTGTTTATCTGTACACGCACATTGATATAGTAAATTGGGAAGAGGAATAAGGAAAACAAGAATCTATATATGTTGGGGGCTAGCCCTAGGCTTGTCTTATCTGGTTTCCCTCTCTGGTTTGTAGACATATGAAGGGAAATAGATCTTTCTGTAGGAAGAAAATAAACAGAAGAAGGGCTCCACACTACAGAATAAGCAAAAAAGATAAAATATCATATGAACTTGAACTTGAGCTCAGTCGTGGAATACAAAGCATGTATTTGTATTTCTCACAAGAAAGACACTTCTCTATTATTTGAAGCTCATTGTGCTTGGCAACTAGGCACTAAAAATAAGTGCTCTAGCCTAGAGTTCTAGGTCTGTATCACAGAGCTACAGAACCATCACAAAAGCTTCTCATGAGACAAAAATGAGAAACTGAACCGATAGCCCCTCTCCATCCATTCAGTGAGACAAATCTCACACTGAACTGGGCTGATTTTATCCCTCCAGGCCTCTCTGGGCCTTCCTAACTTTCAGTGCTAACCTTTAAGCATATCTTATAGATATTTCTATACAATTGTTCCCCACATAACTAGATATTAGCTTGGTCGAGATTTGACCCATAGATATCTTGGCTTTGACCCCATTAATTTTACATCCTCGAAAGTTTGAACTTTTCCAGGCATTTTGCTAACTCCCAGTGTTCTCAGGATTTCCTGTATCTTTATTTTTGCCCTCCCTTGCACCAACCCAGACAGAAGAGAACACTCTCTCAAGTTCTCAAGGCCCCCCCCCACCACAATCCAACTTCATAGAAAAGCATTAGGGAGCAATGTCCTTTATTAATGATATTGTAAATATAACAGTATTTATACAGCTTATAACACTGAAGGTGGTAGTTTATCCCATGGCAAATAGGTTTTTTAAAAATTTTCTCTCCATAATTGTTTGCCTTCCTAAGTCCTTAAAGGCTGCTCCAATCCTGAGATTTCTGAAATCTCTTCCTTCCATTTGGGCAGTGCCTAGTCCGAGGGTACATTTCTCCTCTCGTCTAGGTTCCTGGCCAACCTGACATTTCAAACTCTCCTCCCAATATTATTCAGAGAAATTTAGTTCCCGTTCTCCCTACCCCAAGCTGCACACTTAAAACCTGCATGATTTGGAGAAAGGGTGAGATCTTCTGTTTAGTTATTCCAAACCATTGAGGAGGGCACTTGTTGAGATGAGCACTGGGTGTTGTATGGAAACCAATGTGACAATAAATTATATTTTTTAAATGTTTTAAAAAGAAAGCAGTTAGAGTTGTATACAGCAATATCTTCATTTTGTTTTGAATTACACTTATGGCAAAGGAATCTTGATTTTCCATTCTACTTTCTAGCTTTTCACCAAAATCCCTTTTAGACTCTAAATACCTTTAAAAATAATGTTTAGTCATTGGTAGATAGATGAGAAAGAGAGAGATGCTGATATAGATATACAGATTTACATTTTACTTCCTGGATTTTCACCAAAATCCCTACTGATCTCTCAATACTTCTTGAAAAAGATAGATAGATAATAGATAGATAGATAGATTTATATTTATCTCCCTGTATTAGATAGGCACATAATGGAATTAAAATGCTTATAATTTCATAATTAAATTATAGACTGCTGAAATTCACCACTGTATCCTTTCCTCTCTTTTACTGCCTAAATATCCCAGCTAATTCTAGTGAATCAGCCATGAGCCTGGACATTTTCCCACCCATGTCGATGAGACTGCCAGAGTTGACAGCTCTGCCCTTTGTGTGTTTCCTTTGCAACAAGACCTTACCCACACTCCCCTAGTTCCAAACATCCTACTTTCCTACCCCTACTCTGCCTTTCCTGCAGGGAGTCTTTCTGTTCAGAAAAATCCCCTGCACAGCCTACTATTTCTGGCATTGTCATTCTGGCCTGATTCTGGTTCTAAGTTGCTGTAAAGTCTATAAGAATACAATATGTAAAATCACACTTCAAAGTTTGAGCAAAGATAAACTCCAGAACAAGAATTTCCAAATAGTAATGGGTTTATAAAAATGGCTGAATTCTTCAAAAACTTCCAAGTCATAATAGATTTTATTTAAAAAGACTGGGGTACAAATTAAAGGAGACAGAGAGATATAGTCTCACAATACAATATGTGATCAATCTTTTACTGGAAGAAAAACAATGCAATAAAAAAGACATTATAAACTGACAAAATGAAATGCAGCTAGTAATTAGATTAAAATCCATGTTAATAGTCAATTTACTGAAATTGGTAATACTGTAGGTATAAAAGAGAACTTTTTTTCTTAGAAATACATATTGAAATATTTTAGGGATAAAAGGTCATGATGATGTGAGTTATATTGAACAAAAGTTCAGTTAAAAAGAAAATGCATATATAGCTAGTGAGGCAGCAAATGGAAAAAAATATCTTAAAAGGTGATTCTGTATAATGGATACAGATGTGATTCTTATTGCCACTCATTTTGAAATCATTTCCGAATAGCTTTCTAAAAACAGCCCATTGACCTCTCCCCCATTTTGAGCTTCTCTGATTTTCCTTCTCACAGCTTGGTAGCTGTGATAGCAGCCCCTAAAAGCTCACTGAAGTTGTGTTGAGGAGTCTGGATGAAAAGTTGACCAGGCAAGCACAGAAGGGATGGAAGGATGAAGGTAGAGCTTTTTATTAACAATTCAAAGCATCTCTGAGCTGCTGTGCAAGGCAGGTGATTGGCAGTCCTACATCATTGCTGGAGGTGGTGGGAGAGAAGAAAGAGGAAAAAATAACTAAAATATAAATAAGAAGGATTTTAGCTGGAACTAGATTTAGTGTATATTATTTTGTTTTGTTTTTGAAGAAAAAAACTCATAGCTTTTCTGTATGTGTGTGTGTGTTTTTTTTTTTTGATTGGGATATGAATGACATGCAAAAATCTGTATATATTTAATGTGTATATCTTGATAAACTTAAAGATAAGTGTATACCCACGAAACTGTCACCATATAAAATGCCATAAACTTAACTATCTCTTCTAAAAGTTTCCTTCCTCTCTTCTTTTTGATAAGAATATTTAACATAGATCTACCCCCTTAACAAAACAACTATACAAGTGCTGTTAACTGTATTCATTATGTCCTACAGTAGATTTCTAGGATTTAATCATGTTACTTAAGGGAAATTATGTACCTTTTACCAACTCCATCCCTCTCCCTAGCTGTGGGCAACCACCATTCTCTCTGCTTCTATGAGTTTGACTGTTAGATTCCTGATGTAATTGGGGTCATTTTAGTATTTGCTTTCCTATGTCAGGATATCTCTCTGAGCTTTCACCAATATTTAAGAGAAGTTTCCAACCCCAGATTATTTGCACTCAGGATACTGCATGGAGATAATTAAAATGGAGCCACGTGTTTCTGCACTCTCCCACCAATTCACTCTGTAGGTGAAGACTGAGGGCACCTCCCTGGTCTTTCTTCCTGAACCGTGTTCTCTTGGCTTTCTTTCTGCTCAGGTTGCAAACTCCTAGAGGACAGAGACATGTCTGTGTTTCTGGATTCAAGCACATGCTTTATAAAAGTCTGTTGACTGAATGAATGAATGAGGCTTTATGACACACATGTAGGATGATCTCCAGTGTTCCCCAGCCTTGATAAGGGCAGAGGAGATAACTAACTTAGCCTGGGCCATCAACAGTAAGGCCAATGCCCCTCTAGTCCTGCTGCTCAATGAAGTTAACTAAGCCCAATAATTCCTTCTCTCCCACAAGTAGCAGGCTTTAAGAGACAATAAACCAGTGTTTGCTTCTGCTTTTAGTCTCTGAGTGCCGATGTCTGGCAACTCCTGGGAAGATCATTGAATGAATACTATTGAGACCCTACCTATGTGCTGGTGCTCTGAGCCCATGCTGAATGTCACAGTACAATGGAAAATTGACCATACCAAGGTGCAATAGAGAGACTTTCAGAACCTGCCTACCCCACATTCTCCCCTGTAGCCACCATCTATCCCATAGTGATGGTCAGATGCTGCCCATTTTCCTATTGAGCCTAAAATAGTCACCATTTGCATGGTTCCTCTGGTTGGGAAACACACAAATAATATCTTCAAAAAAATCCACAAAGGGAATGGGGGAGCTGGTTGAGGGAAGTGGGAAGAGTGAGACTCCCTTCCTTCAGCTTTTTCCTAACACCACACCATAGTTCAGATTAGTTGTGTTCTGTCTACAAGTCTTCAGGAGGGGGTGAAGATTGGGAGGACCTCAGCCCCACTCCCTGTACTTGCTCATGGCCAGCATTGCCAAAGAGAAGAGGGAGGAACAGATTCTGAGGAAAAAGTGAGCCTAGCGCCACTTGGAAGGGAGAGAACAAGTTTCTACTGTATCAAACATGGGAAGAAAAGGCTGCAAGAAAAGGCTGCAAGAAAAGGCAGGTCTTGACTTTGGTTCCCTTAGATGAAAATGTTCAGTCAGGGACTGCTTGGAAGGAGCAGACAGCCTCAGATAAAACCCCTGGATACTTGTTGGGAACCCTCACCCACACACATATTACACTTCAAAGTATAGACATAGGCATAAAACAGAAGTGCATGATTATCCTTTGTGGCAGATTAATTCATCTGACT
The DNA here is from genome assembly GCA_028646485.1 of Cryptoprocta ferox. NCBI lineage: Eukaryota > Metazoa > Chordata > Mammalia > Carnivora > Eupleridae > Cryptoprocta > Cryptoprocta ferox. The sequence continues at coordinate 77,277,896 of CM053575.1, forward strand.
AGATTTATCTCCTCACACAATATATAAAACACAAGATATATGAAGTATGATAAAACAAAAGAGCCCTTAGTCAGAGCTGAGAGATAGCTAGGCTCATACACACATGCAGCCCTATCAGCTGGTATTCCTTTTTTAAATAAACGTATTTTATTTATTCTTTTGATAGAGCATGCCTGAGAGTGTGAGTGGGGAGGGGAGAGAGAGAGAGAGAGAGAGAGAAAGAAAGAGAGAGAGAGAGAGAGAGAAAATCCCAAGCAAGCTCCACACTGTCAGTGCAGAGCCCAAAGAGCTTGAGCTCATGAACTGCGAGATCATAACCTGAGACAAAATCAAGAGCCAGGCACTTAACCGTCTGAGCCACCCAGGTGCCCATCCAGTGTATTCAGCTGATATTCTTTTTTTATGTTTATTTTATTTTTAGAGAAGGAATGCACGTGTGCATGTGAGTTGGGGAGGAGCAGAGAGAGGGAGAGTCAGCTGGTATTCTTACAGTGGAGGTAAATTCTCACCTCCTTCTGTCCAAGACTCTCCATGAGGCAGCCACACAGCATTTACAACCCTGAGCAAGAAGCTTGTCAGGTTGACTCTGCAGTAAGGAGCTGAGCATCTGTCCAGCTAGTAGAGTGTGTCATCTACACTTGCATCCAGTTATTCACACATATTTATTAACACCCCTCTCTGTGCCAAGCACAGTGATGAACACTGTAAGCTGGCAGTAAGCCTGCCTGACATGGGGAAATGGGGGATAGGAATCAAGAATGTCACCCTGTCCTGGGAGAAGGGATTTATCAAAGAAATTGGAAGGAACCCCCGTTCTTATTCTCAGAGTGCACACAATGCTATGGAAGAGAAAAGCTACACCAACCAATGAGATTTCTATTGGGAAAGATCTATTTACAAACCCTACAAACTGAGAAGCTGCAAACTAAATACTCAGGGTTGAGAATATAAGAACAGAGACTTCCATGTACAGTATCAATGGATAGAGCACCCTCCCAGGCCTAGAGTGTAGCAGAAGCCCTACCTATTTGCCACTTTTATTGTTTTTAATAAGCTGACCCTCTTTTCTCTGCTCTAAATCTCTGATACATCAGTAACTACTATTTTAAACTAGAGTCATCTCAGAGGACTCACACTCCATCCCCCAAAACAATCGGGCCAGCCATTCCCATCTCTACAATTACATAAATCTGGGAAAAGGAGTAAGACTCATTTAGTTTCTGAAAACAAACCACTCAAAAACCTGTCATGTGCCAATCTGTCCAAGAATTCTACCTAGTGTGGCTGACAGTAATTCTTTTATCCCTACCACTTCCCTGTAGAGCTCTCATCCAGCTGAGAATCTGTCTGTAGAATTGAGTTGGCTGGAATTGATAAAGCAGAAGTCATCGGTTGGATTCCCCAGGAAAATGATTCTGAAATAGGACTCCTTATTTGGGAAATTTATCAACAACAGCATCTGGAAGGGGTAAGGGAAGCAAGATTGAGCAGAAGGAAACATTGAACTTCCACGCAGTTACAACAGAGGCTTTAGCTGGTCCTATGGGGAGGTATAGATAGAAAGATGAGGAGTAATACTTTACTCCTGCTTGAATGGTGTCTCTATTTCCTGCCTCTGACACAAGAAGTCCAAAGTAGGTTTCTTGGCCCAATGTGATATAAAGCAGAATCCAGTGTTAGTAGATAAAGTACTATGAAAGCCCTCAAACAGGGGTGCTGGCTGAGGTATTATAAGTGAAAAAGACAAGCCTTTACTCAGAATGGGCCAGTTCTACTCAAGATGCATTTCTGCTTTTTCTAAGTTGGAAGGGATCCAACCATTGAGTGCCATTGAGTGGCTGACTGGCATCTTCAACTAGTGGTGCAGTATTGGGGATTTAGCTGGTCTCTGCTGCTTCAAGGCTGGACATATAGCAGTGGCAGCAGCTAAATCTGCTTGAGCAAGTGGAAGCCTAATATTCTGGCCTATGCATAGCCTCCATTTCTGCCATCCCTGCAACTTCACTCAGGCACTAGCTGATGACCAGGCTGGCAAATGATAGAGGCTGTCTGATGGCAACTGAGAAGATTACTGTCTGCTTGATGTTTTATCCTCTTCTATAGTGGATGCTCCTTGATAGATGCTACTATGTTTACTTCATGCTGTCTACTGTAGGCCCATCTACACGATTCTTTCCCAGACCTCTTTGTTCTAATCTTACAGTATTTCCTCTTCCCAGGCCCTGAGCAACCAGCCAAACTACTTACTGCTGACCATGAGACCATATATATTCCCTGGCATCTCTCCTTTCCACTCAAGGTGAATAACCAGGTGCACCACTTCAAGCTTTTCCTAGTGGCAGGCTTTCCCATCACCACTGTCTTTCAAAGACACCCTCTGTGTTCTTATAGTGTATTGTGGTCCTTTTTATCTTACACCTATCCAAGGTTCTGTGAACCAATTTTGGCCTTTTCAAACTCCACTACCTGGTCATCATACAGGACTGTCCACAGGTGTTATCTGAAGGTGAGATACAGGTGCAACATTGGAGGATAATATGGGGGCTCACCTGCTTATGTAGCTCTCTTTTACTCTCTGGCTTCCCTCACCTGATCCTCACCATGTTTGTGCCATGTTGTAATCTATATTACAATCCTTTCTTTTGTATTGTAATCCTTTTTAGCAAGCCCAACACTTCCACAACATGACTGGGTTCTAGTTATTGGTATGATGATCAGGAGGATGTGTCAGAGTTGTTGCCTTGCAAGGTAATAACCTTTAAAATGTCTTCAAGTGCTGGCCTTCTGCCAGGAGGAGTGGGTAACTTCCGCAGACACAGAGAACTCAAAGAATCCTGGAATTCAAAACTTCAAGAACATTGATTTAAATATCCCTTTTCCCAATTTCAGGGTCCCATGACTTTCTAATCAGGGAGAAGTCCTTCCAGGCCAAGATATACTGAACATGGCAAAGTAATCCTGCCAGGGGTGAGTATCCCAACTTCTCTGAAGCTCTGTTCCTCAAAGAAAGTCTGAGTCTGATCTTCAGGTTTTTCTGCCCTCTACCTGGAGAGGAAAAGAGTGTCTGCATATGGTGCCAAGGAGGCACTCTGGCTTTCACACATTGCCTTCTACTGGTGATTAATTACCATCTGCCTTTTATTGTCTTCCTCCAATGCACTGAATGATGCCAAAAATGGCCATCAAATTCCATAGTCCATAATAATTATTATTTCCCCCAAATGTCTGTGTTATCTGATATTGCTGTTTTTAGTGGGTACAAATGCCCTCACAAATGTGTTCTCTTCCATCAGTACCCTAGCCCATATCTTCACCAGTGAAAGTTTTAACATTTCACCACAACCGTACGCTTCATTTCCCACTAGTGACTGGCCCTCACTGCTGGATGAGGCGTCTTCAAAATCCCATTTTAGAGTCTGCATCCTAAGATCACATCCTGTACCAACTGATGTGGGTTGAGTTCCCAGGGAAACAGACTCCAAGACTCTGAGATTTGCATACAGAAAGTTTACTGAGAAATGCTCTTGGAACAGTACCCATAAGAGATGAGAGAAGTTGTGTCAGGCACAAGCAGAAATCAAATAGTGGTGCCACTGCAGGAGGGAGTTCAGCCTATCCTACCAGGAGCTCTGGAGCTGGGATGCCTTCAGGAGTCATCCCTGGGGAAGCCAGAGGGATCTTTGTAATACTGAATTCACTAATCCCTAGATGAAGCTGTCTTCAGGGAAGGGGATAATCGGGGGAAGGGGGGCACCTTCCTCCAGGGGAGGGTCATTACTGGAGAGGTCAATGAAACATCAACAACCAAAACTTCTGCGGGTGGAGTCAGTCCTGAAGGTGGCCAGGCAGTGCAACACACCACCCCCTCCTGGAAGTATAATAACCAGAATGTGGTGTGCCCTCCTCTCATGACAGGACACAACAGGCACATGAAAATACCTGAACTTTTGAGTTAGACACATAGGAGTCCCTACCCAGGATATTTAACAACAACAAGAATCTCAAATAGCGCTAAACAAACCCATGACTCAGAGTTGTTGGAAAGATTTGGTATACACAAAAATTTATTAATAACCTGTTCTAAGACAGACACAGATCCACTTCTTACTTTCATGGAGATTTTAGCACAGTGAAAGGATCAGAAATTTTCATAGATTGTGGTGATAGAAAAACAGAGGAGGGACCCTGAGTTAGACCTGAGGACTTATGGAAGTTTTCCCAAAGGAATGCTGAGAATTTGCTGCAGAGTGTCTGGACTCATTAGATTCTCAATAAATGAAACCCATGGGCTGCTTTTCCAGTAGGTTTGCCTGTCTCCTGGAGCATTAAACATGGCTCCGTGTGCAACAGGCCTATAGGCAGTCAGTGAGACATAACATGGGTGACTGGTCTTGCTTTCTCAAACCCTGTATCTGCCTAGAGACGCAGTCTGAGACAGATGGCACTCAGGGGCTCTGTAGACAGCTCATGGATGCATGTTTGCAGGAAGCACATCGGTGCTGCTGCTCCATGCTTCCATGATCCAGGTCTGAGCCCCCTCCTTTTCTGCCATAGCTTCCAGGGGCAGAGGGAGTGAGCATGGCTGTGGGGAGGAAGCCACAGCATCCCTGAAGGATGCCTCCCTTCCATCCAGGAAGGGAGAGCTGACAGGAGCTAGATCCCTCATTGGGTAGGCTAATAGTGTGTTTGTACTGACAGTAAAAAGAGATATTCAGCCCCTCTAGCCATCAGGGAAGCTGGTGACCCCTTTAAGAGTTGGGCCCCACCCCCACCCCCAGAGATCCTCTGAACTGAGGGAGATGTCTGAGTGGCCCAAGCCCACTGCTGGGAGCTAGCTACCAGTAGCTGTGGAAGGGTGTTTGGGGGGAGGGATACCCAGGAGAAGGAGCTGCGTAACCTCACAGACATGGTTCCAAGAAGCCAACCTGGTGTTCCTTCCCAGGGCTACCACGTATCTCTAGCATGCACTCCTTCTCCTTGGGTCTTTGCCGCCCCCCACACAGCTGCTGAATTTGGAGGCCACAGAAGCACCTAGAGAGGAGGACAGGAAGTACAAACCAGCCAGCCCCAGAGGTAAGTATCTTGTCCCAAGAAGGCCCTTGGTGGCAAGGCAAAATGGGAATGTTTGTCCTTTACACACATGTTGGCCCACCCCTTTGGCCCCTGAGGCTGCCCTCTTACCCAGCTCCCCTAGGCCTTGCTGTGTACCTATAGGACATGTAGGCCCTGAATTTGCCAGGTAATAACCATCATAAATGTTGCCCCCACAGACATTTCAGTCCTTGTGATGCCAGGTACTGCCCCCTATTAAATTCAGCAACCTTTTCATGTAAAGTCTATCTCTGCCACATTGGCCCTCACTCTGTCCTATGCATACCCTCTTCCTCCTATGTCCTCATTCATCTCTTGGCCTGGAAAGCCCACCCACTGCTCTCTTTTGTGTCTTCAAGTGTGGCCAGTTCTTCAAAGCTCATCTCAGCACCCATATGCTCTGGTCAAGCTTCCTAATGAGCAGATTAAAAACAAACAAACAAACAAACAAAACCATCTCCCCTACTCTGGCAATCCAGTGTGCAATAGCTACAGCACTAACTCATCATTTCCCATTCAAGGCCCAGGATTTTGGTTTCCATGTGTGCTATAACTTCCTGGCTAATGCACAGGTCAGGGGCCTCACCAATATTTCTGTCCCAGCTACCTCAAACTTTGTAGGTGTTTGAAAAAAGGATGGGCACTGGCTGCTGTTTCCCAAAGATTTCTTAAAGGTTAAAAAGAAAAAAAAGTATACCCAAAGGGACAGTTGAAACTAGCAGAAAATTTAAAGCTTGTTTTTCAGAGAACTATTTCTCCCTAGTGACCGATCATGTCTTTTCAGAACCCACTAACAAATATACTAGCTGTCTCCACAGAAGATGGGACTCAAGGTCACTGATACGGTCCCCAGCCCATGAACAAGCAAGCCCTGCATTCCTTACCCAAGGTAACGAAGCCAAGACCCCACCCAATTTATAGACTCCTAATATAAATTGGGTAATTTATACTGGCTCTCAAGGCATGTCCATAGCTCCTTCTCCTTCTTGTAAGATAACCTCTTGACATCAGAGACTTAGTTTTGCCTCCTGCTGGTATTGTCTCCATCCCAAAGTGCACGTGGGATGTACATTACATGTATGCTTACTCAATGTACACATTCCACCTTTCCTCATGAATAATCATAAGTTTCCTTGCCCTTTTCATCAATATGTATGTAATCTCAAACCCTATGATTATAAAAAAAAATTGTTCTCTCTCACTTCAGGGAGGCAGAAGAGAGGAGCTTTGCTCTTCTGTTTTCTTGTTTGGTTGCCTCTCAAATAAACCCTTTTCTTGTTGCATACCTGATGTCTCAATGATCGGCCTTGCTGCTCATCAGGCAGAGAGACTTGGATTCAGTTACAAAAGGAATATATTTATTGATAATGTTTTCATTAATGACCTAAATGAAGTGAATTTTAACTGTTAGTGGAGTCATCAAACTCTCATGCCAATGAAAGCCACAAAATTCAGAAAGTCCTTGATGTATGATAATTAACAAAAATGATTTTACTTGTGGCAATGTTCTGCACTTAGCTCTAGCACCTCAACAACAGTAGAAACATGAGCTGGTTAAGTAAAATGATTGAAGGGGTTGTACTTGAGAATAGGCTGACAATGGTTAATGCTGTGATCTCGTTTCCAGAAATGAATCTAAGTCTGTGTTGATAGAAAGTTCACTTGTTACACCTAGGGCAGGTGGGCAGAGCAATCATCTATCCAATTCCGGGACAAACACTCGGGAATGAAATGTCTTGCTTGGAGGAGCAGGTAGGAGTCGGCAAACAGGTCTCTTGCATGAGAAGTATGCAGGATAACAGAGACTTGAGGAACTCCCAATGAAGACCATGTCACATGAGGGACTGTGTCATATGCAAAGGAAACCAGATATTTAGTTTGAGGAAGACATGACTCAGAGGAAGACCAGTGCCTGGATGTGCTTCCCATGTAGTCACACAGGATCCTCTGCTTGCATTAATGCTCTACTTAATCATTAATGCTCTACTTAATTCTTAATCATGTGTGAGCAGGATCCCCCATCTTCATTTTGAAGTAAGCCATGAAAATCTTGTAGCCTGCCCATCCTTATCAGAAAGCTGTAGTGTGGAAGGTTGTTTTTGTTGCTCCAAAGAGAGGAGTTATGAGTTTTATCTGTTTATCACCTCATCAAGGATTTATTGAAGTCCTATGAACTAAGCACTATGCCAGGGAAGATGAGGGATGAGGGGCAGGCTTCTGAAATTTCTTTAAATGGAAGGATTGAGTGTGTATGCAGGTGGAAGGCAAGAACAAGAAAAGATTCAGTAGAAAAATCTTGTGTTCCTGTGTATTGTAAGACAACAAGGTAGATTTGCTTAGTAAGTTAGAAAATTTCTGCACAAATATAAGAAACACCTCAGATTTCTGCACAAATATAAGAAACACCTCAGAGAAGAGCAAATCCTACTGGCAACCTCACACACACACACACACACACACACACACACACACACCCGACAGAGCCACAGGGGCTTCCAAAGTGCCAACTGCCATTGCCAAACAATAAAAGATGAGTTGAATATGATTGTGCCCCCAATTTACGACAGTTGGTTTTTTCTTCTGTAAGTGAAAAAAATCATCACTTTCTCCAGGCTAAGGGAAATTTGGAATAGGAATGCGTTTGAAAAAAGAAGGAGTTTAGAATTCCACTGCAAGGCCAACATCTAAAGAGTTTAGAAGCCGTTGCTCCTGTCCTCACAACAAGAAAAAAAGCTGAACAAATGGAAAACAACGCCTCTTCTTACACGTATCATCTATGATTATGGTTTGCATTAGCAAACCATCATTGCTTCTTCTCAATGCCCTTTTATTCTCACCCTCATTAGCACACCCATAAAGTCAGCACACCTCAAGCCATTATGCAAAGAAAAGTAGATAGAACCCAAGAACCCAGGGGGTGTCTGGGTGGCTCAGTCGGTTAAGCCTCTGACTTCAACTCCAATAGTGATCTCGTGGTTTGTGAGTTTGAGTCCTGTGCTGACAGCTCAGAGCCCGGAGCCTGCTTTGGATTCTGTGTCTTCCTCTCACTCTTCCCCTCCCCAACTCTCTCCCTCTCAAAAATACATAAGCAGCAAAAAAGATTTTAACAAACATTTGATGAGTTTTAGTCATGATGGAAAACATCTTAACAAATTAGGAATAGAAAGAAATATTTTTAATATTATATATTCTATCTCTTATGTTGAATCATATGAACTTGCCATTTTTGTAGACATAACCCCTAAACAAATATACTTATAGAAAATTATTGAAAGAACAAGAAAAAGATGGCAACTTTGCTGCTATTTAATATTGTACCAGTGTCTAAGACAAGAAAAAAGAAACAAAATGCATGGATATTGGAAAGAAGGAAATAAACTTTACCTCAAAGCAACATGATCATGAACATAGGACCAGAATTCATGTAAAAGGTTTTAGAATTAATATGCAGTTTTGTTGTAACACACACACGCACACACACAGACACACACAGAGACACACACACACACACACACTCACCCTTATCTCACATAGATCCTGCATAATACTCAGTACAAGTTTGTTGGGTTGATTTTGCATAGTGCCCACTTGAGTCATCTCTGAGAGAGCAGCATATGGTCTGAGATTCAGGCTGGCCAGTGTCCAAGATGCCAGGGATGTGTCATATTCAGGCTGCCATTCCTTCATCCCCACCCTAATAAAAGGTGGAGAAATTTGTGCTGCTGATATGATGAGAGATGTCAAACAGCAACTAAACTCTACATAGCACAGTGGTAGCCTTCACTCTGTGAAACTCTACTTGCAAAGTTTGCTTGTCTATCTTCCCTGCAGGGCTATGAATTCATTTTGAGGACAAGATGTGTTCATTTTGGTATCCCCAGCACCTGGAGAAGACTTGACTTTACAAAAGGGAATTGCAAATATTTGTGATTATTGAATATTGGTAACTTATTTATCCTACATCTGAAATGGCAATATAAAATTAACTCCCTTTTAGGCATATGTTCACAGGGACTTGAGAAATTACCTATTAGGCTGTATACTATTCCATTATACAAACATACTCAGTCTGCAGTGGAGTGCCAGTTTGCAAGGTCACTTTAAAGCTTCTAATATTGTATGATCTGGTGACTATCTCTAAATTAGAATGTATTCCACAGTCTTGAAAAAATATTCCACAAAGTAAAGGAAATTTATAAATCTTAGAAAGAAAGAAACATTATAAAGTCCATGCAGGTAAACCTCATTTTGAACACATTCACTAATATCTTTTATGCATTTGAACAATTAGATCAGGGACTCAACTTACATCAATGGTTGCCTCTTAAAGCCAATCAAAGCTTCAAAGAAACTACAAAAGGAAATAAACTACAATTGCCCCTGAGGGATCAATAAACACTTTGAAATTTTCATTTAAAACCTTTCTTAATGGGTACCTAATATATGCTTAAAGTCTAATAAGGACTTATAATAGAATCCTAATGGACTTGTTTGGGTTGTTTTTTTAATGGCAATACCCATTTGTTAGTCTACACTGAGCTGTAGATAATCAGAGTATGAGTAAGAATCTATTTTTAAATACATAAGTGCAATTGTGCATGTAAAAACAAAACAAAAGCAAATCATCAGTAAAAATATTAAAAAAATTTTTTTAATGCTTATTCATTTTAGAGAGACAGAGCATGAGGGGGTGAGGGGCAGAGAGAGAGAGGGAGACACAGAATCCGAAGCAGTCTCCAGGCTCTGAGCTGTCAGGACAGAGCCCAATATGGGGCTCGAACCCACAATCTGCGAGATCATGACCTGAGCTGTAATCGGATGCTTAACCAACGGAGCTATCCAGGCACCCCAGAAGTAAAAACATTTTTCATGAATCTTCTCTAGCTGGTATCTTCTGCTATATACTTTGTCCATAATATGGTATATGATTATATAAATTTCATAGAGGTATCAAGATATATTTCAATATTCATGATTTTTACATAAATTTTTAAGTTTATAAATAACATATCTATGGAAAAGTATGCAAATATATGTATACTTATGTGAGTTCCAGAGAGAAAACACCCATGTAACCAACCACCTCAAAGAACAATAAATAAAATCCCCCATCCTGTTCCAGTAATCACAACCTTTCCAAGGGTAACAGTGTCCCAACTTCTAATACGATAAATTAATTTTGGCTGTTTTAGATCCTGAAGAAGATCAGTATATACACCTTTATATCTGGCTTTTTTTCCCCTCAGCATTTTGTTTGTAATATGCATCCCTGCTTTTGGGTGTAGCAACAGTTTCTTTTCATTCTTGTATACTATTCCATTCTATATATACACTATAATATTTTTCTACTATTCATGGATATTTGGGTTGTTTCTCTATTTGAGTTGTAATATTTGACTATTAATGATAATTCTGTCACATTCACCCTTGTAGGTGGTTTGGTTTTGATGAATTGTGTGTTTCTGATTGGCATATACCAAGATGCAAAATTCCTGGATCACCATAGTGTATACATACACTACACTTTAGTAGATATTAACAGCCAGCTTTCCAAATGGCTTTAACAATACATATTCCATATACCGCAGGATGAAGATTCCAGTCATTCCATGTGTTCTCTGGCACTTTACACTAACACATTTTCTGTTTCAACCATTCTGTTGTGTATGCAGTGTTATCTGATTGCGACTTTAATTTGCATTTCCCTTGATGATCAACCAGTTTGAGTGCCTTTTTTTATATATTTATTATCTATTTGAATATTTGTTTTATGAGATACTGATTCAAGTACTTTGCCCTTTTTTCTATTCTATATATTTGAAAAGTTCTTTGTGTACTCTGGATAAAGGCCCTTTGCAAAATGTAAGTAATGTAAATATCACTTCCTATAGCATGGCCTGTATTTTCACTCTCATTATGGTCTCTCTAAAGGAACAGTCTTCATTTTAATGCAGCCCAATTTATCAGGCTTTTGCTCCATGTTTCATGCCTTCCCACCTGCCTTCATAAAGATATTCTACATTACACACTAGAAGCTTTATTATTTTACTTTTCACACCTCAATATGCAACCTTGGAAATTATTTTTGCTTGTTGAGTGAATTAAAGGTTAATATGAGTTTCTCCTTTGTAGCCTCTAAGTCTTCTTCTAGTTCATTCTTCATTTTTAAATTTATCTACTTCTTTCTTCAGTTACATTGCTTCCTTTCTGAGACTTTTTAATTTTTTATGCTTATTATTCATATCTTATATTATTTAATTATTTGCAACTTCTTTTGAAATATTAGGTTACACTTTTCATCTATTTTATGAACATGTCTTTCTGATATTCTTTCTTTGATTATAAGGATGTTATTTTGTTCCTCACATTTGTCTTATAAAAACATTATATAGGATTCAACTATCATCCTTTTCTGTTGTTCATTTTTATGTGAAACTTGTTTTCATAGACCTTTAGAAGGGAGATCAGGAGGACTTTTTTAGTGTTGCATCTACAGGAGTTCTTTTTCCTGTTGCTCCTTTAGTAAAATGGGCAAAAACATGGCTTAGTACTTTCTTTGATCACCAAGCTCTGTTCCCTCCCCACTTTTATCTGAACATCCCATTTCTTTGCCCCATTGTCCCTGTCCTGCTTGGTCTAGCTTCTCTTCCCAGCATGTTATATCCTGGATGTGGGGCTTTATCTCAGAAGGGATCTTCAGCTAGTTAGTTTCACAGTTGGTGAGGCCCAGGTTACTCAAGCCCTTAAAACATTACAGAAGACTCCCTGCATTCTCTCATGAATTAAAGCAGGCCAAACCTATCCCATTTCTGGCTGTTCTCTTCAAATTTCCCTACTGTGTTTACCAGGGTTCACCTGTTGGCTGCTTATGGGTCTTCTTTTAGATCCATCAGACATTCTCTTGCTTTCCTCTCATTCATCTCAAACAATACTGAGGACTTAGACCAGTTGAGGCTTTTTCTTCCCGAACACATTTTGTAGTTCTTAGGGATGACTTGGCAGTTATTTTTGTTGCATATTTTGTCTTACATTTCTGGTTTTCCTATCCTGTATGTTAGTATGAATGGTTTCAGGGAGATTCAAAACCTAACCTAGAACTGCTGTCACATTTTCACATAATTCTTTCAGGAGGGTCTATTTTCATTCCCTCAAAGTTTTAGAATTTAGCACAACCCAGGTGAGGTGGAGAGGAAGATGCTTTCTATCTGCAGTAGGGCCTTCCCTGTTAAAATTTCTAGTATACCTCACCTACAAAGGGCCTGGGGATGCTAGCCTGGAAAGTTACTTATTAGATATTTTAGAGACTGTGCCTTGTAAATCCAAAACTCATTTCAGGGTAGGAACTAGCCTATTTTCTGACACAACTTGGTTAGCTGTCAATCAAGACAAGATTTTGTGTCAACAAAATCACAGAAACTCAGGATGTGTAAGAGTGTTTCATTCTGTGGCTTCCCAGGTAATGTAAGAGCTAAGCTAATGGTAAAAAAAACAAAAAAAACAAAAAAAAAAACAGGTATTAATTCAACTCCTTGAGGGCTTTGATGAAGACATCTGTGTTGGAGATTTTAGGGATCAGAGAAGATAGAATAAGAATGAGAAATATAAAAGTAGCAGCAAAAGCACTAAAAAAGGGCTGGTTCAGAGATTTGAAAAGCTTAATCTATAAATACATTCTCTGTTCTGGTTGATTAGAAGCATAATTAGTTAGAAACCGCTTTTCTTCTAAATTCTGAAATAGTTTGGGGACACATTCCATCTATCTATATGTTAGTAGATACTATGGTAATCTCCATTTTAGGAAGTATTCCCTACTGGAGTCATGGAACAAGTATATTTGCTCTCCCTAGCTTCCAATCATTTGGAAACACTTGATCAATATTTTTGAACCCCTTATATATGTCAAGAACAGTTGCCGGGCACATACGTGGCTGAGTCAGTTAAGCATCCAACTTCCGCTCAGGTCACGATATCAGGGTCTGATTTTGAGCCCTACATCAGGCTCTGTGCTAATCCTGGAGCCAGCTTCAAAGTATTCTATGTCTCCCTCTCTCTCAACCCCCCTATCCCCACTCGTACTCTGTCTCTCAAAATAAATGAACATTTAAAAAAAACAGTTGTCAAGATCAATCCAGTTTCCAGCATAAAACAGATGGGCAGTTTGTGGAGTAATATGAGAAGATTAATAAAGGGGATATGTGTAGGCAGGGTTAGGGAAATTAACAAGGGATAGTGCAATATCCACAGGCTAGCAGTGTTGGTTGGGGGAGAGATAGAAGACCAATAGGCCCAAAGGGGCACTGCCAGGACCCAGGAGAACCAAGACCCTCTAGTCTTCCAGAGCCCTTCTTGGACCTGACTGAGGCCGAAGGTTTGTAGTGTCCCTGTTTGCCTTAGAATGGTTCAACCTCCCACACCACAGAGCAGAGGGGAAGCAGAAGGTCAGTAGGTAGGCTCCAATACCTCCCGATACATGGTGAACAAGCAGGAAAATTCTCTGTTCCCATGGAGCTTATATTCTAGTGGAGAAAGAAAACAATAAACAAACATATCATTTAAAATTCAGTAGGAAGAAGAGCCAGGTGAGGTGAGAAGAAAGAGTGGCAGAGAGGTCAGTGATGAAGCCCTTGGAAAGGCACTTGAGTACAGACTCCTTGGTAAAATGCCTGCCAGCAGACACCTGAATGACATGTGAATTCTTGGGCAGAGAAAACAGGTGCAGAGTGGATGGAACATGCTTCAGAAGCTTAAGACACATTAGGATCAAAAGGCATTTTGCTTTGTTTTCCCTATTTGGCTATTGAATGAAGTACGAGGACTTGCAAGTAAATATTATGACTTCTAAGCAAGGTTTTCTGTGAACCTATAAAAAAAGCAGGTGGCACAGTACAAAAACAGAAGTGTTCTTAAACACCAAGATAGTTATTTCTGTGTGTAAAGTATGTAGAGAACTCACATCTCCTTTCCATCACTGCATCCAGTTTTGCCCTTTTGAGGAGGGAGGTTTCAGTAAAATGGAAGTCTGGGAAAGATTAAACTTCTCCTGGTAGTGACATAAAAGATGGAGAGAAATTCAGGACTGGAACTTGTAACCTTGGAAACCATTAGCTGCCCAATGTAGAGCCCTTACCAAACCCTAGGGTCTTCGATAGGCCAGTATCTCCTGGAGACAGCTATTTGGGTAAAAGAAGAAGGAGGAGGAAAAGGAGGAAGTGGAGGAAGAGGAATAGGATGAGAAGGGGGATTCACTAGCACTGATTATTGAGCACTGATTGTATGCTTAAGATTGTTCTAAGCACTTTACTTCATTAGCTCATTTATCCTTAATCTTCTGAAATAGATAATAGAACTATGCCTATTTTATAGATGATGAGACTGAGACACGAAGAAGTTAAGTAACTTGTTCCAAGGACTTGTAGCATAAGTAGAGGAGCTGAAATTTGAATCAGAGGGTCTGACTATAGAGCCATGCTCTTCACTGCCACAATTTCTTCAGTTGAGGTCTCAAAGAAGGACTAAATCCCACCATGTCCACAAAACCTCTAACAGCACCAAAGGAGAGCCTTCCTCCCTCTCATCCCCCATATTTCCAGGCAAACCTTAGAGGACCGGCTCCTGATTATAATTCCTCTAAATTTCACTTGGGATGGTTGGAAGAATGGAAAAAAAAAGAGGGTCATACAAAGCGTTCCCTGTTTTGGGACTTGTACTGTGAACTCCCTCTTTTCTCTATCTTAGCAATAACCCAGGAGGCCCACAGAATACAGTGGTCTTCTGCTAAGCTAGTCATTCACCAACAAAGATCAAATTTTTGTAAGGCACCAATTGCTTCAAATAGAAAGTGGATTCAGGAACTCTCACAGTGGTCATTTGAGGGAGAACAGAGTGTAAAGAAAACAAATTCTCCAATGCTAGCCAACAACAGGGCTCCCCGCCCCCATTCTGTCTGCCCCAAGCCTGAGTAGGAAGTAATTGAAGCAGGACTGGAACCTAGAGACAGAAGCTATGTGAAAGAATCACCTAACAAGAGCTATGCCTTTATAGAGGAAAGCAAGCCGTCAGTAGCCTATGTTGACACTATAGGAAGAGTGAGAAAGAATCCACACATTGACCTCACTCTCCTCTTCCCCTCTCTTTTGTTGTCCATTCTTTCCTTTGGTGGAGCCTAACTGCCAGCCAGAGCACAAGGGCAGGCACATAGGAGAAACTCCAAGGGATGGATCTGGAGGATAGTTGGACCCAGTCAGCACATTCAGGCAATTCCTGGCACACAAGGCAGTGGACTGAGTACTGGAGAGTAAGTGTGGAGGGTCCAAACTTTTGACAGGCAAATGCAGCCCTGCCCTGGGGAACCCTGTGCAGCCCACATGCCCACCCTCACATCAGAAAAAAAAATTACATTGTGTTAGATTGTACAATGATGCTCTGCTGTTGTGTCTCTTCTGGCATTGCTTGCTATTGAGTGTAGTATATCAACTCCATATTTTATTGTACCCTGCTGGCTATAGTACAACTAACAGATATATGAGGTAAACAAAGAAGAATACAAATACTGGGATGCTGACTTTAAAACCTATTGTGAGCACAGATAGGTTAAATATATTCCCAGAGCTGTGCCAATAGCCATTTGCAGAAGAAATAAACAAAGTTAGCTTTGGGGAGGGGGAGGTTGGATAATAATAAACAAACAAACAAATGCAAGCTTTCAGAGAGGAAAGGTTATTAAATTGTACAACAGGATATCCTGGGGAATCTGAGTGCTTCAAGGAAGATTTTAAAAAGTGAATAAGAGGGGCACCTGGGTGGCTCAGTCTGTTAAGTGTCTGACTTCAGCTCAGGTCATGATCTAGCAGTTTGAAAGATTGAGTCCCCACGTTGGGCTCTGTGCTGACAGCTCAGAACCTGGAGCCTACTTTGGTTTCTGTGTCTTCCTCTCTCTCTTCCTGCCTCTCCCTGCTCATGGTCTATATCTCTCTCCTTCAAAAATAAAGAAATATTTTAAAAATATTAAAAAAATAAAATAAAAAGTGAATAAGAAATTATCTAGGACAAGACTCAATTAGGCATGGGTTTGAACCCAACACTGTTGTAAGGCACAAATTAGGTTGCCTAGGTAAACATTTGTAGGCCAGGGCAGGCTCCAAACAGAAGAATAAATGATAAGAAAGCAAGTTGTGCCTCGGGGGTCTCTCTAAAATTGCCACAATTCTTTACCTCTTGCCCAGTCCTCCAATATAATAGTCCCATTTGGTCACATTCAATCCATCCTTATTCCCTTCCTTGTTTCTATTCCCTCTAATCCTATAGTGTTAAGTGACAACGGAGCAATAGCTAATGTGTTAGCTAAAAGTAAGGCATAATCCTAAAACAATTACTAAGGAAATTTACATTTCAGGAAGCTCTTTCAGAGTTTTACTTTTAATTTCAGACCTAGCTATCTAGTTAAATGTTTCTTATTTTGTGATGCAGGCTGAATGAAAACAGGAGTCAAGATGCCTCTAAGAGAAAAATGTTATCACGGACAACAAATTTTGGTTGCCCAACTTCCTGAGTAAGATAAATTCTGTCTCATATACAGACCTATTTAGTGTACAATTTATTAGACCCCACCCACTTGGATATATTGCACCACAGGTCAGGGCATTAATGCTCTTGCATGTAGGGTCTAAAGGAACAGAAGAGGGAGATTTAGCAACAATGACCCTCATTTTTCCTATTTAAAGTCTACAGAAGATTATAAATCTATATTACAAAAGTTGAAATAAAGACACAGAGGCAGGGAAAAGACTCATATGAAAAATAGAAAGAACCATCACAAAGGATCTCTCTCTACAAGGATGATTTGACTTCATCAGGGGATGAGGCGTGGCAAGAAGAGAAATATTTTTCATGGAACAGTGAGAGCACCTTAAGAGGGATAGATCAGAACCTGAGTCTGTGACATATTGATCTCCAGCCTATGTCCTCCCCTGAGACTCTAAGTATTGGCTGTGATCTAGGAGTCCTTTAAAAGCTAATGTACTGGAAAGAACACTCAAGTCAGGAGACTTGAGGGTAAGTCCTGGTTTTTCACTAATTAGCATGTGGCCCTGAGCAAGTCACTTAATCTTTCTATTTATAAGATGATAGGGATGGACAAAATAAATTATTTAGAGTATCATTAATAATGAAACTCCAATGCTAAACCACCTGTAATTGTAGGATCTGTAACTTTCTAAGGTACAAAGATCTCTTTATTATAGAGTTTAAGCTTATAACACATGTATTCATTCAATCATTTGCTTATTCAGCCATACATTCAATTAATATTAATGGAGCATGCTACCAATAAGGGAATAAGGAAGCTCATCTTCAATATGCTTTGAGAGCATATTTAAGCCTCTGTCTTTGTCTCTGTCTTCTGCTGCATTAATCCCTTAAGTATTGTAATCTATTGCCATTTTCCCAAGGAAAAACCAGAGACAATTTCAGTATTGGAATTGTTTAACTATCAAATCTTCCCCCATTCTTAGCAATGCTTCAAGACCTGAAATATAAAGGTTTCCTCTCCTGGGATGCTCAGAGATTTCCATTTTACCTTACAAGGCATCCTCTTCATTATTTTTGACAAGAAGTACATTTTAAAAAAATGATCAAATTCTTGCTTTGACAATGATGGAGTAAAACGAAACAAATTTAACCTTCTGCCATAAACAAGTGGCAAGTGGACAAAATACATTAAACAACTGTATTGAGACATTGAATAACAATTACTGCAGAACTGGTGATGCCTGAGAGGATAGAGCCTATGATTGTGCTGCACTTCTGTAAGTAGAGAATTTCAAACTTCAGTGAGGGAGGGGAAATCCAAACAGAGCCTGCTGGCCCTGCTTAGCTGAGAAGACAGAGATCAGAGCTAGAGAGGTATAATCATTCAGAACTACATAGATAAAGAGCTCCAGAAATCTGCATAAAGTATCCTTGAGACTTTGCTGAGTACTAGGATGTGAATAGTTAGAATGAATCTCCACAGCTGGCTGAAAATGATCATGAAGTTATAAGCTGAAAGTTCTTAGTGCTCACATAGGGGAGATGTTCAATCCTGTCTTAGTCAGCTTGGACTGCTATAACAATTACCATAGACTAGGTGGCTTAAACAATAAATATTTATTTTTCACAATTCTGGAGGCCAGGAAGTCCAAGATCAAGGCACCAGTAGATCTGGTATCTTGTGAGGGTATACTTCTTGGTCTTCAGACAATCATCTCCTCACTGCATCCTCACATGGCAGAGAGAGAGGAACGTCAACTATCAGGTCTGTTCATATAAGACCTCTAAACACATTATGAGGACTCCACCTTCATGACCTAATTATCCCCCCAAAACTACATCTCCAAAGTCCATCACATTGTAGGTTAAGGTTTAAATGTATAAAATACAGTCTACAACAAATTCCAACCAGCCACAGTGAAAAGTCTTCAATAAATACTCAACTTTCAGTGGGGCATTGACATGCAGTGGAGATGTTGGAGGAGATGTAGGACTGAACTTTCCTTAGAATGGTTACTGTAGACCTATCTAAGGGAGGCTTAATGCCAGGTCTGGAAGAAATCAAACTGACCCACAAGTGACTGTGAAACAAAGTCTACCTCTCTTTAAAGGAATACAAAAAGTCCAGGTACTTACAATATAACATATAATATAACCAGCATCCAATCAAAAATTACTAAGCATGCAAAGAAGCAAGTAAATGTGACCTATGAACGGGAGAAAAAGAAAACTACAGACTACTATCTTTTATAAAGAAAAATGCAAAAATCCTCAACAAAATAGTAACAAACTATTTTGTTTCTGTGGATAGTGTAAGAAACTGTTTTGAGGTGGGGAGGAACAGAGAGAGAAAAAGACAGAGGATCCAAGGTGGGCTCTTCACTGACAGCAGAGAGCTTGACACGGGGTTCAAACTCATGAACTGTGATATCATGACCTGAGTTGAAGTCAGACACTCAAGTGAATGAGCCCCCCCTGGCACCCCGTAATACATCTTTAAATCTGGGATTGTGATACCTCCAGATTTGTTCTTCTTTTTCAACATTGCTTTGGCTACTCAGGGTCATTTGCAGCTCCATACAAATTTTAGAATTATTTGTTCTAGTAACATGAAAAATGTTGGTATTTAGATAGGAATTGCATCACATCTGTACATTGCTTTGGGTAGTATGGACATTTTTAAAATATTGGCCCTTTCAATCCATGAACATGATATATCTTTCCAATTGGTTTGTGTCATCTTCAGTTTCTTTCATTAAAATTGTATAGTTTTCAGAGTACAGATTTTTCACCTCTTTGGTTAAGTTTATTCCTAAGTATTTTATTGTTTTGGATGCAATTATAAATGGGATTGTTTTCTTGATTTCTCTTTCTAGTACTTCATTATTAGTGTATAGAAATGCAACAGATTTCTGTATATTAAATTGTATACTGAAACTTACTAAATTCATACATTAGTTCTAGTAGTTTTTTTGTGGAGTCCTTAGGGTTTTCTATATATAGTATCATGTCATCAGCAAATAATGAAAGTTTTACTTCTTGCTTACCAATTTCGATGCGTTTATTTCTTTTTCTTGTCTGATTTCTGTGGCTATAATTTCTAGTACTATGTTGAATAAAAGTGGTGAGAGTGTACATCATTGCCTTGTTTCTAATCTAAGAGGGAAAACTCTCAGTTTTTCACCACTGAGTCTGAGGTTAGCTGTGGGCTTTTCATATATGGCTTTTTTTGTGTTGAAGTATGTTCCTTCTTTACCATCTCTGTTGACAGTTTTTATGATGAATGAATGTTGTACATTGTCAATTTTTTTATGCATCCATTGAGATGATTATATGGTTTTCAACCTTTCTTTTGTTGATATGATGGATCACATTTGATTGATTTACAAATAGTGAACCACCCTGCAACCTGTGGTATAAATCACACTTGATTTTGGTGAATAGCTTTTTAATGTATTGTTGGATTCAGTTTCCTAATATTTTTGTTAAGTATATTTGCATCTATGATCATCAAAGATATTGGCCTATAATTTTTTTTTCTAGTGTCTTTATCTTGTTTTGGTATCAGAGTAATGCTGGCCTCATAGAACAAATTTGGAAGATTTCCTTCTTCAATTTTTTTTGGAATAGTTTGAGAAGAATAGGTATTAACTCTTTGTTAAATGTTTGGTAGAATTAATCTGTGAAGCTGTCAGGTCCTAGACTTCCATTTGTTGGGAGTTTTTTGATTATTGACTTAATTTCATTGCTAGTAATCAATCTGTTCAATTTTCTATGTCTTTCTTATTCATTTTTGGAAAGTTTTCTGTTTCTAGGAATTTACGCATTTCTTCCAGGTTGTCCAATTTGTTGGCACATAATTTTTTATAATATTCTCTAATAACCCTTGGCATTTTGTGATGTTGGTTGTTATTTCTCCACACCTGAAACCATAAAGCTATTTATGTAATATTTTTTGACATTGGTTATAGAAACATGTTTCTAGGTACACCTCTTTGTAAGGAAAACAAAAGCAAAATTAAACTATTGGAACAACAAAAAAAGCTTTTGCACATCAACGGAAACCAACAGCAAAACAAAAAGACAACTTACTGAATGGTAGATGATATTTTCAAATAATATATCTGATAAGGGGTTAGTATCCCAAATATATAAAGAACATATGCAACTTAACACCAAAAAATAAAAATAATCTGTTTAAAAATGGGCAGAGGACAGGAACTGACATTTTTCCAAAGAAGACATACAGATGGCAAACAGACACATGAAAAGATGCTCAATATCACTCATCATCAGGGAAATACAATTCAAAACCACAGTGAGATAACCTGACACCTGTTGGAATGGCTAAAATTAAAAAAAAGAAAAAATCACAAGTGTTGGTGAGAATGTGGAGAAAAAGTAATACTTGTTAACTATTGGTGGGAATGCAAATTGGTGTAGCCTCTGTGGAAAAAGTAGGGAGATTTATTAAAAAATTAAAAATAGAATTATCACATGATCCAGCATTTCCAATACTGAGTATTTACCCAAAGAAATGAAAATGCTAATTTGAAAAGATATATGCACCCCTATGTTTATTGCAAGATCATTTACAATAGACAACATATGGAAACAACTTAAGTATCCATCAACAGAAAAATGGATAAAGATGATGTGGTATATACAATGGAATGTTACTCAGCCATTAATAAAATGAAATTTTGAGGCTTCTGGGTGGCTCAGTCAGTTAAGCATCTGACTTCAGCTCAGGTCATGATCTCACGGTTTATGAGTTCAATCCCCACATCAGGCTCTGTGCTGACAGCTCGGAGCCTGGAGCCTTCTTCAGATTCTGTGTTTCCCTCTTTCTGCCACTCCCCCGCTCTTTTCTCTCTCTTTCTTTCTCAAAAATAAATAAACATTAAATGAAATCTTGCCATTTGCAGCAGCATGGATGGACCTAGATGTTATAATGGCTAAATGAAATAAGTCAGATGGAGAAAGACAAATATCATATGATTTCACTTATATGTGGAATTTAAGAAGCAAAACAAAGAAAAAAGAGACAGACACAAACAAAAAACAGACTCTTAAATACAGAGAAAGAACTGGTGACTGCCAGAGGGGAGGTGGGTAGCGGGATGGGTGAATTAGATAAAGGGGATTAAGAATACACTTATCTTGATGAGCACTGAGAAATGTAGAGAATTGTTGAATCATTATACTGTACACCTGAAACTAAGATACCACTGTATGTTAATTATACTTCAATAAAAATAAAATAAAATAAATAAATCAAACTTCATCAAAATTTTAAAATTCTGTGATTCATGGAACTCTATTATGAAAGTGAAAAGACAGCCCATAGAATGGAAGATATTTGCATATATATATAAATCATTTTTTCTGATAAGGGACTTGTATCCAGATTATACAAAGAATGTTTACAGCTCAATAATAAAAAAAAAATTTAAATGAGCAAAGTATTTGCATCTGAATAGATATTTCTCAAAAAAAAATACAAAAGGCCAATAGCACATGAAGATGCTCACTATTATTAGTCATTAAGGAAATGCAAATCAAAACCGCAATGAGATACCACTTCACACACTAAGAGGTCTGTAGTTAAAAAGACAGACAATTTAAGTGATTGATCAAGAAAAATTGATATCCTCTTACATCACTGATGAGAATGTAAAATGATGCAGTGCTATGGAATAGAGTTTGGCGGTTTTTCAAATTGTTAAACATATGGTTACCACGCAGTGGAACACTTCCACTCATATGTACATACATATATACCCAAGGGGAATGAAAATATACTTCTATACAAAAAATGTGCATTCAAATGTTTATAGAAACATTAGCTATAATAACCAAAAAGTAGAGACATTTAACTGATGAATGCTAAACGAGAAATGACAGAAACATGCGCAGAAGTATTATTTAGTAATATAAATGCATGAAGTACTGATAGGTGCTAAAAAATATATGAACCCTGAAAATATGACCCTAAGTGAAAGAAGTCAATCATAAAAGACCACACATTGTACGATCTCATTTATATGAAACATTCAGAATAGGCAAATCTGTAATGATAGAAAATAACATTGTTGGTTGCCAGGGACAGGCAAGAGGAAAAATGGGGAATGAATACTAATAGGCATTGGATTTCCTTTTGGAGTGATGAAGTATTCTGGGATCAAATAGTGATGGATAGTTGCTCAACTCTGTAAACACCACTGAATTGTATACTTACTTCAAATAGGTGAGTTTTATGGTAGTGAATTACATCCCAATAATTCAGTTAACATTTTTTACATGGAAATGCTAAGACCTAATATAACCAGAATAATCTTAAATAATAAAACAAAGATGGAAAGCTTTTGTTGCCTGATTTCAAGACTCATTTTAAACCTACAATGATCAAGACTGTATGATATTGATCAATGAAACAGAATAAAGTCTAGAATAGACACATACTTATATTGTCAGTTGATTATACAAAGGTTCTAAGGTATCGATGGGTATAGTCATTTCCACAAATTTTTCTATAGAATTGGAGATCTACATGTAAAAATAAAGAAACCTTTACCTGTACTTCATACCATATATGAAAAGTAATTTAAAATGTATCATAGACAGAAATGTAAGATCTACACATAACAAAACTTATAGTAGAATATAGAGGGGAAATTTTTTTTGTGATCTTTGCTTAGGTAAAAACATGACACAAAAATGTGGGCTATAAACAGAAATTTTGATAAAGTGTACTTCATAAATTTAAAACACTTGCTTCTCCAAAGGCATCGTTAAGAAAAGAAATAGCAAGACAAACTGGAGAAAATATTTGCAAAACACATACTTGATTTCAAGATGTATAAAATGTTCTCACAACTCAATAATAAGAATATAAATAACAATAAATCATTGATATTTATTAATGAAGATATATAAATGACAAAAATGTTCAACATCATGGCACATGAGGGAAGTGTAAATAAAAACCATAAGGAGGAACTCCTACACTTCCTTTAGAATGACCAAAATTTAAGGCTAACAACACCAAGTTTTGTCAGGAATATGAAACAGCTAGAACTTTCATACATTACTGGTGGGAATGCAAATGTACAGGCAGTGTGAAAACTAATCGGTGAGTTTCTAAAACGTTAAATATACACTTACCAAATGATCCAACAATCACACTCCTACATATTTATCCAAAGAAATACTTCTACTGGAATGTTCACAGAAGCTTTATTTATAATAGCCCAAAATTGTGGAAAAAGAGAATGAGCAAAATACATCATAAATCTATACAATGAAAAATTAATCAACAATTTAAAGGAAAGACAAATTGATGCATCTAACAACATTAATGAGTCTCAGAAGCTTTATGCTAAATGAAAGAATAAGGACATAAAATGCTTCATACTGTGTGATTCAATTTATATGAGTTCTACAAAAGGAAAAAAAAATACAAGACAGAAAAAATCTACAGCTGCCAATGCCCAAGGGCCAAGGGAAGGGATGGCCTGAAATGGGGCATAAGGAAAATCTTCCATATTTGATTGTGGTGGTAGATACACTACTATGCACATTTGTCAAAATTCATCAAATTATAAACTTAAATTTGGTAATGCAAATTATACCTTGATGAAGATGATTAGCAAGGCTAACATGTGAACTATAGAAGCAATGGGCAAGGAAGTTGTAGGGAAAGAAGTGTGGACAGAACAAAATAGTGTGACTCTTTTCCTAGAGATCAGAGTGAGGAAAAGGGGTTTCAAATAGCCACGAAGGAAATGCAGTTAGATTTAACAAAACACACAACCAACCTCTTTTTGAAACTGAAATAAGAAATATAGAACAATGTTCTCCTGAAGTGGGCTTCCTTATGCTTACAGGAATTTAGGTAGAATTTGGTATAAGGTCTTTTCATTAAGAGAACCACCTTTAACCAGTAAGTGTGCATTAAAGTCCCAGAGCCAAAATCCTTCAGGGGAAATGTACTGTGACTCCAGGTAACTACCACATGGCTGCATCAGGGTAAACCTGGGTGGGGAACAGGTATTCATGCCCCTGAGGCAGATGTTAGGGGGTGGACCTGACTATCGACTCTAGATTCTCTTTTATTTTAAATCATAATTCTTTTTCTAGGTCTGAAGTATATCAAGGTGTAAAATATATGGATTTGGGAGATACTAAAGTATTTCAAATTACTTTAAGCCATCTGCAGAAAAGCGTGATCTGCAAGGTAAAATGTTGAGTCCCACTTCTGATTTCAAAGCAATGGCTTCTCTATTACCAGTTCTACCTAGCTAGAATCAAGGACCATTATAGATTTTAAAACCCAAATTCCAGACTGGCAGGACAGGTACATAACTGTGTACATACCTGAGTATTATGTTGGATTTGCTTGGTTTGGTTTGGCTTGTTTTTCTGAAGAAAATGGAACAACCCATTTATTCTCACTTCTTTTACAAAGTGTATTTTATCTTTCACATAAATACCACTTTCTGGCTTATTCCAGCTACTGAAGACTTTTTTCTACTCTCATAAATTGTGGAGGATTATTACTGACCTTTGCAGTGCTAGAAAATAAGAAATTCTTTTACTTGCTGAGAAAAATATGGAATGAAGAGAAGAGAACATGTTTAGAAGGTATAAAGAGAAGGAAGAAGTGTTTCTTCATCTCAAGCGTACATGTAAAAGCCTCCAGCTTCAACTCTCAATTAACAGATCCACAATTCAATTCCCAAGTCAGAATTTTCTCTGGTCAGGTCAAGTGGAATTATTAGAAGTGCCAAGATAGGTTTTAAAGAGTCTATCAATCGGGGAATAACTCCTCCTGATGAAGCAACCAGCTCTGGAGGGTCAGAAGGCCCTAGGGTCAGGTTGCTCCATTTTTCAAAGGAGAGTGTGTTTATGGGGCCCCACAAAGTTCCAGGCAAAGGATATATTTATTTAATTAGGATTCTCTCTCTGTCTAGAGTTGAAATGAAGCACCAAGTCCAAGTGTGTTTTCGGTACAGACTCTAGGCTGCTGTAAACCTAAGGGCTCCTTGTCCAAAATCAGAGAAAGCTATTTTAGAAATGCTTTTAAAAATTAACGTTAGCTCTTGCTAATGTTTTCTCTTTCCTTATTGAGTGATAACACACACAATTGTGTCCATTGATGTGTGTGTATGAAGATGCAGACAACAGCACACTCATCAAAAGCATGGACTCCAACACTAGCAGGCTTTGTGGCAAACACTGACAGATTATGTCACCTTGTTATGACTCGGTTTCTGCATCTGTAAAATGTCAATGGAACCTGCCTCATAGGGTTGTTGGGAGGAATAAAGGAGATAAGTCCTGAAAACTACATAGAATACAGCCTGGCACATGTTAAATAATCACTAACTCATGTTATAATTACTATGTAGAGAAAAATACACACAAAGAACTCCTAGGCAACTGTGCAGGACTCCACACAGACACCCTGTGCATGCACACCTCCACATCAAAATCATTGCTTGTGTGCACTCACATACAGGCTCAAAGTGGGAACAATTCTTGATCCATCTAGACATGGATAGATGCATGCATAGATGCATATTTCCCCAGCACCATGTGTGTGTGCTCAGATGTATAAAGTGACACACAGGTGTGCTGTTGTTGGGCCAACATCAGCACTGTTCTTCTGTAACCTAACAAAGCAGTCTTGATGCCTAACATGTCTCTGCCCTGTCCTGTCATTCTCTGAGGTGCACATGTGACAGGACTTCAAAATAGCCCGCTTCCCATCCTCCCTTTATGTGCAGTGCACCTGCATGTTACAGAAGCCCACACATCTTTATACTCCAATACATTCTGTCCTTGGTCATAGCCAAGCTTGCCTACATCAGGTCATCATAGGGGTGGGAGCATGCACAATACACCTCCTGGTTTAAGAGGGGCCTTGGCTAAGGAACTCTCCATTCCTTCCAGCATAAAGTCCAAACTCCTTAAAACTGTGTGCAAACTCAGACATGCCCTGCAACCCTCCCTCCTGTCTCCACCGTCAACTGCTTCCCTCTGCAGAATCAGTGCCTGCTTTCTCAGGCTTCAGGACCTCCTTTGAGCCCTTCTGTACCCAGCAAGTTCCTCCTTGGTCTTCAAAGTCCAGCTCAAATGGCAAAATTTACCCTAATAGACCAGAACACATTGCCTCCTTTTCTGAGTCCCTGCTCAGTCCTTTGCTACATAAGGTCAAACTGCTTGTCCTGCAATGAGAGGGACTCACCTGGGATAAAGCCCACCTTCTTCCACAAGCCTGGTCCATCCTAAACCATCCACCGCTATAGGACCTCACATTTCACCACCCAGTCCTTTTCACATAAGCCTCTCTCCTGGGCCTCCAATAGCTCAAACTTTTCTCTGCCACAGAACTTTTGCAAAGCCATGCTCTCTGCTCCCCCCTTCCCAAACACACACACACACACACACACACACACACACACACACACACACACAAGCACGCACACACAAACACAATCCCCTAGCTGCCTTCTTGTAATCCCTCAAGTATCTGGGGGGTGATGGTCATGGTAGAGGACACTTGTGGGGAAGAGCACTGGTTGTTATATGGAAACCAACTTGACAATAAACTATAGATTTAAAAAGAATCAAGTATTAATTCAAATGTCTCCCTTCAGAAAGCCCTTCCGGGACTCCCCTATCTGAAAGACCCCTTTCCCTTTGTTACTCTATACATTGTTACTCTTTTTATTTCCTACACAGCACTGCCCATTCACAGCCTATTCAATTAAGGCATAACCTCCTTTACTGCACTTTGCTTTATTGAACTTTGCAGATACTGCGTTTTTTACAGATTGAAGTTTTGTGGCAACCTCGCATTAAGCAAGTTGATCAGTGCTGTCTTTCCAACAGGGTTTGCTCACTTTGTGTCTGTCACATTTTGGTAATTATCGTAATATTTCAAACTTTTTCATCAGTATTATGTTTGTTGTGTGATCTGTGATCAGTGAATTATGACTCACTGAAAGCTCAGATGATGGTTGGCATTTTTTAGTGATAAAGTATGTTTTAATTAAGGTATGTACATTTTTGTTTAGCCATAATGCTAGTGTACACATAACAGACTATAATATAGTGTAAACATAACTTTTATATGCCCTGTGAAACCAAAATTTTCATTTGACTCACTTTATAGTGATACTTGCTTTATTGCAATGGTCTGGAACCAAACACACAGTGTCTCCAAGATGTGCCTGTATCTGTTTCCTATTTCATGTCTGCTCCTCCACTTAAAATGTCAGCATACCAGCTTTGCATGTTCTTGGCCACATCTGCCTTTCTCACTGCTGTGTTTCCAGGCCTTACAGTGCCTGCAGCATGGGAAGCACTTCATGAACCATAGGTCTATTTCTCTACCAGGCACTGAGTCCCTGAAGGACAAGGACTGTGGTTAATATTCACAACTTTCTTTTCTTGGTATTTAACTCTGTGAGGGTGATAAGAATCCCAGTAAAATTATGCCCTACCAGGTAATAAAAACAGACCTGCTTCATTTGAAGCAGAAGTGCATGCAGCTTGCACACATACACACAAACACCCACAGACATAAACACATAGGTACACACCCACATGCACATACATTCTCTCATTGTTTTGGGGCTTCTCTCTGGAATCACCATGGATCCGATAAGCTGAGTGTGAAAAACACCGTACTCCTGAATTCTCTGAAGTATGTTGCTATAGTCTCAATGTTTGTGTCACTCCAAATCCACGTATTAAATCCTAAATCAAGCATCTGACTTTGGCTCAGGTCATGAACTGGTAATTCATAGTTTGAGACCCATGTTGGGCTCTGTGCTGACAGCTCAGAGCCTGGAGCCTGCTTTGGATGTCTCCCTCCCTCTCTGCCCATCTCTCACTCGCCTCTGTCTCTGTCTCTGTCTCTGTCTCTCTCTCTCACTCTCTCTCTCTTTCAAAAATAAAAAAAAAACATTGAAAATTAATAAATAAGTAAGTAAATAATGCTAATTGAATGTGGTGGTAGTAGGAGTTAGGAGGTGATTAGGTCATGAGGGTGGAGTCCTCGTGAATGAGATTAGTGCTGCTATAAAAGAGACCCCAGGGAGCTCTCTAGACCTTTCTGCCCTGTGAGGACACAGCAAGAAGTG
The DNA here is from genome assembly GCA_028646485.1 of Cryptoprocta ferox. NCBI lineage: Eukaryota > Metazoa > Chordata > Mammalia > Carnivora > Eupleridae > Cryptoprocta > Cryptoprocta ferox. The sequence goes on from CM053575.1 coordinate 77,306,668, forward strand.
TGCAATCTGCAGTCCAGAAGACGGTCCTCACCAGACCCCCGCCATGCTAGCACCCTGATCTCGGAATTTCAGTCTCCAGAAGTATGAGGAATAGATTCCTGTTGTTTATAAGCTTCCAAGTTTGTGAAATTTTTTAATAGCATCCCAAAAGGACCAAGACATATGAGTAATTCTGTATTCCCCAGGTGAGGGAGAGGCAAGCAACTTGAGTTACTGCTGCCCGGAAGAAAGCCAAAGACCTTCACACTTGTTGGCTAAGTCCTCACAGACTTCTGGAGAGGTGAGGCTGATGACAGGCAGGGCACTCGAAGGTTCCAGGAAGAATGGAAGATCCCATCAGAGGGGCACTCACACAACATCACTCATCACTTCACAGGAAGATCCATCAAGGGCTCTGTCATCTGCCTTTATTAGGCTCCACTGAACCAGACAGACAGTGCCATCTGATGATCCTGAACCTCTTCATCATTAAGAACACAGACTTGCAGAGAGGAAAAGGGGTATGGTGTTACTTGCCACACCAATCAGCATTCTTCAAAGAAACAGAATGAACAGGATGCGTATCTACAGAGATTTATTTTTAAGGAATTGGCTCATGTGTTTATGGATGCTGGCAATTCCAAAATCTGTGGGGCGGGCTGGAAGGAAAGAGCTGGATTTGCAGTTCAAGTCTGAAGGCTGTCTGCTGTAGGATTTCTCTTACTCAGAGATGTCAGGCTTTTGTTCTATACAGGCTTTCAACTGATTGGATAAGGCCCACCTACATTATGGAAGGCAATCTGCTTTAATCAATATCCACTGATTTAAATGTTAATCTCATGGAGAAACACCCTCATAGAAACATCTAGAATAATGCTTGACCAAATGTCTGTGTACTATGGCCCACCCAAGATGACACATGAACCAACCATATCGCATTCATCCAAGAGCTTCATTCGTCAAAACAGAAATCTGAGCCACAGTCCCCTGGGACACAGATTGGACATAGCCAGGGCCAGAACACAGGGCTCCTGCTTCCTTACTTGGTGGATGCTCTGTTCCCAGGCTGCCTGATGGAGAGTCTATGGAGCTGACCCACAGGGACACAGCTCTCCTAATTCCCAGACCTGACAAAACTCCAAATCTGGTCTTCCTCAATCCTCATGCCAATGAAGCCATTGTCCCTAATCCCCAGAATGACAGAGCCCTTCTTCATAATTTCATCTGAAATTACAGTGCATGGGTGGACAGGGAGCCAGTGCTCATCCAGCATCAGTGTTACATTCCAGGTGGCTCTCATGTCCCTGCTTGTCCATGTGGCATCTTTCCCTGTCCTGTTTGCTGCTTTCTCTGGGTGTCTCCATGTCCTGTCTTCCCTAGGATCCTCCCCTATTGCAGTACCTCTATCTTCATCCTTGCCCCATCGCATTCAGCCCTCTGCCTTTCCTTCCTCTTTCTCATCACTGTCCTTCCTCTCTTCCCATCCAGACTCTCTGCCTCCCCTTCTCCTCCTACCCAGCACTGTCCCCTTCCCTTCTCCCATCCCAGCTTGCCCTCCTCTTATCCTTCTTCTCTTTCCCATCACTATCTCTCCTTCTTTCCCATCCAGCCCTTTCCCCCCTTCCTCTGCTCCATCACTATTCCTCCTCCTTTCCCATCCCACCCTCCCCAACTCTTATGCCCATCACTGTCCCCATCCTTCCTCTCTTTCCATCCATCTCCATCTTCTCTCTTTTAACCACTTCCCTTTCCTACCATCTATCACCCCTCTGCTTCCCTCTGCCCCTGAGCTTCTTGCTTGTGCACCTGCCTCCTTTGTCTCCACGGGATTAAGAGTTCAGGGCTGGAAGCTGACATCACTGGCCATATATAGAGCCACTGGAGCAGGATCTGAAAGTGTACTCTGAGAGATTAGAAATTAGGGAGCCCAGGTTTAGACCCATTTGTCTTGTTCTCTTCAGCTCCATTGATATTCATTAAGCCAGCTTCTCCCAGCACTCAAACCTCTTTGCAGACAAAAAGTGATGGCTGCTATATATCCCTTGGGTTTGAAGTGCCAGTGGGTCATCCAAAAGAAGATGTCCCATAGCAGTGCAGCCTGGCACAGAGGCAGTTCCCTACACTAAAGGTGCTTTCTGGAGTCACACTACCTCACATCCCAGACCTCCTGGTTGCTAGCTGTGCAACCTTAGATGGGAAGCATCAGTCCCCTGCCTCGGGGTCCTCACCTACAAAACAGGGATGATGACAGCACATGACCCATGACTGCCAGGAGGATTAAATGTACTGGTGCCTGGAACACAGTTGCAGTGAGGCCTGACACAGAACATCTTCCTCTATACTCCGATTTTAGGGTCCTACTGTGTGTCGGAGGGCCAAGAGGCATTGTTTTATGTGCCAGGATGCCATAGGGGGAGTGGAAGGGTGCTGATCACTGAAAATGGAACCCTCTTGTCATGAAGAGCATCTTCCAAACAGATAATAAGGTGTTGTGACCCTCCCTTACCTGGGTGGGATTGAGTTGGCTTCCTTTTCTCCCAAACTGCCATGGGCACCCCATTCTTTCTGCTCTTTCTGTACCAGTATAAAACCAAATGTTTGTATTGTGTTCTGCATGTTACATTCTCCTACATAAGACTTTGAGAGATCTATGGGGAAATCTAAAGCATGCACTAAGAACCACAAAGTCTGCTTTGTCAAGGTGACAGAGCTGAATAATGACAAGGACTCCAGAAAGGCAGAGAAACAGATGATTTCCCTGGGATTCCCAAAGGCTGATTGCCAGCAGAGGCTGTAACTCCCAGTCTGACTGGCTGCAGGGGCTGTGACCCAGATGTGTCTCCCAACAGGGGCTGTGACCAGGCCAGAGTTGCTGGAGAGCTAACCAATGCAACCAACCACCATTGCTGGGCAGAAATACTTCTCACCAGGTGTGGGGCATGGGTTATAAAGAGACACATTCTGTTCATCAAGAAATGAAGGTAAAGAAAAATATCTAAGAAAGAAAGAAAATTGATGGCAATAGAGAAGGAATTCTAGAAGCTTAGAGGGGAGAATTGCTTTACTTAACTGATAAAGTCAGCAAAATACAAAAAGCCTTTGTTTGTAGGAAGTTGTCTGCCTCACCTGGTTTACAACGGGATCATTTTAAGAAACAAAGCAGGAAATGAGAAAAGAGGGGATCTCAGGCCCAGACACAGTCTTATCACCAGTCCTGGCCATGGGCCAAGGTGCAGGCCACGCCCGCAGAGATGAGAACATTTCACCTTCAGCCCTGTCCCCTTTCCCCAACAGTGAGGCCACCTCAAGCCCTGTCTGCCATTTGACCTCATGTGATGTCACAGACCATCCCCTCTTCTATCAATGCTGTTCTTACCGTGCCACAAAGAAGGCTGGGGGACAAAAAATACCATCTTGATTGGCCTATGCGCTGTGACCCTGGGTTACAAGTGCTCTGCCCAAAAAATAAACCCAAAATGGATTAAAGACCTGAATGTAAGACTTGAAACAATAAAACTCCCAAAAGAAAATATAGGCTATAAACCCTTGGACATCAGCCTTAGCAATATTTTTCTAGGTATGTCTCTCTAGGCGAAAGAGCCAGAAGCAAACATAAACAATTGGTACTACATCAAACTAAAGTTTTTTGCACAGCAAAGAAAACCAACAAAACAAGAAGGCAATCTACTGAATGGGAGAAGATATTTGCCAATGATAGATCTGATAAGGGGTTAATATCAATATATATATATAGATATATATATAGTATAAAATATATAAAGGACTCATACAACTCAACACCAAAAAAAAAAAAAAAACCCAAATAATCCAGTTAAAAATGGGCTGATGCCCTAAATTGACTTTTTTCCAAAGACATACGGGTGGTTAACGACACATGAAAAGATGCCCAACATCAGAGAAATCCAAATCTGCCATACAACATAGGGCATTAATGCCATCTGAGATGACAAGAGGTCTTTGGACAGGTCAGGAATTTCAGCTCCATACATGTCCCCACACGTGGAGTGCCTGCATGTAAATCCAGTGTGGACCGTGTGGCATTGGCTCCTTAACAGCCTGCCTCCCTTTGTCATGCCTTTCTTCCTCCTGCCAAAGTTTGTGTATTTCCAGTTGTAAGTAATGGGAAAATCTGTTAGCAGTGACTTTATTATAAGGACAGTCCCTCTTTGAGACTCTAACCACAAGTCTGCATGCAGGGCAGTGCCCCCCGCCCGGGAGTTAGTGGAGCAGCTAAACAATGACATTAGGGCTGCTCACAATTCATCTTTCCACTTTGCATCTCTGAGACCACAGATGTCTTCCTTCCTGTTTACAGAATGGCTGTAGTAGTTCCCAGCTTGACATGTAGGCAGGACCATGTTCAGAAACAAAGAAGAGAGACCTTTCCTTCCTTACAACTGTTCTATCAAGAAAGAAAACTTTCTCTAAAACTCTCCATCTGACTTTCCCTCAAGCTCCCTTTGACTAGGATTAGATCCTAGTCCCATGAACTACTCAGAAAAGAAATTGGAAAAGCAAAATTCTGGCATCTTCAGCCCATTTTGGGGTAATGGAGGATAATTTGGGAAAGCAGACACCAGTGTGGGTGTCCGTGGCTGCACACGGAGAAACTCATTTTCCCCAGCACAGCAGCCTTTGCACATGCTGTTCCCTTTGTCTTCACTGTCTTCTCATCCACAACCCTTTCTCTACTTGCAAATCTTAATCAATCTAGAACGTTCTCTCATTTCTCCAGTGAATGAATATCCTTAGCTTCTCCATGTACAGTGACTTTACTAGACTCAAGTTTACATAGTGCATTTCATTAACTTCCGCATCTATTACTCAAATATGAATTCCTTGCTTTCAGAGACCATGCCCCTATCTTTGCATGCTCCCACATCACTCCCACACCGAGCTCAGTACCATTCAGCTTACACTCTATGCTCTACACATTTAAGTAGTTTAAATATACCTACTTATGTGACTGTGTGTTGGTTTGGATGCTGTCCCTGTTCTGGGAAGAAAGAGATGAAGACTGCCATCCCCTAAAGACAGGGGGCAGTGCTCAGCATGTTCAGGCCTCAGGTCTGGCCCCTTATGTTAGTATATCTTAAAACTGTGGTTCTCAAAATCCAGGATGCATGTTCTTTTGCTGCTGCTGCTGTAACAAATAACCATTCGTGTAGCAACATAAAACAATACAAATGTATTGCCTCAAGTTTCTGTAGGCCACAAGGGTCTCACTGGACTAAAATCAAGGTGTAAGTGGATTGGGGTCCCTTCTGGGAGTGCTCAGGGAGAGTCCACCCCTTGCCCTATCCAGCTTCTAGAGGTTACCTGCTTTCCTTGGTCGGTGGCCCTTCAACTTGAAAGCTAGCCATGGTAGACAGGGTCTTTCTGCCACTACATCTCTATGACACTTCTTCCTTTGTCCCATCTGACTGTAACCCTCTGATTTTAAGGACTTTTAGGACTAGAATGTGTCCACCCAATAATCCATAACATCCTTCCTATCCTTAAAGTGACATACTTCCTCAAAGTCCTGTTGCTACGTAAGGGAGCATATTTACAGGTTCTGTGGACTAGATTACGGACATCCTTGGGGCTATTATTGTGCCCACCATGAGTGAGGAAGCTTCCCTGAGGAACTTAGCATGAGGAGTCTCAGATTCTGGTTCAGAGGGTGGGGTGAGGCCCACAGATCTACATGTAGGCCAAGTCCAGATGATTCTGCTCTGGGTACCCTAAGGAGCCCTCTTTGAGAAAACAAATGGGGAATTTACAAGGCATTTCCACTTTTGTGAGTTCATGTGACATGCACAGGGACCTTTGGAGACAGGGAAGTCAGAACATTCATGCCCATTTTAGAGATGGAAGCCTGGCACTTAAACAGAGAGAATAACCCTGGATTGAGCAGGAAGGAGCCAGAGATAGGTTCAAATCTTCAGGAACTAAGTCAGGTGCTCATGACACCCTCCCTGCCAGCAAGTTGTCACCACAGAAAATGACAGTGTCCATATGTCCCTTCCCAGAGACTGGATGGCAACCAGCATCACAGGATGAAGGACACAGACCACCGGGGTCTGCTCTCAGTAGGGAAAGGGTGGCCATTCCCCAGGCTTTCTGCTGTGACTCAGACCACCTCCCACAGGGTCTCCACAGTATTCCCATAAGCCTGAGGAGTAAGCAGGGAGACATGCACATCTGCTGCATGGGCCCTCTACCCAGATTCCTCCCCACTTTACAGGTGGCTTTCATCTTGGCTGCACCCCACGGAGCTCCTCCTGACACTCTGCAGTCTCTGCTTTGGGAGAGTTTCCATCTGCCGGGAGGGCTTGACTGGGTCTTTGCAAGACCTGCTTCTGTTGCACGCACTGAGGTGTGTGTGTGCTGTGTTCCAATTTAATTATTCACAATTATAAAGTCGTGGGATATGAAACACTAATTGAAAATTTGGGTGCTTACCTTCTGCAATCTGGGGAGAATGTGTATGCCTGTCTGGTTAACAGGAAAGGGATTATATTTTCTAGATCATTGATTTATCATCATTAAGTCTCCAAATACAGTGCTGTGTGATTCAGCATCAGGAATATGCTTCTCTCATTTCATTTACCTCAGACTGAAATCGCCTCCAGCTCTCTGAATGTTAAAACAGACAGGATTTGACTTGGTGCCATCACCACCCCTACACTGGCAAGGCGTTTTGCATTCATGTTCAGAATGGTGAGGCCCTCACAATTATCTCCGCACAGTACTGACTGCAAAGGGCACACCTTGCCAGTCTAGTGCAGGGTGTTGTGCCCTGCAGTGAAGGAGGGGCGGGGACCACTGACCTCACTGTTCCTTCCCCTCTCTCCAGGCACACTCAGATTAGTTCCCTGCTCAAGGCAGCTGGCTGTAACAAGAATTTCCATGAGCGGGATGGAGGGGTCAATGAGAAATAGGCAGCTTCCATATGCACAGGTTTGAGAGTGGGTAGTAAAGATCAGATGCAAATGCCCATTAAACTCAATAAAGAGCTCACATTTCCCAGATCCCTCACTGCTGATCCTATACCACAGGCAGTCACACCTCAGGTCACAGTTCCAAGCCAGCCATGCATTGGCCCTGCAGGAACAGAGCTCTGCTCCCTGGCTCATCCTTAAGTGGGTGGAAGCAGCATCACAAGGCACAGTCACGTTGTCACACTCAGAGACACACAAGGAGCAAGGACACAGACCCACAGTCACGTGGTCACACAAAGATACACACACAGTCACATGGGCACACAGGGATCTTCCCTTCCTGTCAATCACTCCTTCTTCATAGCAGTTTGTTGCTAGGCTGGAATCATGCTAATTGTCTTGATTTTTCTCTCTCTTCCTAAGGCAGAGATGTTCAGGAAATCTCTTTTGTCTTCTTTCTGGACCCTCAATTGAACTGACCCCCGGAAGGCAGGTGCGCTCAGCTCATGTGCCAAGCAGAACTGACAGGTGTCTTTGCCCATCACCATCCTCCATGCTTCCTTCCCTTCTCTGTCATTCTCATGAGGATGAACCCTATGGACACATTTTGAACTTTACATGAATAAAAATGAAATTATATAGCATTAAGTCACCGAGATTTTGGAGTTTATCTGTAGAGCACCTAGAATTACCTGAACTCATACATTCTTCTAAACAGTGAGCTGGCATGGTGAGGGCGTGGTGAGAGACAAGTTTCTGCCTTAGACCACCCCATATCTCCAGCACCCAACACACAGCAGGCTTTCAATAAACAGTTGTTGAATGAATAAACTGGAAGATGAAGGAATGTGCCCTGGAGACTTTCACATACTCTGCCTCTGCCTACCCCCCATTTTTCCAGCATAGACATCACACTCTCTGGGAAGCTCTTCCTGACCCCAGGTCTGGACTGGGTGCCCTTTCCTGGGCATGCACAAATGCTAGTCCTGCCCTCTCAGGTCAGGCAGCAATCTTACTGTGTTCCATTTTGGGCTAGCCTGGGGGCTTCATGCAGCAGAACTGCTTGGATCTTGTTCACTGCTATGCTCCAGCTCCTGCCACAGTACTCCTCCTACAACAGGAACTTGATTAACATATGCTACATGACTGAATAAACTAATATTTGTTAGCACTTTGAATCTACAAAGCACTTTCACAGACAAGTGTCCCTCACCATCCAGATCTGTTTGATGCCTAGATTCAGTGACAGCTGTAGCACCAAAAGGGACAGTGTGATCATAATCTCCTGCTTCTTAAGTTAGACATAGCAAGTACTGAGAGTGCAGATTCTAAAGTAGATCAACAATTACCTTTTTAGATAATTTTTCTAGTTCCTAAGTTCAGATAGCAAAAGTTATCTGCACTTTAGTTGACATGATCTTCACAATAATCCTCTAAGGTATTATCACCCCCATGATAAATAACAATCTAAGTTCAGAGAAGCCAAGTGGTTTGCCAGATGATACACAGCATGGGAATGATGAACCCAGACCTGGAACTCAACCAAAGAATTATCTCTCCCTTTGTGCTGCCTGTAAAAACCCAAGAGATTGCCTAAGAATAGCATCAGAATGTCCTGGATTTTATGGAAAACCCTGATTTTAAATAGTTTTCCCATTTTGCCTATAAATACACCCTAGAACTTGTCAGGTCTTCATGCAATTGATTCCCACTTGGATAATGTGGTTTCCATTCGTCCAAGGCACAGCCCAAGCAGACATAGCATGTTGTGCCGCACGTCACTTCAGACTCTAACTGCCATGGAATCTAGCCCCTGAACCATCCAACTACTATGTCTCACCCCACCACTCTGCACCCTATGTATGCCATGCTGCCCACCCTATCCCCTACCACCCACCACAACTGGCAACCTCCCATTCCCTAGGAAACAAGGAGCCTTGTAGGGGAGGTCTTTATTTCCTCTTTTCTGGCCTCCTAGGCTTCTCAGATCCCGGCAGACAAGGAATGGGCAAAACTCAGGGGTGGGAGAGTAGCCAGGCCAGCGGGGCCCAGGAATCCAGACCATGACTGAGCCATGTCACTAAACGCCACTTGAAATGCTGGCAAATAATTGACTTCTGTGCCTGTGAAATGTAGGTCAGTGTTTCAATGCAACAAAAAAGGAGCATGACCATCTGATTGAAAGACAGAAGGGAAGTAATTACAAAATATAGATTAAATAACCATCAGATAACAAGCCCAATAATAAGCATCAACACACAGAGATAAAGGAAAACAATTAAGTCAGTGGATTGTAACTGGTTCCCAAACTTGTCGGGAGGTTCCCCCTCCTTCCCATTTATGGCAAATGTCATCTTGCGCTGTTCCTGGGCAATCCACTTTCTTTTCTGTCTGCCTGGTGTTTGCAGCTGCCTCAGCAGGGACCATTCTTTGTCCCAAAGGCAATTGGGGCCTGGTGCCTGTTGCAGGCTGTGCTTTGTGGATCCTGGAAGAAGAGAGCACGTGAGGATGCCCTGAGACCTCTGGCAGCCCCAAGCCAGCATGAAGTTGTCAGCCTTGGGCAGCACTATCCATGACCTTCTCTAAAAACTCCATGCCAAAAACCTCTGCTTAAATGGAGTGTCCCAATATTCTTACAGCTTTGCTCCTTTTACCAGCAATTTAACTGCCCATAAAAAGGAGGGCAGACTTCATGCAGTAAAAGGAGAGAATCCTGGAAAGTTGGGTAATAGAGACATCTTTTGAGCAGGTGTTAGGACATTTAGGTCTGGAGTTGTTTTTGCTGGTCTGCTATTAACCTACTGTGTGACCTTGAACACATTTATTAACCTTTCTGGGCTTTAGTTTCCTCATCAGTAAGAAGGGTTTTACAAGACAATCTGTGAAACCTTTATCTTTCGGATAGTGACAGGCAACTCAGGAAGGTTCTTGTCTGCTCGGTGGACAAAGCCCAACCTAACAAATGCCAGTGGAGGAAGACTGCCCTTCTCCTCCTCAAAGACTTAACAAGCCACATGAGATCCAAGTGTCACAGAAGCTGCACCCCAAACTGGTCCCCACCCCTGCTTTCCTCACCAGCAACCCTCCAACCTGAAGCAGAAGGTTACCTGCCCTTTGTGGTCACTTTTAAGAGCTTCCTGTCAGGAATATGAGGCCCAGAAGCACAGGAATTGAAGCTCCAAGTGTCTACCCAGAGCTCAGAAGTGCATCCGGTCTTGGTACAGATGAGGAAACAGGCCCGGAGAGGTGATGAGACTCACCCCAGCTTTTACACTTATGAGCCTAGGGCTTTGAGCACACCATGTGCCATTAAGTTTTCTTACCTAAATGTGGGCTTTGTACAACTTATTCATGTGTTTTGAGAGAATTAAGAAACATGCATTACACTCAACAAAGTACTTATTCAAAAGTGATGGGTATTTTTTTAATTTTTTAATTTTTTCTTTATTTTTGAGAGAGAGAGAGAGAGAGAGAGAGAGAGAGAGAGACAGGAAGAGAGAGACAGGGTGTGAGTGGGGGATGGGCAGAGAGCTAGGGAGACAAAGAATCCGAAGCACCCTCCAGTCTCTGAGTTGTCAACACAGACACTTAGACACTACTAAGGGTTGAGAGACTGGCTTTGTGGGGGCCTCTGTTCTTCCCCCACTGGGCCTAATCAGGTCTGGCTTCGTCCCCTGATGAAAGGACAGTAACATGAACGTGAGTGAGGCAGAAGGGGGCTAAAACCCCTAGGGGCTAAAACCCAGGTTCCAGTGTCAACTCCACAGCTGGGTGACTTTATTGGGTGACTTAGCAGACACTTACCCTTCCTTATCTCCTGTCCTCATGTGTCAAACAAAAATAAAAATATCTGTCCCACTAACTTCACAGGTGTCTTAGAAGGTACCAGCAGGAGCAGAGATATGAAAAGGTTAAAAATATAAAAATACTGGCCCAATGGAAAGATTGGTTACTATAAGGGGATTTCCAAACTTTGTGTTAGGACCAGAAATCACTGTGGATGTGAAGGTTTTCTGTGAACATTGAAATACTGGACAAATGTAAGCCTATTCTCGTTATTTAGCTGTGCAGGCATACAGGGCTGAGGTCACATGGTCTGGTATGATGGACACAGGGTGCAGACTTGTGACTCCCTCTAGGGCATTCTCTTCGAGGCTGTGCCTGATGTACTTCATGCAGAGAAGAGAGCCATGGGCAGGCTCCCAGCTGGGTTTGTTTGCCTGCTGAAACCCCTTCTGTTACAATCCCACTTATCAAAGATGCTTTCATTTGTCAGAAAGGGCAACTTTGCATAATAAATTACATTGGTGTAATCAAATATTTCCACAGATTAAATTAAGTTTAATTGGTTGTCCTCAAGACTGTTCCCCTCCTTCCCAGCAGAGCTGTCCACCACCTTCCAACTGCCCCTCCTATCCTCTGTGCCAAGAGCAGCCCCTGAAACAGTCCCTAAGCCAGACCCATAGAGGAGACCTGCATCCAACTGGGTGCACTGGGGTATTCAGTTGGAGCATGGGCATGAGTACTCTAGATGCTTGTTATTTGCAATCTCCTAAAGATTGTTCCATCTCAGTACATGCAGAGTGTTTACTCACTTCTTTTTAATAGCTAGGAAGTATGTTATTTGATGGATAGAATATGATTGGTTTATCTATTGTTGGAACCAATTTGAGTAGAATCTCACCTACTAATTCACTTGTACAAGTCATTTTATTCTTGAGTCTTGGTTCATTCTTCTTTCACATGGTGAAGGTGAAACCTCCTTTGCCTACCTCACAGGATACTTGTCAGGCTGAAATAGCAGTAACCACACACCGAGGACCACACTTAGCCAGATACTCAGTCCACAGGATTGTTTTACTTAATCTTCAGAACAACCTAGGAAGCAGGAGTTATCATCCCCAATACAGATGAGGAAGTCAAGGCACAGAGAGCTTGAATAGAATTTTCAAGGTCACATCACTAGTAAATGATGTAGTTGTGCCATGCTCAAGAGAACAGGTGTGTGGGTGCAATTGGAAACGGGAAATCCCCATCAGAAGAACCTCACTGTGCCACCCACACAGATTAGTGCCCCATGGGAACTCTGGCTACCCATTGATCCACCTGTAGGTGCCTCGCTCTGTTCTGGATGGGGCAGAAGCCAGGGTGGCTCAAGGATCAATGGGAGAGGGGCTAAGACTCTAACCTAGGTCTACATGCTTAGGTCCTCTGTCTGAGCTCTCTGTTTTCAGCCAGACTTTTACTACTGTCCTTCCATCTCTACTATCACTTTGCTTTTGGTCCATAACTATACCCCCAGTGGACAGCTTGGTGCATAGCACAAGGCAAATGTTTAATAAGTGCATGTTGTATTAAGGTGAATTTCCTATAAACAATTAAACAAGAAACAAAATTTAAAGAAGCCAATTTCTGGATGTGAACAGAACAGGGGTTGATGGAAAGATAATGGTGCAAAGCAGGAGGAAGAGCCAGTGAAAATGCTTCCTACCATGGGCCCTGCTGCTTCAGGGCATTGAACCCTGAAGGTCTCAGAAACTTCTTTCCCAAGTAGCCAGTCACAAACCAGGTTCAGAAAAACACATTTTCTACCTTCCCAGACAGCAGCATCCACTGTGGAGAAAGTCCCTCCCTAGGGTACTGTGGGTGGTCAAGGCCTGAGCTGCAGGTTCCCCACTGGTAACATGGGGTGGTCATTTCCTGGGAATCTAGAACAGGGCTTCACACACCACCCCTGGTACCAAATCCAGCCCTCTGCCTATGTTGTAAAGAAAGTTGTGAGAATACAGCTATACCCATGCTTTTGTAGACTGCCTATGGCTGATTTTTCTACAACAGCTGCGTTTAGTAGTTGTAAGTAAGACCATATGGTCCATGAAGTCTAAAATATTTACTATCTGGCCCTTAATTTGCCAAGCCTGGCCTAGAAAGAGGTGTAGGAGCTCCATTGTCTACTTCAAGCAGCTCCAGCCTCACCACCTCTTCTCTCCTATCTTAAGTCTGAGAAGAAGTACAGCCCCAGGCAGGGGTGATATTCAGATATCGAACCTCTGGTGTGACACCACTTAGAACACATGCCTTTGACCCAAGCAGGGTGCTGAAGCCCTGTGTAGTTACCCCTTGATTCTGGAGGCCTGGGCAGCATGGGCTCCAGGGGGCAGGTGGGCACCCAAGCCCAGGGCACAGCCCATTTACCAGAAAAGCTGCACTCAGGTGTATGAGGAAATGCAACAGAAGAATGGTGTGGGACAAGCATTCATGCAGGTGTGGCTGCCAGGTCTGTGCTCCCCAACATCCAACTTCAGTAATTGAAGCAGGAAACAATAATGCTTTGGCTCCAGCCCCATCAGCAGTTCCCAGGTCAGACCCCAAGCCTGAGCCTTGGCAAGGAAACATCTGGCAAGGCCTGGTCTGGCTGGTTGAGACCTACTCAGCCTCCCCTGGAAGCTCCCCTTTGGCTCCTTATGCAGCCCAACTCCTTGGCCTGAGAAGAGAGGATAAGCATTGGCCAGAGGGAAAATTGCCCAGGATGCCTTTCAGCATGTTCCAGCCATAACCTGCCGAATAATCTTTTAAAAAATAAATCCAGCTAGAGACTCAGCTGAAAACAGCTTCCTAAAAACTGCAGGAGAAATTGGACACTTTATTTCAGTGACAAAATAACTAGGCTGTTGATTCACTAAGGAAAGGGCTTGTTTTGGCAGCTTCAGTGCAGGCTGGAGTGACAGAGGCTGGCCCAGTGGTGGGGCTGCATGGTCTTTCCCTCTGCTACTAGACGGAGATGACCCAGGAAGGGCCCTGCAGGAAAATGGCCCACCATGAAAGATGCCCTGCTGCTCAAATCAGTCCTACAGTGCACTTCACTTTTCAGATTTTCCCAATGACCCAAGTCCAAAACACTGCCTCTGGTCCCTCCTGAGGGGGGCATTGTCCCCTATCTGTCTTATTTACCATTTTTAAGTCTGAAAGACATAACCTCTGAATGTTGTTTTGACCCAAAAAGAAAGCTCCTGGAACAAATAAATGAATTATTAATTTAGAATAAAAAAAGAATGGGGATGCCTGAGTGGCTCAGTAGGTTGGGCGTCCAACTCTTGGTTTCAGTTCAGGTCATGATCTCGTGGCTCGTTGAGCTTGAGCCCCACATCAGGCTCTGCGCTAACAGTGTGGAGCCTACTTAGGATTCTCTCTCTCCCTTTCTCTTTCTGCCCCTCCCCAGCATGCTCATGCTCTCTCTTGCTCTCAAAATAAATAAGCTTAGAAATTTTTTAAAGAATGATATTGTCATTTTCCCAGACTGAGTCTTCTATGGTTACTAGATTAAATAACAGCAGTGTCTGTGCTTTAAAGATGAACAGAACTTCCATTTGTCCAGGGCTGCACTTGACAGACAGATACCTTCTCCACACTCTTGTCCACTTAATCCTCACAACAACCCTGAGATACATAACTCTATTTTCTCCATTTTACAGTTAGGAAAACTGATGCAAAAAGCTTATGTACTTTTCCCCAAGCTTTATCTTAGAAAATGGCAGAGCTGCACACTGAACTCTAATTCAAAATTTCACATTGGCTATGTATGTTGCACTAACCAGAAATAACTTTTTCTCTGCAGTAGGAAAACTCCCTTCCAGGGACTCATCCAAGAGGTGGTTGTGGATAGAACATGAGCTTAGCAATTAGAATCTATTACCAACCTGCCCATACCCTGGAAGATTCTGGAAGGATTCCATGGCACTAAGCTGATATATGTCCACCTCACATTTATATGTGAAGGTGCCCAGCTCATGTCTCATCCACAGCTATCCAGTTCACTCAACCCTCAATATTGTGGTGAACTCCAAAAAGATCATTTGTAGTAGGTCATGACAGGAAAACACCTCTGCAATGAGTGAAATAAGCAGGATTGTGGGAAATCTAATAGCTACATCCTGGTTAAGGAGATTATAGGGAACACATTACACTGTGTGTACATTAAGACCTGACCATACATTTACATTCACTGTTAATGGACTAACCATTCCATTGGAAAGCAGAGATTGTCAGACTGGATAAAAGGGCAAAACTCATACTATGTAGAGGACATAAAATTTGAAAATAAACAGGCAGAAAATGAAAGGAAGGAAAATGTACATTCAGCCTGCCTCTGGTTTACCCATGTTTATCTGCTCAGCCCTGAAAGACAGGTGTCTACTGCTTTCTGGTCATGCTGAAAACAGCTGACCAGTATCTAGTTAATGCATATTTAGGGGTTGGGTCCTAACTATGCTCATGAATTTTTAGACCGTGTTACCTAGAGAATATCTTATATTGTTCTGCATCCTGTTTTCGGCATCTGCTCTTTTGTAGTCTTGGGAACACCTTGGGTTTTTTTGCATGCTTTGTCTGCTTTCTATACATTCTTATTGGCATGTAGCCAGGGACATATTGTCCAATGTTTTCCCTATAGTGTATGCCTAACAAATATGGGAGTTTGAGAGCAGCTCGGGGAGACTTCCTTTAGCCTCCCTCTCACCTCTCTTGATTTGTGGAGTCTTGAGTAATCCTTTCTGCTGCTCTCATCTTTGCTGGACAAAGCCAAAAGGAACTGAACCCACACAGGATAACTAGAAAAAAGAACAGTATAAATTACAAATATATTTTTCAAGGCACCAAAATTCCAGAGAGAAAAGAATCCTGTCTGGTAAGCTGAGGATCACAAGCTCTTTTTCCCCATGGGCATGGATCAGTGGAAGGGGTTGGCCCAGCCTTGCTGGAAGAAACAATCGCTAGTAAGGTTTTCAGTAGTTTCCAGGGCTGGAGCAACAAGGTAGATATTTGAGATTCCTCAGACATACCTGGACATTTACTGAGGTCAGAGATGGGAGCTGTGGTGGTTTAGAGCTGGGCCTAAAGCTTCTAAAAATCAGAGTGAGGTCTCCTGAAGAAGTCTTGCTATACTTAGGAAATGAAGGCCTGCCAGAGGGAAGAGGACCCACCTCAAAAACATTGCCAGCCTCCCGCTTAAGGTATTTGTGGGTTATGATTCTTCTTGGCCTCCCAGGCTGGAGTCAAAGCCTTTGGAACTCAGAAGGGCAGCACAAAACACCCGTCTTTCAGGGCTGAGCAGATAAACACGGGCAAACCAGAGGGAGGCTGAATGTACATTTTCCTTCCTTTCACTTTCTGTCTGTTTATATTCAAATTTTATGTCCTCTACATAGTATGCGTTTTGCCCTTTTATCCAGTCTGACAATCTCTGCTTTCCAGTGGAATGGTTAGTCTAATTAACACTGAATGTAAATGTATGGTCAGGTCTTAATATGCCATCTTGTCACTTGTTTTCCATTTGTGCTTTGGGTTTTGTTTCTCAGTTGCTCCCTTTTTGCCTTATTTTGGATCCATTGAAAAATTTTCAGCATTCCAACGTTTGATTTTAAGTCAGACCTCTCTATTATTACTTTGTTAGCGGTTACTATGAAGCTGATAATATCCATCTTATCTTATTACAGTCTAATGGGAATTGATATTCTCCCACTTCACTCGTGGGGCTTCTCCCTTCCAGTTTCAGATTTCACACATGTAAGACCTTTAAGACAGTATACTTTCAGGTACCTGGCTCCATCCTTCATGCTCTTGTTGTTACATGTTATCACCTTTACAGTGAGGTTTTTGCTTTGAGTAAGTCATTGTCATTAGGAAAATTAATACAAAAGATAATTTTTATATTGACCCACACATGTAACATATCTGTTGCTCTTCATTTCTTCCTGTGGATCCCAGTTTTTAGGCGTATAATTTCCCTTCAACTCAAAGAAGATCCTTTAGTCTTCCAGAGAAGTCTGCATTCAACACATTCTCACAACTTTTGTTTACCAGAAAATACCTTTATTTTTGCAGCTACATTTGATGGATATTTTCATCCATCAAAATTCTCAGTTGAGGGGCACCTGGGGTGGCTCATTCACTTAAGCGTCTGACTTATGCTCTGGTCATGATCTCACAGTTCCTGAGTTTGAGCCCCATGTCAGGCTCTGTGCTCTCAGCTTGGAGCCTGGAGCCTGCTTTGGATTCTGTGTCTTCCTCTCTCTCTACCCTTCCCTAGCAATCTCTCTCTCTCTCAAAAATAAATAAAAATTTAAAAAACAATTAAATTCTGGGTTACATCAATTTTTGTTTTGTCTTGCAGCTCCTTAAAATGTCTTCTCTTTAAGTCTCCACTGTTTCTAACGAGAAGTCACCTGCTATGCATTACAACTGTCCCCTGCGTGTCATAGGTCCATTTGCTTCAACTCTTTAAAGACTCGGTCTTTGTTTTTGGTTTCCAGGAGTATAACTAGGATTTGTCTAGGTATACTTTTTCCCCCTAATTTATGCTTTTAAGAGATTGCTAAGCTTCCTGTATATGTATACTGATGTTTTTCTTCAAATTTAGGATTCATTTGGCCATTGTTTCCTCAATGGATTTTTACTGCCAGATTTTTATTATCCATATTGTCTGAGACTCCAATTATAGTATATGATATTGTCTCAAAGGTTAGTGGAATTTTGTTCTCTTTTTTCCATTTCTTTTTCTCCCTGTTCTTCAGATGGCATAATTTGTATGGGACTGTCTCCTAATTCATTAATTCATTTTTCTTCCACTTCCCATCTGTTGTTGAACCCAGTCAGTAATTTTTTAATTAAATTATTCTATTTTTAGTCCTGAATTTCTTTTTGATTCTTGCTTATAATTTTCACTCCTTTGCTTATAGTTCCTATCTATTTCTTCATTAGAATTAATTTTTAAAAAGTCTTTTAAAATATTTGCAATAACTTTAAATCTTTTGTCTACTAAACCCAACGTCTAAGCCATCCCAAGGTAAGTTTTTATTCATTGATTTTACATTTTTTAACAATAGATCAGATTTTTCTTTGTTTTCCTAGTAATATTTTTATTATACACTAGACATTGTGATCACATGTTGTATAAATTCTGGATTCTATTGTTTCTCTGAAGACTGTGGATATTCATTCTAACAACTAACTATAGGTGAATTACCTTAAACAGTCTTGTTTTTATGCATTTTTGTGATTGAATCTATGGAAAACTAAGCTTTTCTAACTGGTAGGAATCAGACTCCAAATTCAAAATTATTTTAGTGTTTAACTTTAGGCTGTGTTAAGGTTACTATAGAATAGTCTTTACTCTAGAGAGTGGTCTTTACTCCAGAGCTATGGCCTTTCCAGTGTTTCCACTAGGTGCCTGGGTGTGTAAATTATTCCTACTCTGGCTGAACTGCCAATGTCTCTCAGTACTGTTTAATCTTTACAACTTTCACTCTATCTTCAAACCCATAGCAACTGCTCCATGGTAGACTTCACAGAGTCTCCCTCTGTCCATAAACATCCCAGCCTCTGGAAAAGAGCTCAAAGAAAGTCCCTACACAGATTTCTGCCACCTCCCAATGTAGGTCTCCTGTTCCAGTCCTTTGCAAACTGAGTCTTGCTAAACTTACAATCTAGCCCCAAATTCAGCTTATTTCATTATTGAAGAGATAAGTCTTTTTCCCCTTCTACCCAACAGAGGAAAGTGAAAACACTAACTTAAGGAATAAAATATCACCTAGAGTCTTTAAAGCCCTTTTATATACAATATGTAGTACACGATAAAACAAAAAAATCACTAGACAGGGAAAGAAACAAAACAACAACAACAACAACAAAACAACACACAGCCTCCTAATGAACAAAAAAGCAGACCAATGATTCAGGTACTGGACTTAGCAGCAAAAACTTTAATACTCTGGTTACTAATATTATGGATAGTGGAAAAGATCAGCAATTTAGATGAAAGCATGGATATTTTGACATGTGTAATTGGAAGCTATAAATAAGTGAAAATGCAATATCTCAGTGTTAATCAGTTATTAGGTATTCATTATTAATATTTAATTGATAAATTTAAAAGTATATTGGATATAGCCAAACACAAGATTAGTAAACTGTAAAGAGAAGTCAAAGAAAAATATACATAGGAAAAAAATGGAGAATACTTCTAGAGATCAAGAGGCATGCAGGACACACTCAATAGGTTTAAAATGCGTATTATTGGAGTAGCAACATAACATCAGGGATAAAATGTGGCAGAAGCAATATTCAAAGAAATAGTAGCTGAAAAATGATAAAAGAAAAAAGCACACAGATCCAAGAAACTCAGCAAACCTCAAGCAGGATAAATACCCCTAAAAAATATACTGCTGGGCATATTATACTCAAATTGCTAAAAGTAAAGAAAGGAAAAGATAGAGGGAAAGAGGGAAGGAGCAAAGGAGGGAAGAAGGGAAGGAAAGAAGAAAGGTAGGAAGGAAGGAAGGAAGGAAGGAAGGAAGGAAGGAAGGAAGGAAGGAAGGAAACGAGGGAGGGAGGGAGGGAGGAAAGAAGGATGGGAGGGAAGGAAAGAAAGAAAGAAAGGAAGGTAGGCCTTAAAAACAACCAGAGATTTAAAAATTACTTTCAAAGAAATAATAATAATCAGAAAGAGTTGAAACCAAAAAATTTTAGAATGTTTTATTTAAAACATTTTAAGAAAAAAAAATGTGAATCCTTTTAAAATGAAGATGATTTTCTTAAAAGTCTTTGGATAAACAAAACATGAGCAAAATAATGGCTGGCAAATCTTAACTAGAATAAATACTAAAGAGAATTAATCAGTCTGGAAGAAAACATCCTAGATGAAAACACAAAATAGCAAGCATGAATAAATGAAAATAATCAGAAAATGAAAATATATGGGTCAATTAAAATGAATATCAACTGTGCAAAACAACAATACTAATGGCTTGTGTAGTTCCAAATGTGTGTAGAATTAAAGTTAACAATAGTAATAATAAAGCAAAAGGCAATAAGGGTAAATGCAATGGAAACATTCTAAGGTTCTAGCAACATCAAAGAAGAGGTAAAAATATCGTTATTAGATAATGAAAAGTAAGGTGCAAGTTGTGCTATCTATGGTAATTATGAAAAAATATAAAAGAAGATATACATAACAAGTTAATTGAAAAAATTGAATAATAAAAAATCTAATTTAAAGAAACTCAAGAAAAGAAGGGAAAAATGAACATAAATCTATTTTTCAACCAGGAAATTAATTGTAACATGGTGGCTACAGGTCCACTCAAATTGGTCTCTCTCTCTGTCTCTCTCCCCCCGTCTCTCTATCTCTCTCTCTCTCTGCCCCTCCCCCACTCATGTGCTTTCTCTCCCTCTAAAATAAAAAATATGTATATATTTAAAGCCAATGGAAAATAAATAAATACAAGGATGGTAGTGTCTCTGGCCTCTGGTTTACCATTCTTGGCATCTCATGCTGGATGTACATGGAACATTCTCCTTACCCTGCCTCTGTCAGCTTACCTGAGTTCCAAGCTCAGAGCAGAAATGGAAATAAAGTAGATTGAAAATGTAGTTTCTTCTTAGTTATTAGGAAGCCAGGGAAGGCTCTTGTAAACCTGTAATTTCTCCTTTCTTCCCTCCTGTACCCTATCTCTCCAAAGTCTAGTAGGATGCCTGAGCAGCACTGGTGCTAAGAAAGACTACCCTCTATCAAGGCCACATGCAGTAGGTGCAACCATAGAGGCTGGACTCCTTGACCCTTGGATGCTCTGAGTGAGGCCACAAAGTAAGTGCTATGTGGGCAAAGGGAAAGAGGAAAGAGACTTTTCTGTTCTTTCTCATTGGCTAGAAACTATTGGAAATTCTTTACATCTCATAAAAACACCACTCAGTCTTAGTGCCGGCGGGGAGGGGGGGGGGGTCTACAGTTTTCTTCAGCACAGGGAAAAGATTTAGTTCAAGGGTTCTATGTGTCTCTCTTGGTCCAATACCTGGGGACAAAAACATTGATGTCAACAAATTCCAGGGATCAAAATGTGGCTATGGAACAAGTGTGAGGCCCCAAGGCCTGTTACTAAGTGGTCAAAGTCAAATAAACTTCCCTGACACTTCTACTCTTCCCCCTGCAGCACCCCTCCCCCAATCCCAGACAGTTCTTGGTAGCAACATTGTGTCAATTTGAACTCTTGGATGAGGGAAGAATGTGAAGGGACCAAAACCTCCACTTAGATGTTCTATGAGTGTCCCAAACTGAACATATCCAGGATTAGACTCATCATCTATCCCCAAAACCTATCTCTCATTCAGAGTTCATTTTCACATCATCACCCAAACTAGAAGTCTTGTAGTCACCCCTTATCACTCCCAGGGGCCCTTGTTTCTGAAGATCATACATGAAATTCACTTAAATCTGTGTCTTCTTCTTCCCTATGGCCTTGATCCACAACCTGTCACATTGACCTTTACCTTCTCCCCTTACACACACCCATCTGCCACACCTGCCCCAGGAAATCTCATCATGTCAACTCCATTCCAAGCCTCTGAAGGTTACACATGGTCAACAGGGTAAGATCAACCTTCCTAGTGGGGCAGACAGTATCCCTTCTGACATCACCTGCCTCATTTCTTGCTCCCCATTCCCACACACTGCAACACAGAAGTTCTCTACTACTTAAAGGAGCCATGCCATTCAATACCTCAAAGTTTGATGTCTACTTTTTCCTTTCCCTCTGCCCCTCCAACTCTTCCTTCAAGACCTGATATAGATGCCTCATCTTCTTTTTTTAATGTTTGTTTATTGATTTTTGAGAGAGAGTGTGTGTGCACGCACACGAGCAAGGGACGGGCAGATAGAGGAGGAGAGAATCCCAAGCTGACTCCATGCTCAGCACAGGGCCTGATGATCAGCACACAATCTTATGACTGTGACATCATGACCTGAGCCAAAATCAAGAGTCAGACATTCAACCAACAGAGCCACCCAGGCACCTCTAGATGCCTCATCTTCTAAAGAAGCCTTTCCTTTCCTAAGTCCTTGTTCTTGCTATGCTTCCATAGGCTATCTCAAGCTCTCTTTCTTTCTCTCTCTCTCTCTCACATACAATTTTTAAGCATTTATTAGTATGAAATATGCTAAGTGCCTTAAATAGCTCATCTAATTTTAATACCCACAATCCTGCAAGGCAGGTACCATAATCATCCCCATTAAGAAAACAAGTCATAAGTCAAATAATGTATCCAAAGTCTCAAATCCAGACATACTGAGATTTCATTGCTGGTCCATAGGCTATGAGCTTCTTGAAAATGGGGATGAGTGGTGCCCCACAGAGGATAAGTTCAATCCTTATTTATGAAGGCAGTGGCACCCCCACTCTATTTATAATGGGCTAGAAAGGACATTTAAGCATTGTATGAGGAGTCTCTGGTCTCCTTTTTTTAATTCCACCTATGATAATTCATTGCAAATATTGAAACGTATTGAGTCATTATCGGACTGGAGACACAGAGATGAGCAACTGTGTTCCCATCCTTTAGGAGCTCATATGACATAACTATCTAACTAGAGAGTAACTAGAGTGGACCCAATGCCCCACACGTGACAAGGAGAGAGATCTCATTGTGCAGTGGGAATAAGGCCACTGTCAGGGTGAGAAACCACCTCCTCTTTCCCAGTCCTCCCCCCAACTTCAGAAATTGTCTTTTCTTCCCTGAAGAAAACTCAGCACCCTTGAGTACAAACCCAAGGGATTTTGTGGCTATGGCAACTCAAGAGCAACTGCTGCTCTGTGTGTAGCAGTTGAAGCAAGGAGCCAGGTATGGTGTGAAGTCTGTATGCTCTGGAGAAATACTTCCTGGGGTCCATGGCTTCACCACTCCATGACCTTGGGCAAGCTAAATAGCCTCTCTGGGACTTTGTTTCACTCTTTTCAAAATGGCTATTTTATTATAATGAACCTCGCTCATAGTGTTTTTGGAGTATTTAAGAGCTGTTATATGTAAATTAGAAACTAGTCTCAGGTATATATCAAGTGCTATCCTAGTATTTTGCATTTCCATCCTTGATACATAGGTCCTCTGCAATGGGACAGTGTGACCACAGTGAAGCAGATTAGAAAGAGGGCTTTCATGGTACAATTATTACATATTTAATGTACAGAATAGGGTCAATTTCCTCTTCTCTGATTTTGCCCTCATATTACATTAAACTCCAGAAATCTCTGTCACCCTGTCACTCTCTGTCCCCAACCCTGCTCCCCAGTACAGAGCAGAAAATGGCTACTCAATCTTAGAGACAGGATGAATGCTGCTGGGCATAGCTGTGTGGCCTGCAGATTCCCAGGGTATGGATAGAGGACAGGTTTCAGCTGATACTGTTTCTCCTTCTAGATACCATCCTTGACCCACCAGAAGGCAATAGAGGTCTGTCATCTGCGCTCCCCAGAGCAACATGTGGACTTACCCCCATCCCAGCACTTTCCATATGGTACTGCCATTCTCTCTGTCTGCCTCTGGACTATAAGTCTTCAAATGCAGGCACTGTGTGGACTCTGACTAGCGCTATATTTGACCACGGTACCAGGGAAATAGTAGATGCTCAGTAAATATTAGATCGATGAATGAATGAACAAGTAAATAAATGAATGAGTGAATTTTCAGGGTAAGATTAGAAAGATGAGAAGTAGAGCCACAGAAGGAGAAAATGCTAGTGGTGAAAGTTCCTTCATCATTAGCCATTCAAAATGCAGCACACATCTTGCAGGGGCAGGGGGGATGTAGAAGTGTGGGGAGGGAGAGGGCATATTTGTAGTTCCTGTACAGTCACTAAATAAATGTCAGATTTAGTGTTTTATTGATTAATATCTTACCATAATTCATTTACAGTTGTGTATGAAATGTATGTGTTTGCAAGTACTGATTTAACATAAATATTAAATAAAGTAGTAGACTATTTACAAAATCTTTTATCTGAATCCTTTGGGTGAGAATTTTGAGGTGACTATAGGAAAATCCATAGTTTAGTCACTTGGAAGCATGTGAAAGTTTTCCATTTAGACAGGGAGGGGCACACCACCCAGAGATCACGGGTTGCTGACAGAACAATGCTGGTCTGTTGAGGGTCTCACCTTGAGGAACACAAAAACACCTTTCATGGGGACCAAGAGCCTGGACAACAACAATGTAAGCCCAGAATATTTATGAAACACAATTGGGCCCTAAGGAAGGGTGGACATGTATCATATGTGCCATTTCCCAGCTAAGAAAAGTAAGGCTCCATGAAATTTAAATTTCATCTGCTGCAAGAGTAAAACCAGATCTCCAAACTCCAAATCTAGAGTACAGGGAACTGCAAGGAACTGGGTGTATCCTGAGAAGTATGTCAGGGCCCACCTGGGAAAAAAAACCTAAGCAAGCCTTCTCCCTTTTGCTCTATTTCTTCTGTCACCACCTATCAGCAGAATCTTACAGGCTGATGGCAACAAAGGGGCCCCATCCCCAGCAGAATGCAGAGGACAGTGGACCCCTGAGAAACAGATGCCATATCCCCATAACTGGCACAGGAGGCAGAGGGGTCTGGAGTGGGGAGTGGGGACAATAGCTCCCCAAGGCCCAAGGTGGTCAGAGGAGACCAGGCCAATTCTCCAGGAGGAGGGAGGAAGTCAACAAAATCCCCAGCAGGCAAAGCTAAAGCATCTAGGTGAAGGTAGCAGAGCAGAAGCTTTCATAAAGGAGGGCACACCAGTCAAAACCTCTCTCTGAAGCTGGCCAGGGCCCTGCAACACCCTTGGAGCCCAAGAACACCCACCTGGGCACAGCCTGGAGCACAATAAATCTTCTTACCTGTGGTGAAGAGCTTTGTCAAGATTTCCATTCCATCACCCAATGAACATTCATGAAGTGCCCCCTTTGGCCAAACAGAGACTTGCCTGGAACCTGAGGCCAGTGACCACTGCCAGCCCAAGGGAAGGAAGATGCTGTGTTCCCGGACACAGTGGGCCTAGTACACCCCAGCTCCGCAGCAGGGCTGGCAGTGAAGGCATTGAGCCTGGAGGAGGTGTGCTGGCCTGTCTAAAGACTCCCCAGGGATCCAGAAGGATCTGTGGGGACACAGAAGCTGAGCAGGTGCCCTGACCTTCCTAACCTCCTAGTCGCTTGTAGCTCGGCCTGGGTTGGTCCTGATGACACATAGTGCAGAGAGGACAGGAGCCCTTCCCAGGCCTGCCCCAGGCCTGGCCTTGCTAATATCAGCAGGCTGCTGCACTGCAGAGAAATGAAAACCTCAAATGATTTTTTTTTAAAGCAAGAGGAGGAGGGGGTAAAAAATAGCAGCACACGATTAGGGAGCCGCTGAACTTCTGTGCAAAACTAATGAATAAACCAGCCCTTGACAACTTCCCCCAACTGCTGCCGACAGGATAATTGGGCCTAATTTCTTAATTTTAATGCCGTTGTTGCATTTGGCTTCTGCTAATGAGATGTAAATATGTGTTGCGGGTTTGTGGATTTGCTTAATTGCAGGGTAGCTAAACTGCGATTGGCCGGAAGGTTAGTCTTTTATTTATTTATTTATTTATTTTTATTTTCATATGTCCCCAAATGGAAAAGCAAGGGCAGCTGGGGAGGGGTGGTGCTGGTGGTGTCGTCTGCATCCTTCCCTATCCCTTCTTCTTTGGGAGAGAGAAAGAAAGATCTAGTGTCTCCTGAAAGCTGCTGGTTTGGGTTGTGGGAAGGAGGTCAAGGGGACAGCTGTCTGATCTTTATTCCTCCCCAGGCCACTGTATGCTCACTGGCCACACTGATCTAAATAAGTCCTGTCCAGTCACCAGGGAGGAGGATGTGGGTCTGGTCCCAGTATGCTCAGCAGTGGCAGGCAGAATTCAGATCAGTCACCTGCAAAATGGCAAGGCCACCAGCAGGGGTGAAACATCAGGGGGCCCAGAACAGGACTGGACCCTGGCTCCTCCCTAGAAAGGAGTGAGATCATGTGATGATGAGGAGGCAGTTGAGCAAGGGTGACCAGAACTGTCCCCCAGTCTCAGGGGCCCAATGAAAGGTGTCCTGATGGCTACAAGCCCAGCAGAAGCTTGTGACAGGGACAGGTGGAGACAGGGGAGGGTGGAAGGACTTGAACACAGACTTGGGAGTCCAGAGAGGAGCAAGCATTGTAGATGCCATAGGAATGTCATAACCGGTGGTAATGGTGCTACGGTGACAGAAAGCTGGAGACCTTCCAGGAGGCACCTCATTCTATTCTTACCATGGCCCTGTGAAGAAGGAGCTGTCCTGGTCCCTGTCTGACAGGTGGGGAAACTCTCAGAGAGCTCTGTAACTTCCTGAGAGTCACAGAGCAAAGCATGGTCTGACTGCAAAGTTCATATTGTCCTCCCTGGGCCTCCTTCCTCCCCTCTACTCAGCCAGCCTGTCATTGATCTCTGTGCAGATCCCCACAGGGACATAGTCCCTGTTTTTAGGCAACTCACCCTTGGAGCAGCCATGGCCAGCATCTGGGTACACAAAGGGTCATGGATCACAGGCTCCCCAAGCTTGAGGGCCATCTAGTCCACTTCCCTAGTCCCTCCCAGGGATGTGTCCAGCCATCTGACAGAGCTGGGACCTCTCCCTGTATCCACCATGTCCCAGAAGGTGCAAGTCTCTGCAGCTGCCATGTCGGCATTCACATCCCCTATGAGTGGGGAAGTTCTTCATTATTTCCAATTTTAGTCCTTGATCCATGGTTTTAAATAAAATCTCCTCACTGTCCTCTCTCCAGAGCAATCCTTCACATATTGCCTCTTTGGCCTTCTCTTCATGGGGATGAACAATCTTGACTGCCTTCTGCCTTATCTTCTCATCTCAGTTTCCCTGAGACCCTCTGCTGCTTTCCTTTGAGTCTCATCAGAGCTGAAGGGCTTTGACTGACTGGAGGTCACACTTTAGTCAGGGACAGAAGAGCAAAAATATTCTATTACTTCTTGGGAACAATGCTTAGAAATTGGCAACATCTCCCCCTGTAGCCCTCTCCTTGCATTATCACTATACTTGTCCCCTCCACCCCATACTTCTAGTCTCCTTCCACTTCCAGACCACTTTGATCTCTTTTGGGGAAAGGTGCTGATAAACCAACTCCTCCAGATTACACCTTGTGTAGTATTTCTCCCAGAGGTATCTATGTTTATACTATAAAGTTTTATGATCCAAAGAAATTAATATCTAAAGGTAGAATTTCCTAGTCAAAGAATACCAAAATTAATTTTACAAAAAGAATATTCAAAATATTTTGATATCATGGAGAGCCATAAACAGCCCCAACAGTGAAGATGGTTCAATCTACAAGGAAAGTGTCTCTTTTGTGTTTCTTTTTAGCACTTAATTTTTTACTTCTGTTTTTTCCATCATATGAGCCTCTCACTGTTTGCTTTTCTTCTTTACTTTCATGAAAGCATCCAGATAAAGTTGAAAGCCAGGAGACCCCATCTCTAGTCCCAGCTAAAATAGATAATGGAAGTCTGGAGAAAATCACATCATGGACATTTCTCAAAGCCAAAAGGCCCCAGCCTTGGAGGTAAATTCTTCTGGTCACCCTCTCATCTGAAGTGCAAACATTTTTCAGCACTTTCTAGGCTAGTGCTTGACAGCCTGTGCTCAAATCTTTCTATGAACCCACTAATTCCCCAAGATGTCCCTAGTCTTCATGAGGATAAGACTTCTATCATCACATTGACCAGAAATGTGTATCCCAGTGGCTCAAAGTTGGGGGCTAGACTCCCCTTTCCCAACAGCCATGTAACCCCGACACTGTTTGATTGCTGTTCTACATCACTGTTTTCATCTGTGCAACAGGAATGGTCATCATCATCTCAAAGTGAGGATAAAATGAAATCATGTTTGCAAAGTGCTTGGCATATAGTAGAATGATCCGTATTAACTCTGAGTTTTCTGTACGCAAGGCCATCATGCCCTCCCCTCACTCCACTAAGTCAAGCTTCATGGAAAAGGACTGCATGTTTGTCAGAGTTCCAATTTCCTCACAAGAATAACAGGAGAACCTCTTTTCTTGGCCTTTTTACCCTTAAGGGCTACATGGTGTCAAATACAGTCATAAACTTTGCATAGTTGCAAAGTGCTATACCAAAGTTAGGTATTATTTCTTCTAGTGTTTGTGTATATCTTTCTCCCTCTATTTCTCTTTATATTTTGCCATCTCCCCTTCTCTTTTTCTCTTCTTTCTTCAGCTACCCCTACCCTCACTACAAGTCCTTCCTCTTTCCTCTTCCCTCTCCATTTCCTGCTACAATTCCACTGGACTGGAGAGGGGACAAGGGTCTGGAGACAAGTCAAGGAGCACTTCTACCAGCCTATGAATAAATAAATAGCTGCTAATTCCCAAGCACATTCTGTGGAAAAAATATATACACATTAGTTTAATAATGATAATAGAAAATAATATACATGCTAGTAAGAAAGCTACTTAAACACTTTGCAAATGAGATGATTTTCTTTAACCAGCCAGGCAGTTGATGATACAGCACTAATGTATTTAACGATTTCATCTGTCACCCAAGGCCTGTGTCTCCTTTGGTTGGCTATCTGGACACCATCGTCCCATTATCCCAGTTTTTAAAGCAAGAGACTGAAAAGCTACCCCATTCATAAGTCCTTCTGACAGGCATAAGGTGTAAGATGTGGGAGTGCATTCTACATTAAGAAGGGTGCCCCATTTTTTTCTATTCTCTGACAACAATGATCTATGACCTGAGATGCTCATTGAAATTACAAGGACATCTCTCCATGCCAATATCTGAGTCTTATGCCAGACCAATTATGTCCAATTTAGGCTCCCTATCTGGGCATTGTTGTTGTTTTTTGTGTTTGGGAATTTAAAAGAAAAACTACCTATCCTCTAGGATGCATCTCTGAGAAGGAGACTGTGGTTCTAGATCCATGAGTCAGTGTATAAGTTCTGCCCTTGATTTCTGGCACCAACTGGCACCCTGGAGAATACCATGTACCCTGGGATTCCATGCATGAAGTTGCAGAGGCAGGTAGATAGCCCAAGCCAGGCTCAGCTCAGAGGATAGCTCATTCTCCCTGAAAAATGATCGTATCAGGTGCAGGCAGCTGGGCCACACTGGCTCCCAGCAGGACCACACCAACAGCAGCCCTCAGGCTGAAAACAACACAGAACCAGTGTTTAACAGCGACACCATGTGGCAGTGAGATGCAGAGATTACGCCTTTGTTCTAAACAGCTGTGTGGAAACAGAACTTATTCTCGTCAGCTTCAAATTCCCTACAGAATTCTCAGACAATTCATAAAGAAAGCCTTAGAAAAATAAATGATATACTGAGTTTACTACAAACAATATTTCAAGTATCAATATTTCATTGAAAAAGTTCAATAGTTGTGTCTATGTTTGCACCTCAAGTTTGCAGAGCATTTCATACAAATTATCCAAAAGCAGCTAGCACATTCCAGCTTCATGTAATTTAGTATTTTACCTTGCTCTTGGGCTCAACAAGATCAAGTACCTTTCAGGGCAATAAATCTCAAAATTTCTTTGACCGTAGTTTGTATCACCCCTAAAATCACAGTTTCTGCCCTCTATTCCCACTTGGTTGGCCCTTATGTCAATAGAGGCCAGCAGCACAACACCTTGCTTTATAGAACCCTACTCCTGGACTTGGGGACTGCTGCATCCTAGCCTACAGCCTCACCTTCCCTGAGAAGTTCTATTCCTCCCCTCCCCAGAGACCATGTGATTCAGAAGGCCAGGTGGTAGCAGGAGGAGCACTGGTGGGAGCCAAAAGACCTAGATTTTACTCTTGGTTTTTCCACTTGCCTGTGCTTCCTTGAGATTTGTCCCTTCAATTCTCCGGATTTTAGTTTCTTCACCTATAAAAGAAGGTGAAAGGAGAGGGTGTTAGGGGTCTTATTAGCTTGAGTTATCAGTGGTTGGTAGTGGGAGTGCTGTAACCAGATTGGAAGGGACCACATTAGAGGTCAGTTAGGGGTCTACCTTCTTATTTGCACCAAACTATCCTGAATATTTGATTATCTTGCCTGGTTCCTAAAATTTTCATGCAAATGAGCTTTTTAAAAAATCTCATATATTTATTTCTCCAAAATCTCAGTCTCTGTGGTCCAGCCTCTTTGCAGACCTATGATATTGAGGGAAATAAAAATATGATTACAATCCACTGACCCAACCTTCTACCAGCACAATAACCTAAAGGCTTGTTAAAAACTCTGTTATGTCAGCCCCAGGTATCAAGCCCCTGTGTATGTTGACCTTTGCTACAAGCTGTGCTAACCCTCCCTGTCCCTGGATAATGGGAACACTGAAGAGAATCATAATGGGTGTGTCCCTGTGGTCTGAGCGGGGAGGGCCTGGTTCCACGTACCACACAATAGAGTGTTTGCAGAAGGATAGATGTCACATCCTATGTCCAGGCGAACAATTCCAAATCCAATAGCAAGTGATACAAAATTGGACATGTTAAATAAACAAATAAATAAAAGCACTATTTAAGTAGCACAAAAATAAGAGTTGAGGAAGAAGAGAAAAAATAGATTCCAAATGAACAATGGAGTGTAGGGCCTGGATCTTTTCTTGGGCTTCAGTAAAATGGCTCTGGAGGCTTTTTCTCTGGTCCCTGAGGCATCTAAAGGGGAAATGCCAAAGTGAACTCTGGGTGTATTGGCATAGATTTACTTTTTTTTTTTTTTCTCAGATTACAAATCCAATGCTGCCTAGATATCCTGAATCCCAGTCCCCAGGTCAATACAGAAGAACTTCCCTCCCCAGGAAAACCACGGATTTGCCTCACTAAGTACCCACAACCTCAAGCCACTGTCAGATCCAAAAAAAATCACTATACACCTTTGAGCAAAAGTACTGGGTATTTCAGTGCATTAAGTAATGCATGAGCCTGAGTATCCATCACTGGAGCCATTAGCTGAGATCATGAAACCTTCCTTGTCACTCATTCCCTAGCCCTAGAGGGGGAATGTTCACCCCAAGGAGCAGAGGAGAGTCTATGCCATGGCAGTAGGAAGAGGAGAGAGTCATATGGGCAGGTTTTCCTGTTTGATTTTTTTTGTTAATAAATATTTTGTTTTATTTATTTTAATTAATAAGCTTTTTGAGCAGCTTTTAGATTTATAAAAAAATTAAGCAGAAAATACAGTGCTCCCATCCAGGCTGTTACCCTGCTTACTAGTTTGGCCTATTATTAAAATCATGCTTTAATGTGGTATATTTGTTACAATTGATGAACCAAAATTGATACCTTATTATTAAATAAAAGTCTATAGTTTATATTAGGGGTCACTCTGTGTTGTCATTCTATGGGTTTTAACAAATGTATACTGACATGTAGCCACAATTACAGTGTCATACAGAATAGTTTCACTGCCACAAAAATCCCCTGTGCCTCACCTACTCATCCCTCCCTACTTTCCCCTGATCCTCTGGCAACCCATGAATTTTTACTGTCTCCATAATTTTGTATTTTCCAGAATGTCATATAGTTGGAATGACACAGTATGTGGTCTTTTCAGATTGTCTGCTTTCACTTAGTAATATGCATTTCCATTTCTTCTATGTCTTCTCAAAAATGACTTAATAACTCTTATTTTTTAATCACTGAATAACACTCCATTGTAGTACAAGAACTTATTTATCTGTTCTCCTACTGAAGGACAAATCAGTTGCTTCCAAATTTGGGCAATTATGAATGTGGTTCTGTAAACATTCATGTTCAGGTTTTTGTATGGACATAAGTTTTCAATTCATGGGGGTAAAGACCAAGGAAGATGACAGCTTGAGGATGTGGTTAGAGTATATTTAGTTTTGTAAGAAACTGCCAACTGTCTTCCAAAGTATCTTTGCCATTTTTGCATTCCCACCAGCAATAATTGAGTTCCTCTCAATGCTCCACATCCTCTTCATCATTTGACGTTGTCAATGTTTTGAATTTTAGCCAATAGTCTGTAGTGGTATCTCATTGTTTTAATTTGTATTTCCTTAACGACATATGAAAGTGATCATTTTTCATATGTTTATTTAACATTTGCATATTGTGATTGGTGAGATATGTGTCCCAGTCTTTAGCCTTATTTTCTTAATTAGGTTATTTGTTTTCTTATTGTTGAGTTTTTAAGTTATTTATATTTTTGGATAGCAGTCCTTTGTCAGATATGTGTTTTGCAAAGATTTTCTCCTAGTATGTAACTTGTCTTTGCATTCTCTTAATAGTACTTCTCACAGAACAGAAGTTTTAATGTTAATGATGTTCAACTTGTCAATTTTTTTTCTATGGATCTTGTTTTTTGGTAGCTTACCTAAAGAGTCATTGCCAAATCCAAGGTCAGATAGATAGATAGATAGATAGATAGATAGATAGATCTATATCTACCTATTACCTAATCTTTGCAGACATTTATTATTAGAAATTGGCTCATGCAATGATGGAGACTGACATAATGGAATCAATAAGCTGGAGACCCAGCAGAGCCAATAATATAGTTCCAGAGCAAGTCTGAAAGCCTGAGAATGAGAAGGGATGATGGTGTAGTTCCAGTCTAAGGTCTGCAGGCTCAAGATTCAGGAAGAACTGATGTTTCAGTTGGAGTCTAAAAACAAGAAAAGCCCAAGGTCCCAATTCAAAGGCAGTCAGGGAAGAGGAATTCTCTCTTATTCAAAGGAAGATCAGCCTTTTTGTTCTGTTTAGGCTTGCAACTGATTGAAACTCATGTTATGGAAGGTAATCTGCCTTACTCGGTCTACCGATTTAAATGCTAATCTCATCCAAAATCACCCTCACAGAAATACCCTAAATAATGTTTGACTAACTAGCTGGCACACCATTGCCTAGTCATGTTGACATACAAAATTAACCATCACAGTTACCAGATTTGTAGGCAGAGTGTTGTTCATAATATCCCTTTATTATGCTTTCAATGTCCATGAGATCTGTAGTGATGTCCCTTCTTTCATTTCTAGTATTACTAATTTGCATCTTCTCCATTTTTTTCTTAGTTAACCTGGCTAAATATTTACAATTTTCTTGGTCTTTTTAAAGAAACAGCTTTTGGTTTTGTGGATTTTCTCTATTGATTTCCTGATTATTATTCATTGACTTTTGTTCTAATCTTTATTCTTTTTTTTTCTGCTAACTTGGAATTTGATTGTGTCTTCTTACTCTAGTTTCTGTAGATGAAAGTCATGGTTATTGCTTGAGATATCTATTCTTTCCTCATATATGCATCCAATGCTAAAAATTTCCCTCTAAGCACTGATTTCACTGCATTACACAGATTTTAGTAAGTTGTATTTTAATTTTCATTTTGTATGAAATGTTTTTAAATTTCTCTTGAAACTTCCTCATTGATTTGTGTGCTATTTAGAACTCTCTTGCTTAATCTTCAAGTATTTTGGGGTTTTCCAGCTAATTCTCTGTTATTGATTTCTAGTTTAATTTCTTTGTGGTTTGAGGGCATATTTGTACAATGTTTATTTTTTAATGTGTGAAAAGTGTGTTTTATGACCCACAATATGGTCTATCTTAGTAAATTTTCCATGTGAGTTTGAGAAGCAAGTGTGTTCTGCTGTTGTTGGATGAACTATTCTCTAAATGTCCATTAGGTCCAGTTAATTGATGGTGCTCTTCCTTCAATTACATCCTTTCTGTCTGGTGGATCTGTCGGTTACTGATAGAGGGGTGTTGAAGCCTCCAACTCCAACCCCATTCACCTCTTTTATGTATAGCCTCAACTGGGGTTTGTCTGATGCTTTTTTTTTTTAAGACTAGACGTGGATAATGGATCTTCTGGAGGCAAACCACAGAGGTAAAGTGCCATCCTCATCACATTATGATGAGTATATGTATGCAATCAACATGACTTATCATTGTTGATATTAACTTGACCACCTGGTGAGGCAGTGTTGGGCAAGTTTCTCCACTGTAAAATTACTTTTATCCCTCTTTCCCTCTTTGGAAGGAAGTGAGTATTTGGCAGGAAGTTTTCAACTCAGAATTCTCAGAGAGGGCTTTCCTTCCCACTTCCCCACAGAAGAAGGCAGACCAGTAGATCAAATGCCTTCATTCACTCTCTCGTTTACTCATTCACTCAATAAACACTTACCTGGTGTCCACTGTGTGCCTGACCTGTTGCTAAGCCCTGGTTATCAAATGCAGAACAGAGCAGACCAGGCCTTTGTCCTCAGGTAACTTCCAGTCTAGTGGGAAGACAGGCACTAAATCAGCAAGCACAAATTAAACTCATATTACAGTAGTCATGAGAGCAGTGACCAGGAAAAGTGCAGAGCAGGAAAAGTGGGAGAAATCAAGGGTTATAGGAAAACCTGTCTGTGTCCCAGAGTATGTACCAAGGTTGTCAGCAGACAAGCTAGGCAAAAAAGCAGTGCTTAGATTGGAAGACCAGCATATGCAAAGTCCCAAGGTTGGGAGATGAAGAGTAGCTAATCAAATGTTGCTTTCTGGTTTTTTTCATCAGGCTTTGCTTTACTCAAGATCAGACATCATGCCTTTTCTATGTCTTTACTTAATACAGGCTGATGGACAGAATCAGGGCAGGCATGGAGATTTGTACATTGTGCTTGGAGGCCATCAAACAATCTTTTGGGCCTGAGTTTCTGCATCTCTGAGAAGGTCATGTTTAGGAAGAGGGAGAAATGAAGGGTCTCACAGCTGGAGAGAAAAAGTAACCTGTAGTCAGCAAGGACACAGTCACCTGCCAACGAGGCAGATGAAACAAGGCCAAGGAGCTGGGACGACAGAAGCATATGTGAAGATGCTTTGAGGGGAAAGTAGGTCAGATTTCAGATTCACAATCTCAGTGTTCAGTCTCCTAAAACTTAACGGAGCTATAGTGTTTCCAAAGCAAAAGGCAAACAGATGTTATGCAGGTATACTTAGCTTCCAGGCACTCAGGCACTCAGTACTTGCATGTGGCAATGCAGAAACCCTGGCTAGCTGTTTCTGTACCTGCAGGCCTGACCCCGGTGTGCTCATAGAAACCAGAGAAGCCTTTGGGTGAGCAAGGAGATATGGGAGAGAGGAAGGAAGGGAATGTACACTTTCCAGTGGCTGAGCCTCATGTAATTAAAGCCAACCTCCCTCCAGCTAAGACCAAATGAGGTGTGTGGACTTCTGCTTCAGTTCACAGTGCAGTTAGTACAGGGAGGGAGGCAGAGAGAGGACTTTAAGCACCTGGGCCCTTGTAATCAGGCCTCAGACTCCTCTCCCAGCCCATTCCCTAGACACCAAGGTTATTGGTGTCCTTTTTCCACCTCCTTACCCACCTGACCACCTCAACTTCTCTGCAGTGCTGCCTTCTGTACATGAATGCACATACACATGTACATACACATAGACACTCACATGTGTGTGCACACAGTCTCACATAAGCACTCACATAAACATGCACACATATGCATGTGTACACAGACCTATCCTTATGCACACCTGGATGGCTCCTCCTTGTCACCCTGTGTGCAGCTTTTACTTGTTGACCTAGATCCCATTCAAACCTCCCCTGAGCCTATATGGATCCTGCCTTCTTCTGACCCATGACCAGTGGTTGTCATCCATTGCCTGCCTCTTGTGAATTGGCCTTGGCAATTCTGAAGTTGATGTCTTTTTCCCCATTTTTCAGATGAGGACGCCCTCAGAGAAATCTAATGATTCAGTCAAGAGAATAGGAAGGCTGTAAGGTGGGGCAGATCTACCGGCTTCCTTTTTAGGAAAAAAGGAAAGTTCTTTCTACTACATCATGAGGTTCCTCAATGCAGTAGAGAACAATTAGGAAAAGGGCATGTTTCTTCTAGAGAAAAGACAGTCGGGATGAAGGAAAAGATTGCCTCCACTGTGCAGGTTACAAGCTCATGAAAGTACGTTGCATGACCCATAACCACAATGGGTGAACCATGGGATTGTGGTGTCAGAGTTCAATATAACTTTGGTAAGTCTTTGATCTGGGACTACCTGCACCCCTGTCCCAGCTACACCATATGTCCTCTGTGTGGCTGGAACAAGCTGCTTAACACCTCTGTGCTCAGGGATGGGGATGGCTACCCATAAGGTATTCAAGAGAATTATAATTTGTGGTTGTAATGCCCTGATACAGTGCCCGACACAGGGAAGACACTGGATAAGTATTGGTACGCACAGTTATTATCATATTGTCTCAGTGACCTAGTCCTGAGGGAATTCCCTGGGAGGCTCCCCAGGCCTGATGGTCCCAACAAGAGGGGCCCTCCCAGCCAAGGTGGGCAACCAGCTCTGCACACATCCATCTCTGAGCTGCCAGAACTCCCTAAATGCCAGCACAGCCCATCAGCAGCACTGCTGCAGAAACCCACCCCTGGGCAGGCTCTCTGGTTTTTCACAATGGACACACGATGAATGAGCAAAGTGCATGCCTACCTGGGATTCTTCCAGCTTCACTTCAGGTAG
Source organism: Cryptoprocta ferox (assembly GCA_028646485.1). Lineage (NCBI taxonomy): Eukaryota > Metazoa > Chordata > Mammalia > Carnivora > Eupleridae > Cryptoprocta > Cryptoprocta ferox. The sequence goes on from CM053575.1 coordinate 77,342,924, forward strand.
GCAGATCTTCTTAGCTCTTCTTTCTAGAGTAAAGAGCTAGGCCTCAGACTTGCCTAAGTGATTTAATCAGAATTACACAGCAAAAGCATCAAAGTGTGGACTGCAGCCTCTGAGGCTGAGAGGTGAGAGGTAAAGCAGTCACACTTTTGGAGATGAACAGACTTCAGTGGCTGTGTTGCCTTAAGCAAGTCTATTAACCTCAGTTTCTTTGTCTGTAAACTGGGGCTAATGAGACCTCACAAGTCTATTTTGGAAATTAAACTAAGCAATGTATATGATGTGCTTAGCACCTGGGAGGGCTTGGGTCATGCACCATTACTAAAGCTAACATGAGGGCTGACTGTTAGGGCCTCTGACAACCTGAACCCCAATAAAGAGAATCATTTTAACCACATCTTTGCTGGACCCCTCTTGAAGATGGTAGTTCCTTTGTACTTCCTGGCTCTGTCCTCCTTTCTCCAGCAAGCATTAATTATATATGAAGCTTCCCTCCAGCAGAAGGGTTATAATTAATTTATGTTGGGACCATAATAGATTCCAATACAAACTCTGTTTCGTTGCATCCAACTGTACTCTGACTGCAAGGCATAATTTTGTAACTCATTGTGAAATGCAGCTTCCTGCAGCATACCCTTCCCCAGCTCTCAGAAAGAGAGACGAACAACCAACAGAAGAGAGAACAGAGACACCAGGGTCTATATCCATGGAAATTACAGAACGTTCTCCATTCTCCACTCCTTTTTTTTGGTCATTGTACCCAGAAAGGAAGGAGCACACACAAGACAACACAGGCCTGCCATAGAATATCAGCTTCTCCTCATAATTGCTGTGTGATCTATGACATTTTCTCAACCTCTCTGAGCCTCAGTTTTCTCGTTTATAAACACAGAACAATACAATAATATATATCCTTAAAGGTATTTGTGAGGATTACATCAGAAGAACTTTTATAATGTTTTATAAATGTTTTATAAAACATTCACAACAATATCAGGGACTTACCATGTAGTTAATAATAAAAAATAACAATAGCAACTAGTATTTAATGAGCATTTACTATGTGCCAAGCACTGTGTTATCTCTTTCCATCTTCATGACAATCTGTGAAGTTGGTCCCCATGCTGGCTCACTGGGTATTGTGGGGAGATGCACGGTCTTTCTTTAAGAAGGTCCCTATCCAGTGGGACAGGGGTAGAAGGTGGGTCAGGGCCATCTCTGGATAGGAGCTCACAGACTGGGGTACTGTCAAGTTGCTGCCATCCAAAGTCATTTCCAGAAGCAAAGAGGAGAGAGAGAAAAGTTGTTTCCTTCAGAGGACATTCTTGTCACTCCCAGATTGCAAGGATCTGAGGGTAAGAGACTCATAAGTGAAAATGACAAATATAGATTATAAACTCAGGAGGTAGATGGAGGCAAGGTATGGCTGTCAAGGAAGGGGAAGCCAGGCAGAGCAAGGATGCTGAGAATTCAGAGATTGTGGGCCAGGTAGAGGGTGTCAGGCCAGAAAACCAGTTCCTGGGGGACCCCGGCCCTCCCACCTCCCAGGAGTATTCCACAACTGTTCATGAAACTCAGTTTTCTTGAAGTATTTTTGTGCCATTACCCATTCTTGAACAGCACACCCACCTGCCAAGCCAGTTGGTTTGCATGTCACTGAGTATGAATATGTCCTTGAGCCCTTAATGTCTTGTGTGCCCTAGCCCCCAGGTTCCTCTTCCTCTAGTCTGCTTTCCTCAGGGATGTAATGGTTCTGAACCCATTCTCCCTTAATCCTGGTTTAGGTGTCTTCAGAGCACCTATAAATCCCTGATAGTTTAAAACTTATTTTTTGTTACTGGTTACTGCTTGTATAAAATGTCAGATTTTGGGCTATGGGCTTTTAAAAATCTTCTTAAACTACTTTAACCTCTGTTTAAACTACTGTCTCAGCCTATAACAGTGTCCGGGATAGAGCAGGTTTTCAATAAATAGGTGTTGAATGAAGGAATGAACACAATAAAATGTGCTGTCTTCTAATTTGTCTGGTTAGGAAAATAATACTTTCTCTACAATAAAGCCAATAAAGCCAATTAGAAAATAGCCCATATTTGCACACATTTATGTAGTATGTGTTGTGGGGGTAGGGGATTCAACAAAAAGAAACATATTTTTGCTCAGGAAGCCACAATCCTGGAGAAAAGAGAGGCCACATGCTGGAAAGAGAAAGACATTAGACAAACAAATTGATCTTGAAACAGTATGCAGATTAATGCTCTTCGGTCCTGAAACTGGGTTGATCAAGAGCCTCCCTGTTATCCAACAAGCCTGGCCTAGCAATCCACAGCAGGGAAGGGGCTTCAGTCTGACATGGGGTCAGGTTTGGCCCACAACATGGGGAAGGCTAGCCTTCCAGTGAGTGAAGGGCTCAGGACCACTGCACACTGGTCCTGGCCTGCCGAAGGTTGGTGCCTGCTTATGTACTTTCCCAGCCGAGTGGAGCATGGCATTTCTCTAACCTATCCCCTGGGGTCACAGAACCAGGTGTTGAAGGGAATAAGAACTCCTCAAACCTCACCTTGGAATTTGCAGCTGGATTTGCTGCTGAATCTTGGGCAAAATGTATGAACATCTCTGAGCCCCAGCTTTCCACGGATGACTTCATGACTCCGTGTGCATGGGGCCATTGTGGTGGATATCTGGTATCCCAACATATCAGTCACACCTCCTTTCACTTCAAAAGAGTCTCACTTTGGACAATAAAGTATATTGTCACATTAAGAACAAATTCCCCTCAAGAGTTTTTATGAGGGTTAAATGAGCTGATACATGTGATAGTGGCCAGCACCGTGTCTGGTACATGAATCCCAGTGAATGTTCATATGAGCAATTAAATGCAAATCATGCCTGCGTCCTGCATGACCTGATCAGCTAGGGCTCTGTCCCACTGCTACCACTGACCAGATGCTAGGGCATGTTCCTCCGAGATCTGATGCTTTCACTTCCTCCCATTTCCCTGCATCTGCTTGTCTCAGCTAACAAATCCATGGGCCACTGAGGGCTCTGTGGAGACAGCATAGCCCTGCCTAGGGGGCCATGGCTCCCTGCAATGGATGCTCTGCTGTCCTGGACACACAGGTAATGGACGAGTGAGGCCATTTAAGGAAACATTCCCTTATCTCACCTTGGCAAAGCTCCCTCTTCCTCTTCTTGAAAAATGGGCAGCTGGCCGATGTGGGAGCCGTGACCACTCTTCAGAGCCGTCACCAGGATTGATGGATGGAACTTCTGCTCTTTGCAAGAGGAAATTTTGCAGTGAAAGCCTGTCCCCTGGGCTTTGCCTGCCTCCTTGTGAGAAAACATGGAGTGTAAGGAAGCTTCTACAGACAAAGAAAGAGCCATTCAGAGAGGGGAAGCTGGCATGAGGTCATAGAACTCCAGGTCAAGAGCCCAGGCTGGTGGTACTCTATGTCTTCCCATGATGTGAATTGCTGGGTAAGAAGTAAACAGTTTATGGGACAGCAGGGGGGAGACTGAAGCATGCACAGCAGAGACTGGACCAGTGAAAAGGGAACACACTGCCAGCTCCTGCTCTATTAGGGCTCATTGGCAACTTGCAACCTTCTACACTGTCTGGGTAGGAACTGTGCCCATAGAGACAGTATTGGGAAATGGATCACCCATCATGCCAGATTCTGTCCTGACAGTGACCTTTATGACCAAGCACAGGGGGCTGCTAGATTAGAAGAAAAACAAAAATCCAGGATGCCCATGAGGGAGATACTGATATTTTTAAAGTGTGTTGTTACCTCAAAGGTATATTTAACTGGACGTGCAGCATTTTGTGGGGCAGCCCTGCATGCACAAAGCCTTCTCTGCTCAGTGCTGATTACAAGCAGGTGTTGCCAGGGAAGTCTATCCATGGGGACCTGGGCCCAGGGTCTGGGTCTTGAAGCCTAGAAGAGGCCCTGACAGACAAAAACAGGCAGGACCCCACATAGCACAAAGAATGGGGCCCCCAAAGCTCTGGGCTGGCTGTGTCTTTAGCTAGAAACAGGGAGAGCCTCAGAAAAAGGAAGGGAATATCCCGGGTGCAGGTACCAGAGAGCACAGTGCATCCTACCCTGAGCCTGGCTCTGACCTTCACACCTATATAGGAAGCAGGGGATGGCAGAGTGAGCAGAGCAGACAAGAGGGTGGTACAGATGAAACTGGTCATGTGCTGAGCCATGCACAGAACCCCTGGAAAGTCACAGAACCTCTCTCAGCATTACGCCTGGGCTCCATCTCCATGTACAAGGACTGTTCAGTGCCCAGGAGGTGCTCCAAATTTCCAAATGAATACATAGAGTAGGCCCATAGTATAATATTTCTTTGATTGCTGTGTTTACATTTCCTGAACATGAACCTTCATATCTGTCATCAGTTCTGTTAATTTCTCAGCAGTGGTCTTATCGAGTACTGCCTCTGCCCCATTCCCTTTGCTCTCTGCTGTTAGGGGAGTCTGAGACTCTCTAATTCTCTCCTCCATGTCTCTTAACTTTTCTGTGACATTTGTCACTTCTGTCCAGAGTGGCACTCTGGCTGATGTTTTCTAACCTGTCCTCCACCTCACTCATCTTCTCTCCACTGCATTCAGGCAGCTGCTTTGTTTGCCCACTAGATTTAATTTTAACATGAACTATGTTAATTTTGAGAAGTTCATTTTTTCAGACCTTCTTGTTTTTTTATCATAATGTCCTGTTCCATTTTTATAGTTTTATGGCTTCCATCTCTAATAATTTTATAGACTCTTACATAGAGTTGTATTGCCTTTGGTGCTTGAGGTTCCAGGCTTCCTGTTTCTTCAGCTGTATAGCTTATAAAATAATGCATGGGATATATCTGACATTTTGATTGTGAATTCATAATCAGCATGGATCTTTTTCTCAATGGAAATCCCACATGGCCTAAGTTTTTTGTTAGCTTCTTCCTGGCACCTTGGGGTATCACAGACAGGGGATCAATTTTATGTTCATTTCTCAGTTGAGGATCCTGGCCCACACAGGAACTGTCAGCTCCAACTCTAAACCACCACCTCACAGAGGCTCCGAATACCAGTTATACTCAGGGCGCTTTTCCACCTAAATCACAAGCAGCAGTTTTTTCCTCTGCTCTCTGGGGTTACAGCACACTTCCTACTCTCCCCTTCAATGACAGTGCTTCCCTTTGAGGGTGCCCTGGTAGGCTCAAGTTCTTCTCTCTTATCCCTGTGTGCTTAGAGCCCAGAGCTGTCCACACGTGTACACACACACGCATGCATGCACACACACTCAAGTCCACACCACCAGCACACATGGATGGCACACATGTGCATACACACATATACATGCACATGTGCAAGTGAGCATGTGTACATACACACACTTGGAAGTATACACATACACATACACATATATGCACACACCTCTGCACACACAAGCAAACACTTGATTACTGCAGTCTCAGCATTGACCCTTCGCATCTCTGGAATGTTACAAGATGGAAAGCACTTCACCATCGGCAGAGAAGCACATGGGTCCTGGGAATCATATGAAGCCAGATAATATGTAAAACCCTATACCATTCCCCGTGACAGTTATCATCATAGCTCTGAGCATCAAGAACAAAACTTCCTCCACCACCAGGTGTCAGGAAGGGCAAGAATGAAGGGAAAGTCAGAGTCCCTGAGGGAAGTCATCCCTGAAGGTCATCTTCTCATTGTCCTTCTCCTTAGTCACTCAATTAGCACCAGTAGCCTGGCCATGGCCTGGGAATAGTATCCTCAGCCCTGCCAAAGAGGAGCCAGCAGGTGTCCCTGTCTTTCTGCCCCTGCCTCATGGTGAAGATTCCCTGAGAGGCATGAGCACAGTGTAGACTCCTTCCTACACCCAACTGGGGTTACATCCATAGCCTCATTGGGAGTTGGGCTGGGAAGAGTTGAGGGGTAGGAGAGGAAGTTTGTGTTCCCCAGGTTGGAGCAATCCCTGGAATCCCCTGGGGCTGATCATGCTGAATCTGCCCTGCAGCCTAGGCTCAGCATTGCACACACTCTTCCATGCACACACCATCAACCTGGTCTGCCATTTATTCCTGCCTGCCTGCCTTTTTCCTGCTTTCTTACTTCCTCCACCCATATGTCCATCTTCTAAGAGTCTGTTCATTCATTTACCTATTTATCCATCAGACCCTATGAAGCCCTCTCAGTGCCAGGCACTGAGCTGGAACTAAGGAAACACTGATAAGTCATAGTCCAGCTGTGAAGGGCTGCTGTTCAGAGGGGAAAGTTGGGCACATAAACAGATGATCCACACAAAGCTGTCATAAATATCTGCAAGGGGAGCATGAGGGAGGACAGGCCAACCACCAAGCATCTATGAGGGGACAACTTGAGGAGGCCCTGGGAGGTGAGTAGGACCCAGCAGAGAGGCAGAAGGAAGGGAGCCACAGCACTTAGAAGATGTGAATGGGTATTGCTTATTCCCCTGAGGGTGAGGGAAGGGCCATAAGCACCATCCAAGGAAGATGGACCTGGTCCAGCAAGGGATGGGGCCATCAGACTTCAAGAAGGACCTTGCAGGATCAGTCTGGGTCTCTGCAGGATTGCTCTGGTTAAGTGTAAGGGTTGGGGATTGTTTGGGAGCAGGGAGATCTGTAGAGGCTGTGGGATCAGTCCTGGAAGGTATAGTGAGGACCCAAACTAAGGCAGTGGCCATGGGGATGAGAACAATTGTGTAAAACTGAGGTCAGAGCAGCAGAATCCTTGGGACTTGCTGACTCACAGGCATGGATGAGGGAGAGGAAGGAGTTAAGGATGACCTATGGATTTCGTCCATTATTTGGGTATGGATGGGGAAAAGAAGCCTAGAGCCAGCTTCTAAGCAGCAGCCCAAGCCACGCCAGCAAAGCCTGGTAAAGGAGGACCACCCGCTCTTGGTCCCCTCCGGACACTGACCCTGAATGCTCTCCCAAGCCCACTTCCCTCCAACCCCAGGTGTGAGGGTGAGGACAGGACAAAGCAGGCTGTCTCTCTGCAGAGGCTGCTCCTCTGCAGCCCTGGGAAGGGAGGAGGGATCAGGAGGCAGGGCTCATTCATTATGAATTCCCCCTGGGGACTCCAGGCCTCCAAAGCCAATTGCATTATTTAAAACTGGCTTATTTGGCCCAGAATAGAGAGATGTCTCTCTTGTTGGTCATCATCACTTTCTCCTGTGTGATTGTCCCCTTTTCCTTGAGGAGGCACCATGCTTCTAGCAGAGAATGAAATCTCATGCACAGTCCCACACAAACAGCATCACTTTCCCAGATACTGAATGGAGCTAGCTGTTCATCCATCTTTTAACCTCCTCACAAAGAAAGCTAGTAAACTCACTTCTGATGGCATGCTGGGGAGAAATCTAAGTTACCTGGTTTATTTAGCTGAACCACTTTGAGGTAGAAGATCCCTCCCATCTCATGGAAGCTGAGAGGAGAGGAAGTGCCCTATCCCATGGAAGCAAGGATACCAGAGGCCTGAGCTTCTAGCCTGGGGCAAGGAGGAAGGAAGGGCAGAGCAGCCAAACTGGTTGCTATGGAGATTTTCTCCCCAGCAAGTAGAGTAGGTTGGGCTGTCAGTTGAGCTAACCTTGAAGGATTTCCATGAGAGAGAAAGGAAAAACAGGCAGAGATACAATGTGAAGTCTGACCTTTACCTGGGAGGCTGGGGAGGGCCAATGTGTCAGAAAACATACTGTAGCTGGAAGGGAAGGGGAAGAGAAGAAGTAAAGAGGAAGGCAGGGAGGGGAGGTCAGGGGGGTACAGGCAGGCAACATTTCCTGAGGGCCTGTCACATGACACACACTGACACCAGGCCACATTTTTCTCATCTGGCCCTCACCAAACCCTGGTGTAGAAGGTGTTACTAGTCCTCTTTTACAGAGGAGGACACTGAGGTTTGAAGATTTTGATTGTCTCATTCAGAGTCTCAGATCAGTAAATAATGAGTCTGGGGGTGGAAGGCAGGTTTTTCAGAAATGACTCTAAAACCCATACTCATTCTCCTAGTGCCTGATCCTGCTGACTCAGCCCAGTGGCACAGGATTCTGGAAGGTAGAGGCCATGGGATTCCAAAACAAGTCAGGCAGCAGAGCCCCTCCCCCCACCCTACCGCCCCTCCCTTTCTTGGTTGTGCTCCTATAAAACCCTTCTTCCAGGTATGAAGTATGCGAGGTCTATTCCCACTACCTTCCCCAAGACATCTCCCATTCCACTTCCTCCACTGCCCAGCCCAAGCATTGCTTTCCCTCTCATCCACCTTCTGCCTTGGCTCTGATTTCTCTTGGCCTCACCTCTGTTCAAGACAGACTTGAATCCCTGCCTTCTCTAAAGATCCTCCAAGTCCACCTCTAGGTACCTTCCCTGAACACCATGTACTCTGGATCTCTTTTTCTCAGAGCTCCTGCTAAGGACGCTTAGTATGAGCAGAACAACATGGGGTTCAAACCCATGAACTGGGAAATCATGACCTGAGATGAAGTCAGATGCTTAACCAACTGAGCCACCCAGGCACCCCGATTTTTATTTTTTTTATAAATGTTTATTCATTTTTGAGAGAGAGAGAGAGAGAGAGAGAGCATGAGCAGGGGAGGGGAAGAAAGAGAAGAGGACAGAGGATCTGAAGCAGGCTCTGCTCTGACAGCAGTGAGCCTGACGTGGGGCTCAAACTCAGGAACCATGAAATCATGATGAGCCAAAGTTGGATGCTCAAACGACTGAGCCACTCAGGCACCCCCCTGGTAGAAACTTTTAAAGCAGTCATTGCCCACAGAATATCAGGACAAGGATAAATAAGTAATTAATACTATTTTTCTGGGTAAAGGCTGTACAGGGCTCCCCAAGGACTGGAGATCAGGAGGAGCAGCCTCAGAGACAGATTAAGAAAAAACTCCTTTTAGACATATTGTTGCTATCAAAGTATTTGTCTCATACATGGAGTTCCACTTCTGATCTGGACTCAGGACTTAAAATTTGGCAACTCTATTTTCAAAGGACAGAAACTTAAGCTGCAGAGTGGCCATGAATTCTGGCAGCATAGGTGACTATAGGTAACAAATGGTTTTCTTGTATTGTATTTCAACACATGATCAAGTCAATGACATCACATATATTTTGTATTATCTTTCATTAGCAATGTAGAATGTGCAATGTGCAGTGCAAAATTGCAGTGGGCAGAGTGCATTCACGAAACATCTCCACCAACACTTGTATCTGTGAGGTATTGTCTCATTGCATTTGTGTCTCTGGTTTTCAAAAACAAACCTGTGCCTTTACCAGGCCCCAGAAGAAATCTTCAAGGGGATTCAGATCTGGTACACATCCAGGCTTTTCCACCCAGCTGCCTTGTCCAATCCAGTCTGGAAACTTATCATCCACCCTCCCTTCACCTCTGTCATGAGTAGCACTCCATCCTGTTAGAAGCATTTGGGGTAACTTCTCCCTAGCATCTCAAGTGCAAGAAGTGATCATAATTGGTCACTTACATGGTCAAGTAAAGCAAACATACATCCATGTTTCTAGAATTTATGGCCACCATATGTTTTAGCTCAGATTGCTAAAACAAAATTTTATACACATTTAGTTCTCATGGTTTTGAAGGCTAGAAGTCGGAGAACAGGGTACTGAACAGAGTCAGGTTCCAGTGACAGCCCTCTTCCTGGCTTGCAGACTGCTGTCTTCTCACTGTGCCCTGTCATGGCAGATAGAAAGTCAGCAAGCTCTCTGGTCTTTTCTTACAAGGGCACCAATCCCATCAGGAAGACCCTCATGACCTTAAGGACCCTCATGACCTTAAACCTAATTACCCTATCTCCTAATACCAACACATTGTTGAGTTAGGGATTTCAACATATGATTTTGGAAGGATACGATTCAGACCATAATATTCTATTCATGCCCCCCCACCAAGAGTTATGTTCTTCTCACATAAAAAAACACACATTCGATCCCAACATCTCCCAAAGTCTTAATTCATCCCAGCATCAAGTCCAAAGTCTCATCTAAATAATGAAATTAGATACAGGTGAGACTCAATTATAATTTATCCTGAGTCAAAATTCCTCTCCAGCTGTGAACCTGTGAGTATTTCACTCAGCAAATAACAAACTGCCAACTCAAAAATGGGCAAAGGACTTGAGGAGACACATCTCCAAAAAACATACATAAAAAACAATCAGCATATGTAAAGATGCTCACCATCAAGTCATTAGGAAAATGCAAACCAAAATCTCAGTGAGATACCACTTCACATTCATTGGGATAAATGTTAACAAAAAAGAGAACCTAGTAAATGTGGGTGAGAATGTGGAGAAATAGAAATCCCTGTGCACTGCCAGTGGAAGTGTAAATGGTGCTGCTGTGGAAAATAATATCATGGTTCCTCAAAAATTAAACATAGAGATGACATTTGATCCAGCAATTCCACTTGTAGGTATATCCTCTAAACAGTTGAAAGTAGGGACTTGAACAAATATTTGTACACCCATGTTCACAGCAGCATTATTCACAATAGCCAAGAGATCAAAGCAACCCAAAATGTCCTTCAATGGATGACTGGATAAACAAAATGTAGTATATGCATACAACAGAATATTATTCAGCCTTTAAAAAGGGAAGGAAATTCTGACAACTGCTACAACATGAGGTCATAAGTGAAATAAGCCAGCCACAAAGGACAAAGATGTATGAATCTACTTATATGAGGTATCTAGAGCAGTCAAATTCATAGAGACAGAAAATAAAAAGGTGGTTTCTCTACAGGGAGTCAGGCATGAGAATTAGTGTTTGATGGGTAAAGGGTTTCAGTTTGAGATGATGAAAAAGTTCTGGATGTAGATGGTGGTGATATTTGTACATAATGTGAATGTACTTCCTGCCACTGACTTGTACCTGGTTACAATGGTAAATTTTATGTACTGTATATTTTGCCACAAAAAAAGGTAAAAGAAGCATTTTACTTAAGTGGCTTTGAATTATGTCAATGCAAATACTTTACATCTTCCAAAAAGCTGGCTGCATATTACCCTTTCTACTCTGTTAATCATGATTCTTCTACACAAGCCCTCATTTCTTTACTTTTCTTTTGCAAAATGTATCCATCTCCATACATTCATGCCTTGCTTTATACATGTCCAAGTCAGTGCTTTAAAAAAAAAAAAGATAATGCCAACTCAGGTTGCATTTTCAGAACACAATGTCTGAAGTAGAGTGACAGCCACACCACACTGCCGCCTGCCTTGGTCAGACACAACCAGACACCCAGCCCCCGTCAGCTGTCTCTCACTGCGATGTTGGGGAAAGGAAATCTAAGCATAGCATGATCCCAGGGAAGGAATCCAGTGGTATTGGAGCACATGAAGACTTACTATGAAGAAGAGATATTCAATTCTTTGGACATTTTTCCAAAGGACCAATTGGCACTTCTGAGTTGGACTTGTAAGAACTCCTGTCATTTAAGGTACATGGAAACAAATAAGCTTCTTTGTGAGTCCAACATTGTGGCAAAACTCAAGGAGGGATGCTACAGAAGGGCTCTTGCTTTGGATGGGAGTCCAAGGTGGAAGTCTTCTCGGTCTCTTTGGAAACATAGATCCAGGACATGATTCATTGAACACCTTCTATGCTACCTGACATCACCTGGTAAGTTCAACTATTTTTCAGATGCCTGAAGTTAAACACAATGGCTCTTATTTCTTTGTTTCATCCCATAGCTCCTGATACAGGGCCATTCAGTATATGCAGGCCTCTGATCCCTAGCAACCAGCAATCAAAAGTATTTACTAAGCCACTACTTGGCACCCAGCACTGTATTAGATGTTCTGGTGGAAACAGGCATGAAAGAAAGGTATGATCTCCAGCCCCAGTGGAAATTATATGAAACTGAGGAAATTCTTAGGAAAAAATATAGCATATGGTTGGTACTCAATATCTATGTATTAGTTGGATTAATTGTATAAAAATAAGACCCAAATTTTATAGGGTTCTCAAGGAAAACATAGGAATCCAATCTGAGGTACTTTCATGAGGATAGGTTACAATGCAGAAGTGAGACCTGAGATAGGTCTGGAAAAATAGGAAAAGACTAATTCAATAATAGGCGAGCAGCATTAGAGGTAAGAGAGAACAGTTTTCACCACCAGCTATTACGTGTTGGACATTCAGCTAAGTCCTTCACTTATTACCTCATTTAGTCCTCAAATGACCCTAGGAAATAGGCATGAATACCCATCTTATAGTTAAGAAACTGAAGCTTAAGGAAGTTGCCAACAGCCACAAAGCTACTAAGTGGACAAGCTCAGGTGGAGCCCACATCAAATTCCAAAGTCCATGGCAGTAATCACTATACAGTTGGCTTTTCTTGGGGGTTGGGACAAGTAGGTCCAGTGAAGCAGAGTGAAGGTTCCCTGGGAGAAGAGTAGGGGACAGCATCCAGAAGGGAGAGCAGTCCTTAGTTTGGGGGTCTTGAGAGCCAGACAGAGGGGAGGTGGGGTGAGCAGGAATCACTGCAGGCATTTTCCTGAGCAGAGTTTGGTCAGGTCGCACAGGGAGCCTCCCTTCCATTGAAGTCCCAGCAAGGAGTGTCTCCCCTACTCCAGAACATCCCAATATGGACAATGGCAGACAAGTTATTTCTCTCCCTTGAACAATAAACAAGAGAACCACTTGTCAACCCTCACAGAAGGACAATGTCTCCAGGGAGAAATCCCACAGCTTTTGGCAATGGTTGCATTTCTTCAGTCTGACAACCTCAGGAAACATAAGAGACTTTATCCATCAGGTCCAAAAACCAATCTGCCTTCTCCCCAGCTTCATCCATCACCATCCCCCACCCACTGTTGGGGAGGTAGGGAAGGAGAGGAACAGGTTTCTCCCTCCATCCCCCACTCACCAACAAACACTGGCTTGCCCACTTCCCTCCAATGTGCTCCTATCAAATAAAGCCACAGTCACTGCTCAGGCTGGAAGGAGGGAGACCGAAGGAGTCAGGCCTTTCCAAAGCCTTCAGAAATCAGGAACCCTGCAGCCAGCTGGCTGGCCTCATTTCTAATCTCAGCTCCACCATTTACTAGCTGTCTGACTTTAATCCAGTTCCCCCACCCCCTTGAGCCTCAAGGTCATCACCTACAAAGATGAGTGATGGTATTGACTGTGTGGGACAGTAGGGAAAGAAATGGGAGCATATGGAAGGATCTAGCTTAAGGGTCTAACCTATAAAGAAGCAAATGAAAACAGCCCTCACTTACAGAGCACCTAAAGTATCCCTGGCATTATGATTAACTCTCCAGTATTCATGCTCCCCACCTCCTTTCCTGCTAATACATCTCCTAGCAGGAGTTTAGAGTCTCCTTGTTCATCCTGGGAGGCTGCAAACTCACTTACTCCACACTTGCCCCTGAGAAACCATCTCCTGGGTTGGCTAGCCTGGCTTGCCTCCCAGTACACTGCAATAACCCACGTGGATTCTGCTGTTCGACCCTGCACACACTAGGTCTCCAAGCACCTGCCTCATCTTTAGCTCAGTTAGTTCTCACGGTGGTCTCCTTTTCTAGATGAGGACCTTGTAGTCACTGACTTAAGTGACCTGCCCAAGGTTACACAGATCAGTGTCAGTGCCAAAGTTCAAACCCAGGTCCACAGGTTCTAAATGTTGAATTCTTTCCCAAGCAATCCTCAGAACAAAGCTTCTCTTGCCTAGTACCAAGTAGGAGTGGCCCACCCTTGCCCAACACCTTTACTGAAACCCATTACCAAGCACATTTCTCCCCTTTTAGCAAAGACAGCTGTTCTGCCCTTACCTGCTGAGGTGCAGGGGACTGGATTTTTCTGAAGAAAATATTTCTCTGAATAAAGAAATGAATTTGTTTCTCAACCTTGAGTTGAAAGGATTTCCAAACAGGCTCAGCCCCACGGACATCAGAGCAGATGGGGCAAGAATGGGGAACAATAAGGTAGTATAGGGGCCAATCATGTCATGGTCCTGTAAAGGCAGGTTGGCCAACCTCCTTGACTGAATACATTATAAGTGGTGGGAGATGAAAATCTCTGCATACATTATCCAGCTGCTAATTCTACATGAAGAGTTCAGGGCAGTTTTCAACAGATAGATAACTCCTGTGTCCCATCTTGGGGAAAAAAAGTTCATTATGTTTATATTCCCAAAACTCTGGGCTCCAAGAATGAAATCAGCCTGCTTATCATGAGATGAAAGCCTATTGGGTCACTGAGGCAGGGTGGACATCCTGGCCCTGAGCAACGCCCCCCCTAGGGAAACTGTGGTGTCCTTCTTGGGCAGCCAGAGTTGGTGTGCATGTGAGTCAGTATGTGAGAGACTCCTGGGGCAGAGCACTGAGCTGGCTCACAGGTAGAGGGACAGAGGACAGCAGCTTCAGCTACTGGGTAGCACCAGGAACATGGGGTCAGGGCCAGATGCACACCACACACACACACAGACTTGCATGCCCACTCCACTAGTACCCATAACCAGGATCACGGAGACAGGTGTGTGTGTGAAAGTGTGCACACAATGGAGCCCCAAACAGGAAAGCTCACATTCCTTCTCCTCCCTTATGAACTCTACCATGGTGACAGCCCTTACGATGCCGTATCATCAACCCAGATTCCTTCATCAGTGTCTGTGCTTCTTAGAGTGATGTCTATTTCCCTCACACTAGTTTTCATATTTTATATGTCAGTAATTGCCATATGTCCACAAAAAAAGAACATAGAAACTCTCAGCTCTGATCTGGATGTGACAGTGCAGGCACTAAGTGATTGTGTGTGTGTGTGTGTGTGTGTGTGTGTGTGTGCGCGCGTGTGCGTGCATGCACATGTGCATATGTGTCTTAATGTATATGTGAGTATACCTACATGTGTGAGAGTGTGCGAAACCATGCCTGTGTGTGAATATATGTATCCATATGTGAGTGTGTCTGTGTGTGATACATACTCCAGTTTCATGTCACCACATTCTGCCCCTTCCTGGTATTAACCTAGACATCACTTACTCATGCAGACTGAAAAGCAAGTCCTACATTGTATAGAAGACTTAGTCCAATCTCCTGTGTCACAGTAAGGAAACCGAGTCTCAGAGAGGTGAAGCTGGCCCAGATTCCACATGCAGTGAGCACAGGGGTTGGTGGAGAACTCACCCTACCCTGCCAAACACTACTTCTCACAGCCATGTCCCCTACCATTGTTTCTCCCCTGCCTAGAGGGGAGAAACAGAGCTCTCTCCTGGTCCCTGTCTTCAGTCTGGGCCCCACATTGACAGAAAAGTACAAATGGACACATGTGCCCATTTGTGTTGATGAGAATGGGACCAAGTGAGCATCAGACAGATGGGAAAGAGGCTGAACAGGTGCCCTGAATGAGAAAATCAATTCCACAGTAAAGCAAATGGAAAAGCAGAAATAAGCAAAAGGGGAGCATTCTGCAGGGATGCTCAGCATGAAGACAAGGATCACAGGGGTGGCCCATTGCTGGCTTCTTAGCCTCATACACTTCTTGGACAATAAGGTTTCATCCGCATGTGGGTAGGACTGATGGCTCTCTCTAAAATATATATGTCCTTCTACAAATGGGTGAATTTTTAACATGGTTGTAGATAGACTGATATAGATAGATAGATAGATAGATAGATAGATGATTGATAGCTAGATTTTGGAGAATAGATATCTTCAGTGAGAAAAATTAACTAGAAAAAAATTATAAAAAATCAATTGAAACATAAAAGATGAATAGAAAAATTAAGAATGGGAAGAAAAATGAGTATAAAGAATAGATTTTTATAGCTAGGTGAGAGTAAATCATTGATGTGGTAACTTGGTGGCAGACAGCAGGCCTAGATTACCAGAGGTGGGTGGGTAATGACAGGTCTCACATCTGTGGGGTGTGTCCTATGAGCCAGGCCCTGTAATAACAGTTTACATACTTCATCCATCTAATCCTCACAAGCCTATGAGGAGATATTCTCATTACCCCATCTCTCAGTCGAGGAAACTGAGGCACAGAGAGGGTAAGTGACTTGCCCCAAGTCACACAGCCTGTGAAAAGAAGAGATAGGCTCTCAACCCAGGTCTGTTTGAAAGAAAAGTCTATGTTCTTAACCATTTTACAGTGCCCCCTAGAGTCCCTGGGGTGGAAATGGATGTGACTAATGATGAAAAGTTCTACAAACCCCCAGAAACACAACACCTCGCTGGCCTGATTCTCCCACCCTCCTTCCCATCTCAGTCTTCCTAATTAAACCAAAAGCTCAACATAAACCTTTGTGTCCCTACAGGTGGGAGAGACTGGTACCATGTATACCCCGAGTTCTGTAAGGCAGAGAGAAGTCACAGTTCCCAAAAGGCACACAAAAGCATCCTTTTGCCAGAATAGCTATTCTTCAAAATTCTACCTTCCCTTCACTCTCCAATCTCATCCTGGCTCTGGAGATAATTTCCTCCTATTTTCAGCTGAACAAGTTTCTCTGGCTGTAACAAATTCTAGGCAGTGGGGTGCAGGTATCAAATACTTCTCAATGAGATGCCCTTGGTCTGTGTCTCAGCTTGCCTCCTCTCAAACCAGGACCCCAAAGAAGTCCTAAGAGGCAGGAATGAGAGGAAATCATATTTGGAGCAGAAAAGTTGGCTATGCTCTGGGCAGCAGCTGTCAGAAGACACTCTGGGACCTACTGTCCATGCCTGGAAAGACCAATCATTCCCCAACCTCTTCTGAGGCAGAATTCAGCCTTTAGGAGGTGGCCTGACTCAACTCAGGGCCCTCAGAGTGCTTTCTGTGTCCTTAAACTTTAGCTGAGCTTATAGATCACAAAAATTATGGAAAAGAAGAGCTGGAAGGAAGTCTAAATCCCAGAACTAGGAGTCAAGCTTCTAGCTGTGTAACTGAAGAAACTGAGGCCTGGAGAGGTAAAGTGGCTAATGGAAGGTAACTGTGGTGCACCCTCCAAGCAGGACTAGGTCCCACACTGTCCCCCATGCGGTGGTGCATTGCTCCTCAGTCATCCCTGGGCTATTTTTTCAAGGGCTCATAACTTACTCTAATATAAGCTTGAAAAAATCATAATAAGGGAAGTAAATCTTCCTCAAACCCAACACATAAAGCATTTTCCAGCCTCTGTCTGGACTATTTGGTCTCTCTGATTGGGTGAAGAGTGCTGCAGGTTACAGAGGGCCACATCACAACCCTGCCAAGCCTTCCCTGGGAGCCCCTGTGGAAGAGCAATTGAGCCTGTGAACACTTAGAACTCAAGGCCTTGGGCAAGATACTAGGTAACTGGCATGAACACCATGACAGCCATTAAGAATGTAATAATAAATTTGGGTTCCAAATCTCCAAGGTGTTTAGTCCTCAATTTTGTCCTTCAGCTTTAGAAGTCATCACACTGAGATGCCACCTCACACCAGTCAGAGTGGCTAAAATGAACAACTCAAGAGACTATAGATGCTGGTGAGGATGTGGAGAAATGGGGACCCTCCTACACTGTTGGTGGGAATGTAAACTGGTACAGCCACTCTGGAAAACAG
>CM053575.1:77360978-77386045 GCA_028646485.1 Cryptoprocta ferox
GCTTGAACTCACAAACTGTGAGGTCATGACCTAAACCGAAGTGAGACGCTTAACCAACTGAGCCACCCAGGTGTCCCTATTAGGTCTGTTTAAATCAGTGAGGGAACTGGCCATGTACTGATGTCTTCCCAGCAAACCTCTCTGATTCAGATGGAGGCTAAGAGACAGATAGATGATATTTATTTTTGAGGACATATCCTGGATGTAACCTTGAATGCTCTCTGTTCTTACCTGGCCTCATATTTTTGCCTCAAGAATCATCAGAGCAGACTTAGGAAAAGACTAGAATAACAATTGAGTCCCCACTAAATTTCCAGAAGGCAGGGACAGTCCCCAGACAGGCCCAAACATCATCTTTGCTTTAGTTGTTTGCCTCTGAGCTGAGCTCCTGTTTATGTTCAAAGAACAGTCACAAGGCTCTCACCATTCTCTGAACACCAAGTACTCACTGTCTTGCCACAATTACAATCATTCATTCATTCCTAAGTGCAAATATTAATGACATTGCCTTTTCTTATTGCCTCTGCAAAGGTAGTGGGGACTCATAGAAAGAAGAGAGACACAGTTGGAGACCAGTAGCTTGGGGAACCTAGACCCAGAAACTGTGGTTGTGGACCACTTCTCTTTCATTTGACTTTCCCATAAGTTGGGGGCATGGTGAAAGAGGATGAGGTGTGAGACCAACAGAACAGAGAGAAAGGGCTTCAGTGAGTCAAACTCACTATAGGAGAAAAGGGAGGACAGGGGGCTTCCCTAGCTGTGGTAAGGCACCTCCCCATGGTTCCTAGGCTGGGACTCACATGCTGAGTCAGGGACCTGAATCTTGCTGCTGAGCATCTGCTGACACTGGAAGTGCTCCGTGATAATTACCCTCCAAGTGTCAGGTTATTTCTGTCTCTTGCAGGAGGACAGATCAGGAGGGGGCAGAGTCCAGAAATAGCAAAAGCAATTAGCAGGCGGCTTCTCAGGGCATAATTACCATGTGCCAATTAAGACCTGGCCAGGTGAACCTCAGCCTAGTTTCTGAGTATGTGGGAGGCAGGGCATCTGCCCACTGTCACCAGGCCCTCACCTGGTGTACAGGCAGCACCACTACCTTCTAGGGGATCTTCTCTCCACAAGGCCTTCTGTGGACTTGGAGGGTTCAGGGTGGGCTGAGGAGTTCCCCAGCTGGCACATATTCTATGACTTGCAACATGGGCTTGAAAGCCTGGGTGACGCTGGAGGGCTTGTCAGATACTCACCAACTAGCCCAGCTATTCTGTATCAAAAATGGCCTGACAATAAACTATAAAGTTAAAAAAAATGGCCTGGCCGTAGGTCCTGAGACACAAGTCAGGGACTGGGCTCAAGTCTGGTCATAAAACAAGGGTTCAAGTTTTGGTGCTTTTACTCCTGAGCTCTATGACTTTGGACCAGTCCCTTAACCTCACTCAGCCTCCATTTTCTTCGCTTTAAAATTGGTAGCCTGTGCATCATATTAGTCAGGATAGTCAAGGTGATACTGCCATCACAAATGACTTCAAATTCTCGGAGGTTTACTGAAACAAGGGCCACTGTGAGTCTGAGCAACTCTCAGGGGTCCTGTCACCCAAGCAGCGGCTCAATGAGAGTGGTTCTGCCTTTGCCACATAAGGCTCCATAGGTGCTGTGGCTAGGAGAGAACAGACTGTAGAGAAGCTACAGCCTTTCAGAGGCCTCAGCCCAGAGAGACACATCTCACTTCTGCTGACATTTCATTGGTCAGAATTAGCCACATGGCCCTACCCATCTGCAAGGGGGCTGAGAGTTGGTCTCCTAGAGCTCAGGAAGGGGAGGGGAACCAGACACAGGTGAGTCCCAGTTATTCATCATAGCCAGGCTATTATCATCACTAAGAATTTGGGAAAGTCTAGAGAGAAAGGTTCATAAACCACCAGACAATAATATTCTCCCTGTTACTGTTTTCTTCCTTGTATCAAATTCCTATTTGCAGTTCTTATTAGGTTCAGGACTAAAATGCCCTTGAGTTGGGGAGTCAACCACCGGCATTTAGGCGGAGGCTCATGCTGGGTACAGACAGGGGAGAGATAAAGCCCACAGCTTGTAACCTCTGCTCTTAAATGCTAACTCTCACTAAGGAGAAAGGGCAAACAGAGAATGTTCAAATTCCTGTTATACAATATACACCCCAAGTGATTCAGGGACATGGAGTCATTGGGGCTGTGAAGTGAACCAGGTGGGGCTTTCTGGAGGCATGTACCCACAGAACAACCTGGCTCTTCCATGTTCTGAGACTTCCTGGTACCTCACTATCTGGTCCAGCAATGATCCCTCACTCCTACCCGGCTTCTGCCCTCACTTCTGAGCCTTGAAGTCAACAGGGAGTCAGCCCACTGAGCAATCTAAAGCCTTCCACTAGGACCCAGCAGGGGAAGGGTAGATCACCTGTCTGGACCAGAAGTTGGGTCCACACACTCCAGTCCCTGCCTCCAACCCCATTCCCCCTGTCCTGGGGCTGGGAGTAGAGAGCTCGCTGAGCTCCAGCTCCAGCTCTGCCCTGGACAGCTGTAGGGACTCTGGCCATTTCCTGATCCACCTGAGCTCATATAGAGAGGTAGGATGTCACTAGAATGATAGAGGAGCCCACAATGTCTAGTGCTTACACATGGGAGCTTTCTCACTGATGTTCTATGAGTCTGATCTAGGGCCGACCTGGAGTCCTTTGGTCCTCTTCCCAACCACGTAGGTTCCCTCCACCCTATCATACTTTCCACACTGGAAACTCAACCCCACTTCACTAGAGATTTGTGCTGAGTTGGTGGTCCCTGTGTTAATAAGACCCCTAGCCTCTGAACCCCTCTCCAGGGATGTTGAATTCCATGCATATGTTGAGACACATATGCCATCCCAAAACTCCCTTCTGCATTCTCTATGACTTACTGTCTACTTGTCAGCCATCTCCCTATTTCAGCTAATGACAAAATGACAATATTATTTTCACAACACAAGGGGCAGAAAGGCAGCATGCTGTGCAGGCTCAGCCCTGGCCACAGAATGAGAAAATCTGTGTTCTTGGGTTCTAGTCTTGGCTCTGCTGCTTTGGTGAGGCCTGACTATGAATCCCCTGTTTATAAAAAGGGGAGGGCTTGTCATCCTGCCAACCTAGGATGGCAGTGGGGAGGTGTGGGAATAGTGCAAATGACAATCTTCTCTCCATTCCTTAGTCCCTAAGCCTCAAAGACAGGTGAGGATGGGAGCTCCAGAGGCTTGAAAATAGCTTATCCGAGGTCCAGAAGTTAGATAGAAGGAGATTCAAATCAAGACCTGCCTGCTTCCACCAGGTGGGTGCAACGTGCTGTCATCAGATGCACAGGGGTCCTTCTCCTCCCCCACTCATGAATCGGTCTCAGGTAGGCTCTGTCCACCTATCCATTTGTCCACCCATTGGCTCAACGAGGTTCGCCTGCTCCAGGCAAAGCCATATTGCTTCAGCCCCACAGCCAGGGCCCCATCCCTGGCTGCTGTAGACGCTGTGAATAATGGAGTGCCGTGTTTGTCTAATGGATTTATCACTACTTACGAATGCAGCTTCGTCAACAAAAGCAGGTGAAAATCGATGTCAAGTCAGCTAAGTGAGCTGCACCTTACCTCACAGCTTGGCATGTATCGATAGTCTTTTGTCCACTTGGTGTTTTGCACCCAATGCAGAGATGAAAGCAGGAATATAAATGCCCTCGGCTCTTCTTGAGGGCAGTCCTCTGGCTCCTGTTCAGGGCAGGGTGCTAGAGCTAAGTGCTCCCCTCTAGCCCTCACTGTCCCACTGTCCCATGGTGGGGCAGAAAACAACATAGAGGGCTTTCTTTTCTCTAGAAGTGGGGGCAGCCCCTTTGAGTGCTGCATTCCACTCTCACAGACCCTGGCCAGACCACCGCCCCACAGCCTGGGGGGTGATGTATACCCTGCACTGATCCTGAACAAGGATGAGTATTTCCTTCAGCATGGTGTGTGCAATCCATTGTTGTTTGGTGGTCTTCTTTGGTTTGGTTTTTGCATGGTGGGGATTGGCTGGTTGGAATGGAAGAAACATAGAAGATGGGTTCCAGAGAGCTGTGAGATGCTTCTAAATAAATCTGTATTAGGATATGGCAATGAAATGGAGCAGGAAAGCTGTACTGCCTTGAAAGTTGTTCCAAATGTTTGTTTTTCAAGATACATTCTCTACACCTCCCCAGCTTATCGCTGTGCTCAGTGTCTACCAAGGTAAGTGGGGAAGACAAGGGACCACCCCATTCGAAAGAGCTGCAGGTGACAAGTGCTGAAAATGTTCCAATTATTGTTATTTATATATTAATTGTCTTAGCCCAGAACTGTCATAACAGAACACCACAGACTGGGTGGATTACACAACAGACATTCCTTTCCCACAGTTTCTGGAGGATGCACGTTCAAGATCTGGTGCCTGGTCAGGGGTCTGGTGAGGCTATCTTCCAGGTTTGTTGATGCCCATCTTGCCATGTCATCACACAGTGGAGAGGTTAGCCCTCATGTCTCCTGCCCTCATGACCCCATCACCTCCAAATACCATCATCCTTGGGTTAGGACCACATGGTGTGAGTGTGGGGGACACAAATACTCAGTCCACAGCACTTATCAAGTCCTGGAAAGTGTGGGAAATAGAGTGAAAAAGTAGGCATGGAGGAGTGATACCTCATCTGTTATCAATTTAAAATAAGCCGCCATGTACCAAGCATGTCATATGTGTCACTTCTAATCCTTACAGTGACCCTCAGTGTAGGTTTTATTTACCCAAAATACCAAAATTCAAGCTTTCTGTGCATTGGAGACCAGACAGTTGTGTTATCCCATTTTACAATTCCAAATATTTTCACGAGCATTTCTTGGTATAGACTAAAAGCCCTCAAACTTCAGTGGTACATCAGAGTCCTCTGGAAGACTTGCTGGTCCCACCCCAGGGGTTTCTTCTCCAGTAGGTCCAGAAAGGGGCAAGAGAATATACATGTTTAACAAGCCCCCTCATGGTGCTGGTGCTGCTGCTCCAAGAACCACACTTGGCCCAGGAGGGTCAGGTGGCTACTCAGTGAAGTTTCCAGGGAAAGCTTTGGGGGGACCACAGGACACTGACTGACCCTATAACTCCAGGAACCACTCTGCCGTATGAACAGAGAATTTCTGAGGGAGAAGAAGGTTCCAAGGCCTGGGCATTCCCAAAGCACAGAAGCCTCATGGGTATTATCCACTTGGACCCCAGCTCTCCCTTCAGCCTTTCCCTCCTTGTTCTTAATTAACATTTGATTCCTTCCAGATGGTGAGGAGCTCTTAGCATGATGAGAATCATCTCCCTCTCCCTTCTTTCTTGCATTCCTCTGGTGGAGGCAGAATAAAAATTCTTATTTAAATAGGTTTGAGAGACTCA
Organism: Cryptoprocta ferox; assembly: GCA_028646485.1. NCBI lineage: Eukaryota > Metazoa > Chordata > Mammalia > Carnivora > Eupleridae > Cryptoprocta > Cryptoprocta ferox. Next base: position 77,366,395 of record CM053575.1, read on the forward strand.
CTGTTAATTTTTGTAGAGGGCAAATATATATATTTGTGGAAATGTCTTATTTCTGGGATTGTGTTCTCCAAAAAACATGTGCATGTTTATGGTTGGATATACATTTAACTTGTTCCTGAAAGAAAAAGAGGGTTAAAAGATACTGTTCTCATATTATGGATGGGAAATTGAAGGCCCAGAAGCTTCTCCCACGATCTACATCTACACCAGTACTGTTACTAATAACAACTATTCATCACTGAGTGGTTCTTATGTGCACTGAACCCTCACACAACCCTTCAAATTACTCTTCACAGTGAACATTGATCAAATACCCTCCATAGACCTGGTGCTATCCTAAGACCTTTATTTGTATTATCCCATTTATCCTCACAACTGCTCAGTGAGGTAGGCCCAACCATTATCTTTATGTTTAAGAACAGGAACCTAAGCACAGAGAGATAAAGGTGTTTGCCCAAAGTCATACCACCAGTAAATGGTGGGGTCTTGATTAGGTCCCTATCCCTTGTGACCTGTCCAGCCTCCTAAGACAGGTGATATTATCCCGCATTTCACTGATGGCCCAGAGTGGTTAATAGATGCCATATGGGAAATCACAGCAGCAGGTGCAAACCCAAGGTGTCTGACTTCAGAGGCAAGTGAGGTTGGAAGCCCGTGTCTCTAGACTCCTAAGCCAGTTTTCTGCTGTTCACTAGCAAATACCAAGAAGGCCGCCTGACTCAAACTCCAAAGCCAGCATTGGAGCTGGCCACCTAAGGCCCCCAGCAACCCCTAAAGTACTGTCTATCATACATCTAAGTGCTGCTGCCCTCCTTGCCTTTGACCTCAGAGAATGGGGGACATTTTTCAAAAGCACACAACAATTCAGAAGCAGGAATGGAGGAAAATACTCCAAATCCATTAATATTGTTAGTTCCAATGCTCTCAGTTTTACCCTAGTTAGAGTACCCCTCCAAGAATGTCTCTCCAGGTCCCTGTCCCGGGCTTACTGGGGTCTCCATCCCTGAGGCTGACACACACTCCCAGGATGGTGTGCTTCCCAGAGCCTCTTTCATGAAACTGTTTTTGTTCCCTTTGAGTTGCTATGGCATTCATTCCAATATAAATATGCATCCAGCCCTGCAACATCTTTTCTGATCTAGGGAGAGGTTGGGGGGTGCATGTGAGGGTGAGAAAGAGGATAGGAGAGGAAGGGGCTGGCTGGAAGCTCAGAAAAGGGGGTAGCTTGTGTGGGAATGTGACGAGGATTCCTGGCAACATCTGACCATTTTGGAGCTCCCTCCCCACCAAGTATCTGCATGCACTTGACCAACATTCTCCCCTCATTCCCAACACCCAGTGCAGAGAGGCAGCCTGGATCTCATCCTGAAAGGGAAGAGCAGAGAAGAGCTGTCCTTGTCCTTCCTTATGCCCTTGAGCCCCTGCTCACTTCCCCTGCCTGTGGAAATTTGGGTTCCTTGGAAGATGGAGGTGGGCAGACTGCAGACAGCAAGACTGGGGGCCAATCTCTTTCCAGCTGCCAGAGGCTGTGTGATGCCAGAAGGGATGGAAGAGGTGCCATATGCTTGGAATAGGCTCCTGGCTCACCTCGTTGTCAACGAGCTACTTTCCTAAGAATGCTCGTTTCTCATAGAACCTGCAGAATGATATTCATGTCTGTTCATCAATCAGAGGGCAAAGTGAGCCAAGAATCTTCCTGTGTAGGCTCAGGGAGCCCTAGAACACCTCCGTCTTCTCAGCCACCTGCAGATGTCACCTGTCCCCACTGCCAGCTTCTCCCAAGGAAGAAGCAGATTGGAGTGTGAGGGGCTAGTGTGACTCCACCTTTGGGGATAAGAGAAGGCTCCTGGGCAGAGATGGGGTCAGAACAGTCAGGGCCGTACTGTCAGTCAAGGGAGGACACAGGAGTCAGCCCTGAGGACTGAGATATTTTTTTCACTTTGGAAGTTCCTCCTCTAGATGCCTTGGGAGGGGGAGTAGTGGTTTTTTTCTGTGAGCCTCCAGAATACAGAACAAGAGCCAACTGTTGGTGATTCAGGAAGACAGATATTTACTCATTGAAAAGAGCCTCGTTCTCACACTGAAATTAGAATCTGCTTCCCCGGGAAACTGAGAAATCTGTCACTCAAGTGTTCAACCACAGACTGGTCCTGACCAGCCAGGGGGCAGAGGATCTGAAGGGTGTCTGCATCTGGAGTAGCTTGCTCTGATCCAGAAAGGGGGGTCCCTTTCACTCTGAAACTGAGCTCCCCACACTCTAGTCCTTGGGATCTCTCACCTCACCTCTGGCTGGTCAGCAGGGAAGTATTTACAGAGAATCACCAAGTGCCCAGCAGAAGCATAGACAGCCTCTGAACTCAAGGAGTATATAAGAAATTAGGGAGAGGTGAGAAGCCCACAGAAGATGATCAGCAGTCAGTAGTAAATCCCCCAAGCATATGTGCTGTACAAGATACAAGCCACTTAGGAAAAAATAAAAGATACAAGCCATGCAACACTGGGACAGTGCTAGGGTATCTGCAGCATCCTCATACCAGCCAGGAGCACCAGGCCTGGTGGGTGGTGAGGGGATCAGAGGTGAGGGCAGGAAAAGGCCAGCACAGGCTATAGGCTGGTGGGCTTGAGGGACACAGGCATCATCAGCCATCCCGAGCTTGTTTCAGGAGGCTCCAGGTAAGAGCCCAGCAGTAGGATGCAGGGACATCTCTGGGCAAGTGTAATGCTTGGCCCCTGAGAGGTCTATAGCTTGGGCACCTCCCTCATAGGGAGTTAAGACAATGATGCAAAGGCCCTCCACTGCCCCTCCCAGCCTCACATGCCTTTGGGGCTTACTGTTTGCTGCCTTGGATGGTAATGGTCTGTGCAAGGGTCTGACCTCTCAAACCAACTGTAAGTTCCTCAAAAGCAAAATCCATCTTTTACCCACTCTGTCTTTCACCTGTTCCACAATCACCCCGACCAAACCTGCTTATAGGTGTGTATGTGCATACGCACACACATACATATACACATACCCACACACACACACCACATACCACCCCACACATACATACACACATACCTCACACACATACCCACACACACACACACACCACATACCGCCCCACACACATACCCCTACACACACACACATACACACACACCACACTCACACAGCCCATACACACAGCCCCCCACTTACCCCCCTGCACCCCCATGTATATACTGCATTCACACCACACATACACATACCCACACACACACATATATCCCCACACATACAAATATATACCAGACTCACACTACACATACACATATCCCCTCACATACACATACCAATTCACACAGCCCCACACACATACCACACACACACACACATTCACACCCCACATACACATACCCCATACCTCCACACACACTTACTTCACACTTGTTCATGTACTAATGAATAAATAAATAAATACTTTCTTTAGAAACATTTTTCAGAGTGAGAGAGTAGGAGGCCTAAGCCCTTGAAATCTGGCCAGCAGCCTGACTTGAAGAAATGAAGTCCTAAATCTGAATTATAGAAAGCATGGATTTAAGACCATAAATATTTCTGATAATAGAATAGCTGAAGGAAGCTGAGGTTTTATTCAGTAGAAAATGGGAAAGTGCCTGATACAGGAGTCGACACCTACAAAGGGATCGGTAAGTGCTGGCTGTTTTCATTATCCTCTTAGATCTTTGCTCCTAACCACACATATACACACACACCACATACACACACACCACACCCATACCAAATACACATCACACACACACACACCCTCCCCCAACACACACACCCCACACACATCACACACCCCACATACTCACATACCCCACACGCATCCCACACACACTATATACATACACATCACACACACACACATCACACATACCCCCACACATACACCCACACACACATACACCTCACACACATTCCCCCTCACACATACCCACACGCACATCACACACACAGACACACACACCACTTATACCCTCCCACACCACACACATAAACATGTATACATACCCCGCCTCACACACATCCCCACACACCCCATACACACATCCCATATACCACACACACATACCACGTACATACCACATACACACTACACACACACATACATACATACATAACACACACACACCCATTCCACACACATACCCCCCAACACACATACACACACACACGCCACACACATACTCTCCCACATAGCCCCCCATACACACACCACATACACCTCATACACGTTCTTCCTCACACATATTCCCACCCACCCCCACACACACACCACACTCACACTCCACATACACACCACACACATAAACATGTACACATTACCCCCACACACGCACCCCCCCACACCCCACATACCACATACACACCACATACACACATAGCACACACACACCCCACACATATATTCCACACACATACCCCACACATACCCCCCACGTATATCTCACACACATTCTCCCTCACACATACACACACACACACATACACACACCACACACATAAACATGTACACATTACCCCTCCACACACACCCCACATACCACATACAGACCACACACACACATACACACATAGCACACACACACCCCACACATATATTCCACACACATATCCCCCACACACACCCCACGTATATCTCACACACATTCTCCCTCACACATACACACACACACACACACACCACCCACATAAACATGTATACATACCCCCACACACACATCCCCACACAGAAACCCACACATACCTTGCACAAACCACATACACACCACACACACATACATACATAGCACACACCCCACACATACCTCACACATATACTCCATACACATACCCCCCACACACACACCACACATAGCACCCACACACACACACCACATACACCTCACACACATTCTCCCTCACACATACCCCACCCCCACCCCCACACACACCACACACATAAACATGTATATATATCCCACCACACCCCCACACACACCCACACACCCCACACACACCCCCCACACATATACTCCACACACGTAACACACACACACACACACACCCCACACCACACACCACACACATGCTCCCAGTGAGTTCTTCCATCTCCCACCTTCTCTGACCAGCCTTCTCTCACCCTGGAAGAACAGATGTGTCCATTTCTGGCCCCTACACAGTCCTGGCAGTTCTCATTTTTACCCATTTTCTGTCCTTTCACCCTCCAGGACCTACTTCCAGTGAGATAATTTGCTTCCCTAGTTGTGAGACTCTACTGCTTTCTCACAAACAACTTATTCAGCCATGTTCTTCTTTGGTAAAGGACTTCCTCCAGAAGACTGGGAACCAGAGTGGGTCTCTAACGTCTCAGTAACAGGAAACCAGGACTAGCACTGTGGTCTCAGTATCAAGCTTTTCCTTGAACTGAACTCCTTGGGTTCCAGGGCCTTCATGACTCATCTGTTCACGAGTCTGTTTTTCTGCACAGCTTTTCCCCTTAGATAGGCAGCATGGGTCTCAGATTCTCAAGGAAAGAGAAGTAGCAAACACCTCTGCTTTCTTCTCGGCCTGGTCAGAGGGACCCCCTTTTGTACTTTCCTGTTCCCCCTGGTTTTCAGATGGATGTGAAAACATGTAGCAGCCTGAGGGCAGGGGCTAATTTATACTTTCCTATGCACAGATCTGGCTCTCAGTACTCATTTGCAGAAGGAAAGCAGGAAGGAAGGAAAAAAGGCAGTGAAGGTGAGAGAGAGGAAGATGGGCTGAGGGAAAAGAGCACTTTTTTGTGCATAACAAGACCTGAGTTCATTCCTGGCTTGTCACCTGATGACTGCCTTCAGTTCTCTGAGCCTTCATCTCTTCATTGGAAAATAAAAGATGGAGACCCTGTCTCTCAGCACAAACATGGGATCAAATAAGTAATCATCCAGTGCAAATGTGATAGGCAAGCTGCAGAGAGATGCTTGGGCATGAGGTAAAGCTCCTCACATGTTTTCACCCAGCTCAATACCTCACAGCAGAGATGACATCATCTGTCTGTATAAACCCTTACCAGCAGTGGGCCTCCTGACCTCTGACCTTCAACTATCTTCTGGTGGACAGTGGCATCTCAGGGAAATCTTAGTGTGTATCTCCCTTAAATATGGTAAAGATGAACATCTATTCATATCTAAGAACTATTTATATTTCCTTTTCTGTAAATTGCTTCTTCATACTCTTTGCCCATTTTTCTTTTGAGTTTTTGGTCTTATGCTATGGGAGACCTTTATATTTTAGAGAAATATAAAATTGAACTTAGTCTTAGGTCAAAGTTGTAAATGTTTCCACCAGTTTACTGTTTGTAGTTTGGCTTTATTTATGGTGCATTTTGCCATATAGCATTTTGAAAATTTTTTATGTAGTCCAGCTTACCCAAGTTTTATTTCATGATTTATTGGTGTGTTTTTATTTCCTATCATAGTTAGAAAGGACTTTCCCACTCAGATTATAAATAATTCTCCCACATTTTAATTTTTCTAGTGGCCATGCTGATCATTTTCTTGTTCACCTCTAAATCTTTGATCCATTTGGGATATACTCTAATTTAAGATGCCCACTAATATCCCAGTTATGGATTCAACAGTAATTTTCTCAATGGCTACTTAATTTAATGGCCCACCTTCTTTCTTACTGATTTAAGAATATCTGGACCACTGTCTTACACCATACACAAAGGTAAACTCAAAGTGGATGAAAGACTTAAATGTAAGGCAGGAAGCCATCAAAATCCTCGAGGAGAAAGCAGGCAAGAACCTCTTTGGCGTTGGCCACAGCAACCTTTTACTCAACACGTCTCTGAAGGCAAGGGAAACAAAAGCAAAAATGAACTATTGGAACCTCATCAAAATAAAAAGCTTCTGCACAGGGAAGGAAACAAAAACTAAAAGGCAACCGACAGAATGGGAGAAGATATTGGCAAACGACAAATCAGATAAAGGGTTAGTATCCAAAATCTATGAAGAACTTATCAAACTCAACACCCAAAACACAAATAATCCAGTGAAGGAATGGGCTAAAGACATGAACAGACACTTCTCCAAAGAAGACATCTAGGTGGCCAACAGACACATGAAATGATGCTCGTCACTTCTCATCAGGGAAATACAAATCAAAACCACAATGAGATACTAGCTCACATCCGTCAGAATGGTTAACATTAACAACTCAAGCAACAACAGATGTTGGCAAGGATGCAGAGAAAGAGGATCTCTTTTACACTGCTAGTGGGAATGCAAATTGGTACAGGCACTCTGGAAAACAGTATGGATGTTCCTCAAAAAATTAAAAATTGAACTACCCTACGACCTAGCAATTGCACTACTAGGTACTTATCCAAGGGATACAGGTATGCTATTTCAAAGGGACACATGCACCCCAATGTTTATAGCAGCACTATCAACAATAGCCAAAGTATGGAAAGACCTCAAATGTCCATCAGTGGATGATTGGATAAAGAAGACGTGATATATATATATATACAATGGAGTATTACTCGACAATCAAAAAGAAGGAAATCTTGCCATTTGTAACTATGTGGATGGAACTAGAGGGTATAATGCTAAGTGAAATTAGTCAGTCAGAAAAAGACAAATATCATATGACTTCACTCATATGAGAACTTTGAGATACAAAACAGATGAACATAAGGGAAGGGAAGCAAAAATAATATAAAAACAGGGGGGAGGACAAAAACATAAGAGACTCGTGAATATGGAGAACAAACAGAGGGTTACTGGAGGGGTTGTGGGAGGGCGGATGGGCTAAGTGGGTAAGGGGCATTAAGGAATCTAATCCTGAAATCATTGTTGCACTATATCCTAGCTAACTTGGATGTAAATTTTAAAAAAAATAAATTAAATTAAGAAAATTTTTTAATTTTTTTTACATTTATTTATTTTTGAAAGACAGAGAGAAACAGAGCACAAGTGAGGGACGGGCAGAGGGAGAATGAGAAACAGAATCTGAAGCAGGCTCCAGGCTCTGAACTGTCAGCACAGAGCCCGACGCAGGGCTTGAACCCATGGACTGTGAGATCATGACCTGAGCCAAAGTCAGATGCTCAACCGACTGAGCCACCTAGGTGCCCCAAATAAAAAAATGTTTTAAAGAATATCTGAGGAATTATCTTTACATTACTCTAAATTTCCTTATGTAGACTTCTATTTTTGCACTCTACTTTCTGTTTCATTGATCAGATTAATTGTCCATTTACCAGTACCACACTGTTTTATTTATTATAGTTTTAAAATATAACTAAAATACTCATCCCCTCTGATGTACATCTGTTTTGGGACTTCCTGAGCTCTTTTTGCTTCTTTCTTTTTCTATGTGAATTTCAGCATCAGTTTACCTAATTCCAAAACAAATTATTTTGTTGTTCATTTGGGAATCAAATTAAATTTACAGATTAATTGGGGAGAATTAATGTATTCATTTTGAGGCTTACATCTATCATTTAGGAAATACGTTCAACTGCTAATAGACTTAAATGCATTGGCTTAACACATAAAGGTTCGAGAAGAAACAATCTGGAGGCAGGCAGTCTGAACTAATCTGGCAGCTCGATAGAACTACCCAGATCTAAATTACTTACTTCTGTCTTTCTTCTCTGCCTTTCTTTGTGCCGACTTCCAACCTCAAGGTCAACCTCGCTAGAGATTGCAAGGTGGCAGCTGGAGCTACAGACAGAAAGGAGGATGGTGAAGGTGAAATGGACACTTGCCAACTATGCACCCTCCCATTTTAAGGAGTTTACTTGGATGTCCACTGAACAAGCATCACTAACACATCTGAAGTGCAGTTCATCCAGAGAGATGAAAAGTGTAGTCTTTGCAGCTATGCACATTGCCATCCCAAATAAAACTAGATTTCTATTGTGAAGAATGAAGGAGAAAACTGGAAAAGCAACCCACAGACTTTACCACCCTGTCCTTGAACATGAGGAGCCTATCCTTTTGTTCACATTCATTCCCTCCCCCACTCACCTCCACCTAGGTCTCACCACAGTACAACCCTAAAACTGCTCTTGTCAAAGTCATCAACAGCCACTGTCTTTCCAAACCCAAGGATCAATTTTCACTCATGCAGCCATTCAACAACATTTGGCCAGTATATCTCTCCCTTTTTTAGAAATACTTCTGTAGTTTAGCCATGGACCATGCTCCTTAATTTCCAGCCATGGACCATGCTCCTTAATTTCCTTCTATCCAATGAGCTGCCCCTCCTCTGCTCAGACCTCTTCCCTTTGCTGTGCATATTGGCTCCCTACAGAGTATATGTACTCCCCTGACTATGCATACGTGGGGGATGCCTCTCAAATGCAAATGGCCAGCCCTGCACACCTATTAGAATGGTTAAAATTGCTTAGGCTGGCACTGCCAAGTGCTGGCGAGGGTGCAGAGCAGCTTGGAACTATGAGAATGTGAAGTGGTGGGACCACTTTGGAAACAGCTTGTCAGTTTCTCATAAAGTGAAACACACACTTAGCCTGTGGCCCAGAAATCCCACTCCGGGTATCTACTCAACAGAAATGAACACATTTGTACACATAAAAACTGTGTGTGGCTGTTTATTTCAGATTTTATTTATAATGGCCAAACATGTGGGGAAAATTCTCAAATGTCCATCTACAGGTGAATGGACAAACAAATTGAGGTACATTCTTACAATGAAACACTACTTAGCAATAAAAAGGAAGGAGCTGCTGATGCACATGACATGGCTTAGTTTCAAATACATTGTGCTAAATGAATGACAACATACCACATGATTTCATCTACCTGATTCCACTTGTGTGACATTTGGAAAAGGTAAAACTATAGGGAGGTAGGAAATAGTTTCCAGGAGCTAGGGTAGGGAAATGAGAATTTCTATAAAGGGACACAAGAAAACATTTTGGATTGATGGTAATATTCTCTGTCTTGATAGGCTAATATTCTCTATTCTAATTGGAGGTGGTGGTTACATGACTGTATACATCTGGCAAAATTCATACACCTGCATACCTAAAAGGGTGAATTTTACTATATAAAGTACACATTAATAATCCTGACTTAAAATATAAGTATCTAGCCCATCTGCTTTCCTGAACTCCACATTTAATGTATCTCCTCTTGGGAAAAAACAAAAGCACTAAATGTAGAGTCTTTTGTCACTTCGTTAAAGGGTATTTTACTCATGGATTACTGTTGGGAAAAACAAACTTTGGCAACCTCCATGACTACTCTTTTTCTCATGCCTTATACTAACCCACAGTCCGTGGTTCCAGCTTGTGCTGACCTGACCATTTTTCCTGACTGGGCTTGAGTCTGTACCATTAAGTCACCAGAGCACCTGTGTCTGCACATTACATTCTTCATAGAACTTCACAGTTTGTTTCATTTTGTCTTTTTCAAAACATAAATAAGATCACTTTTATCAGGTGCTCAACATCTCCCACTGCGAGTTTTCCCACACACTCAGCAGAAAGTCCAGGCCTTCCCCAGCCCTTCCACAGCTGGCCTTCCCCCCTTTGTGACTTCAGCTCTAAGCATCAAACCCAGTGGACTCCATACTTTTCTCAAATGCTTGGCCAGCTCCTCTTTGGGCCCATGCATGTGCTCCTCCTTCATCCATCTGAGGACATATGTGGCCCGTGTGCTACATGCTCATTTTATTTAGCTTTCAATACAAATATCATCTCCACAAGGCTGTCTCAGCAGCCACTCTTGATTCCTACTTTGCTTTAATTTTTCCACCTACATCTTATCAACTTACTAAGATTGTATCTTTTGGTTCACCTGTCATTGTGTCTCTTCATCAATATGTGAGCTTCTTTATGGTAAGTATTACTGAATGCAGGAATAAGTAGGTCTCAATAAGCTTTATTATTTCTGCCAACTGTAGAGTGCTGTGCCTCTGAGTAAAATCTGCAAGACCCTAACTGTACATCTTTTCTTAGGATAGTACTTCCATCAAGGAATCCTTCCTCTTCCTCATCCACTTCCCTCTCTCAGTTATAGCCTCACTGATAGCCACTGAAAGAGATGCCTTGCCTCTTTCCCCAGCCCTTGATCATGACATCCTCACCACCCACCCAACATCCACTCAGCGGGACACTCATGTGCATGAAATCCAACACTGAGCTATAGAGACTAAGTTCCCCAGTGAGCACAGACTTTTCAGTTTGTCAACCTCTCCAAGCCCAGTCTGGGTTTCCCAAATCTGGCCTCCCAGATTCATCCTTTGGCTCAATTTCCAAGGATATTTAATTTGGAGAGAAATGACACAGGCTTAGGAGAATACTACTTTGCAGAAGTCCAATAGACACTACTGAAGTCAATGAAGTCCAACAGACACTACTAGTGTCCAATAGACACTACTGAAGTCATCAATGGATGGTGAAGCCAAGGGGGCTGGGTCCCAGGACTCAGCCAGAACAGCTCCTTCTCCAAGGAGGAGAGCATTTGAGGTCCACTGAGGTAACTGTTCAGTTTTCTGGGACTGCCAGGTCCCAGAGTCACACCTCATTTCTTCAAAGGCAGGGAGGCTGAGGCCTCTGTGGGAGTCCGTATCTTCATTGTTCATTTATTTACTTGTTTGTTAATTTATTCAACAGATATTTTACTACCCATCATAGCCAGGTTCAGGCCAGGTGAGGAAAAGAAAATACCTAAGCATCAAGCACCAAAAAGCATAACCACCACTTGCACCCCCAGCCAGTGTTTCCTCCCAAGACACAGGGGTCATCATGCCATGCAGTCCAAACTTTCTTATGTCTGACTACAATCTCACTACAGGGTGGGCCCATTTCCTCTGCCTTCCAGAAAGTCCAAAGCAGCTGGCCACTTTCCCCTTCCTCTGCACTGCTCAAGCATGGAATAAACAGTCCTTACTCTCTCTCACAGTAATGAAGATATTGAGAGCAAGCAATGGTGAAAGCAAGGGGGATGCTGTTGTGTGAGGAGGGTACCAGCAGTCACATGAATAGCAGGGATCAGGCCTCTCCTCCCTACACTGGTGCACCTCTGCTACCCGACCAGATAGACTGCTTTCTTGGCACTGCACTGGCCATCAGAACCCTGGCCTGCAACTTCCTGGACACCCATTAATTTGGGGGCTGGACAATACATTGGGCAGAAGATTCCTCCCCCCTTGGCCCTCAGCTGTCCCTCGCCTTCTGTGTCTCTCCATCAGTGTTCCTGTTGGTGCCCTGGAGTGAGGGACCAGCAGGTGTCCAACCTCACATGTTCATTTAATGCACTGAATAAAACATTACTCACAGATTAACTGAGCAGTTTTAAGTGAACAACCATTTTCATCTGTTTTAAATTTTCATGGGTACTTTTCTGAAGAACAAGTACATTGTTAATAATTGAGGGGAATGAGACCTTGTTAATCTCTCTGTATTTTAATAAGGTCCTACTGTGCCCTAGCCATTTATATTTAAAACAGCTTCATTTTTCCCTAAAGTTGTTTCCTTTGAGGAGAGACCTGGTGGTGGGGGGCAGCAGGGAAGTGAGTGTCTTTTAGTCTGAAAAGAGTACTGGGAGCTGGTTTTAGTGTTTCAGGATGAACTCAAGGAGGCTGTGGGGTCAGCATTCAGAGCGGGTGGTAATGGGACCCCAAGCACACCAGCACCAACTGGAGCCAGAGGAAAAGATGGGCAATGGGGCCACTACACAGAAGTGGTTGGGTGGTCTAATTGGCAGAAACAGCCAATATACCAGTGTGGAATGAGCCCCACTGCACTCTGAAGATCTGATACTGTCTTTGAGCCACACACACAAATAAGCAGATGCAAAACAAGAGCTGCATATATTATGCATCAGACACCATTCTTTGGGCCCTGTGCATGTGTTGTTTCATTTAATCCTCATGACAACCCCCTTAGGTAGGTACTAATATTATCCCCATTTTACAGATATGGGAAAAAATGAGTCCACAGACAGGTAAAGCAACTTGTATAGGGTTATACATTTATTAGCAACATAGCCAACATTAAAACGCAGGTGTTCTTGGGTTTAAACTCTACCCTCTTAACCACTGTGCAATGCTAAGAAGGTGATCTGCTAACAATCTGCCCAGCTACAAGTCTGTGATTTGTTTCTAGGCTCTGGCTCTCATCAGGCAATGATCTCTCCATCTATTCTGGGGTGCTTCTGCCACCTGCCACACCCTGCACAGCTCCCTCTGTCCCTTACTGTGGAGTCTGCCCCAGGGCCTGGCCCACTCCCATTAGCTGCTGGATTTGGGGGTGGAGAGGCAGATGGCTGAGTGGCATGGGAAGAGGGATTGGTTTGGGCAGCACAGACTTAGCCTGGATTGAAAGCCACTCAAGTGAGTGATTTCATGCAACAAGCTGTTAAAACACGCTGTGCGGGGAGCTTAAAACAGCTCTACATTAAAGCCTTACTCTACTGGAAAAATCAGCTTTTCATATTCATAGGCAGGAAAGAAACAGCCCTACTCTCTAGATGAGGTTAGCTCAAGTCTTTCTGGTCTGGGGTCAATAAGAGATGGCAGAGGTGAGCAATGCACTTGCAGGTCACACAACATGCAGGTTCTCTCCTAGCAGGGTGTGGGTTCATACCCTTAGACTCCAGGGCAGGACAGTAAAGCAGGGCTCAGATTAAGGACATTGTCATGTCCAGTCTGCACTGTCATTTGTGGAAAGGTGAGTCCCTGGGTGGTATGTTACCAAGTCCCCAGAAAACTGTCCTCTCAACCTGTGTGAAATGTCTACCCCGTCAACTATCCCAGTGAAGACATGTTCCTGCAGAAACGCATCAGAGGCAGTGGAAACCTCCACTGCAACATTCCCTCCCAGCCCCTGGCCTTGCACATATCAGGGTCCTCTCTGCACTGTCTTCCATCTGCTTGGAAAAGCAAAATGGCCTAAAACTAGAGATAAAAATCATCCCATAAACATTGCTAACATAAATGCCAGTGCACCCCACATGGAATCCGGAAGAACACACTAGCTGGGTGACTTTGGGTGAACAGCTTTAGTTCTCTGAGCTTTACTTATGGAGTATATATCAGTATGTTAAAAGAATGTTGGGCTCCTTCTTGGCCTGGAGTTACATCCCCGCTTCCACTATGTTAGCCTCATGTTGCCAAGTTACACATAAAAATGAGGAAACAAATCCACCCTGCAACACATGCAAAACCCTTCACGCAGCCTGACACACATTCAGCACTCAGTAAATCACTCCTGTTATTCCTGTTACTATTTTTATCTTTTACATAGCACTCTAAACTTTATTAGCTTAGCCTCATTTTATAACGACTCCGGGAGATTCAGTGACTTGTCCTTGCCCAGGGTCTTCTGCTGGGGTCCTAAGCAAGTGCAGCTCACCTCTGCCTTTCCCCTACCCTACTCTACATCCCTAGTTGGGAAGAAAGACAGCTGATGTCCATATCTGGCTGTTCTTACTGTGTCTTTTCTTACTGAGAGAAGTTTCTGCCATCCCTCTTCCTGTTATGGGCTAAATTGTGTCCCCCAAAATTCACATGTTGAAGTCCCAATCCCCAGTGCCTCAGAATGTGACTATATTTAGAGATAGCGTCTTCAAGAAGTAATTAAGGCAAATGAGGTTATTAGGGTGGACCCTATAATCTCATAATGCTGATGTCATAAGAATAGGATATTGGACACAGACACACACAGAGAGAAAAGGTCATGAGAGAAAACATTAAGAGGACCTGCAAGCTAAGGAGAGAGGCCTCGGGAGAAACCAAACCTGCCGGCACTGTGATCTTGGACTTCCAGCCTCCAGAATTGGGACAGAATAAATTTCTGTGCTACTTCAGTGCCACTTTCAGAAGGCACCCTGCTGTGGTACTTTTCTACAACACCTGGAGCTGACAAATACACCTCTAGTCTGTAATCAGGACAGAGGAGTGAAGCTCCAACCCTGTGCAGGTCCCCAGCACAACTCTCAGCCTGCTCTCCACTGCACCCCTTCTCACCATCAGCTCCCTCTTTCTTCACCTTGGCTACCACCCCTCCCTTCCCCACCAACCAATCTCCTTAATTATTTATTTAAGTCCTACAAGAGGTCTCTTGACTGCTTTAATTGGTCTGGGAGTCTCTTGACCCAACATTTGACATGGCCATGCCCACCACAAGTGCCTGTTTGTGTACATGCATATGTGTGCACATGCATGTGGGGGGGGGGCTGTGTATTTAGGTATCTCTCTGACCCCTATCTATAGTATATACTTCTTAAAAGCAGGGGTCATATCTGGACTCATGGAATGCCAAAGCTGAATGGGACTTTAAGCCCCATTTAGTCTGTGATTTTGATTTTACAAGTGAGAAAACCATGTCCAGAAGGAGGACATGAATGGCCTGGTCAGGGACAAATTGTGGGTTTCTCCCAGGCCCCATTCTATCACACCAGGCCACACACCTGATCTTTGGCTCTTTAGACATCCCAGCAGATGTGTCTGTCCCTTGTGGCCTATCAATAGTTTCTGGGACATCCTTAGACACTACTCTGTTCCTCTCTCTTCCTAGTTCCTCATATGTGCGTGTCTGGCTTTTCTCTTCTATAGCCCTCTCATGAAGACAAAGTGCCTACCAGTGCTAGCATCACATGCCCAGGTACACGCAGGAACACAAGCCAATGTGAGTACTCTCCCAGGTACACAGATGTCCTTCATAAGTGCACATTGACAATACATGATAGCCTGTGCCTGATATTTATACATTTACACATAATTTTGTATTGCTCAGTTCATATTTGTCTCCCTTATTAGACTGAAAGGGCCTTAGAAAAAAGAAGTGTCTGGTCTGTCTCCCAGTGCCCAGCAGTGTCTTGCACATAGTAGATCCTCAGTAAGCACTTACTGAGTGACTAGATACATATGTGTGCAAGCAGACACATGAGTGCCAACACATTCATGCACACCATCACACACACACACACTGCACAGAAAGGAAAACAACAGAGGCGTCTACGGGCTTTCATGTGCCAGCTGGGCTCCCAAATCAGGGAATGAGGTGAGGCTCCTGCAGAACCTCCAGGCAGCCTTGGGTTGCTCAGAAAGCATGATCCAGTGGGCCTGATATTTTTCCATATCTGCTGCCTAGGGTGAGCTATAGAGATGATCTGCGGGGGACTGAGGGCCACTGTGAAGTGAGAGCCAGGTCCCAGATGGCAGTAGGGGACAGCAATAACAGAATTGAGTACAGCTGTTGGCCTGGCTTCAGCTGGCCTGTGCCAGGCCCCAGGGGTATGGAGCTCTCCAGAGTCCCCCATGCCTCCCCTTGAGGGACACCTGAACACAACTGCTCCTGGAATGGAGTTCATGGTGGCTTTAAACAGCCAAGCTCAGAACCTAACCCAGGAAGCAGAGACAGGGCAGAGCATCCCATATGCTTCTCCCCTCCTCCACCATTGGCAGGCACCTGGCTGCTGGAGGATGAGCCAGAAGGCAGCACCAACAGGGGGTCCAAGCCCCTGCCTGGCCAGAAACCCAGTAATAGTGGTCTTTAGTCAGGGCCCTGACATCACAGCCAGCCCAACACTAGCTTCGGCCAGGACACAGCTTCATGGGAGTTCTCATCCATGTGCACAGAGGAGCCAGCTCAGGCCTGCGGCCCAAGTATGCGAGTGCTTAGGTACCTATGGCCTTTGTACCTGCCCTAGGAGCTGACACTGTGAGCCCTGATTTTGCCTAAAACTGAAATCCCTCCCCAGATAACGTAGCTCCCTCCCAGCTAAATGCAGAGGATGGAATAAACTCACCTTCTGCTGGACCCTAAAAAATGAGGTAAACCATAGAGTGCCAGCGGGGGTAAGGCCACCATCATCAGAAGTATGGAGAGCAAAGTTGGACACTACTTAGTCCCCAGTTCATTTCAGTTAATTCATCACACACACACACACACACACACACACACCGCCAAACACGCACACACACACATGTCCACTCAGTGCCAGGCCCAGGCAAAGGGCTAGGGTTGGAATGCAACTGTCATCCTGCCCCTGCACTCAACGACCTGACAGATTTGTCCCCTTAAGCCCATTCTCCACACATTCATCAAAGAAACTATTTTAAACTAAATGCATGGGATGTATTCCTCTTTAAAGCCTTCCAGTAGCTTCCCAATAAAATCCAAATTCCTTCTCCTGGTGGGGAGGCTCATGAGGCCTGTCACCTGCTCACCAGTGTCCCCTTGCCCACCACATCACACAAAGACCACACAGTCTTCTTTCTGTTCCTTGTCCAAGCTCACTTTCACCTGGGCCTTTGCACCAGCTTCCTCTTCCCTAACATTCCCAAGCTAGCTTCTTGGCAGGCAGGGCCCAGCTTGCATGGCCTTCTCCAAAACCTCTTCAGGATGCCCTTGTGAGCACATGAGACCACTTGGCTATATTTTCCTGATTTCATTATTTTATCTGTCTTCTGTCTTAGTCAGCTAGGGCCACCATGAGAAAATACCACAAACTGGGTGACTTAAGCAACAACAGTTATTTCTCACAGTTCTGGAGGCTGGAAGTCCAAGATGGAGGTACTGTCAGGGTCATTTCTTGGTGAGGGCTCTCTTTCTGGCTCGTAGCTGGATGTCCTTTTGTTATATTCTCACATGATTTTTCCTCATTGTGCATGTGGAGAATGAGAGATAGCTGGTGTCTCTTCTGATAGATCAAGGCTCCACCTTTATGACCTCATTTAAATTTAATTCCCTCCCTAAAGGTCCTGTCTCCAAATGTAGTTACATGGTGGGGGGGGTTAGAGTTTCAACATCAAATTTTGAGGGAGTACAATTCATTCTATAACATCTACTCAATAAATATATATCCAGCATCTGTTATATAGTGCTAATGGTTCTAGGCACTAAGACATAATAGTAAACAAAACAGACAAAGATCCTACCTTCATAAAAATCACATTCTGATCAGGAAGAGGAAGCCAACTAAATATTGAATTTTGGAAAGTGGTGAGTGCTCCAGAAAATACCACAAAAGAAAAAAAGAAGAAAGAAACTTCCTAGGGCCAAGGAAGGATGACATACAACAGAGACTGCTCACAAATCTCCCTGCTCTTGCTCCAACTTGGCAGGGGGCAGGGGACTCCCACTCAGGTGTCATAAGGGGTGGCTTTGTATCATACACTGGCCAATGACATGGCCAGTCAGCTGTTACTGTATGGCTTCCTCCTGTTCTCTGCAGTGTCCCAGAGGGTGGCCCGGTCAGTCTGGCTGCCAGGACAAGATTTCATGGGACAGAGACTCTAGTTGGCCTGAAAAGGACATCTTGTGTAATAGAGAAATAACCTCATTACCTTTAAGTAACTGAGAAGTGGGGGTGTTTGATACTACAGCATATGTCATCCCATGCTGACTAGTATAGACCTAAAGCAAGTGAAGGATCAGCCATGCAGAAACAAGGGACAAGTATTCCAGGCAGAAGGGACACCAAATGCAATGGCCCTGGGGCAGAAGCATGCTCAGCATGTTCAAGGAACATAAAAAGGCCATATGGCTGGAATAGAGTGGGCAAGGGGCAGAGGGCAAGAGACAAGCTCTGAGGCCATTGGGGCCCTAAGGGCCACTGCAAGATCTTAACTCTCAGTGACAGGGAAGCCACTGGAGCATTTTAAACAGAGACATGACATCTAATGTATTTTTTAAAGATCCCCCTGGCTGCAGGAGATATGGTGAGGGGCAAAGGTAACAGCCAGAAAATGTCTAGGAAAGAAACTGTAGAGGTTGAGACTGGGCTTCCTGCAGCAAAGGGGGTAAAACTTGGGTTCCTAAAGTGTTTTATTTTTTTAATTTCTTAATGTTTTTTGAGGGACAGAGAGAGACAGGGTGCTAGTGAGGGAGGAGCAGAGAGAGAGGGAGACATAGAATCTGAAGCAGGCTCCAGGATCTGAGCTGTCAGCACAGAGCCCAATATGGGGCTCAAACCCACAAACTGTGAGATCATGACCTAAGCTGAGGTCAGACAGTTAACCAACTGAGCCACACAGGTTCTCCTGGAAGTGTTTCAAAGGTAACATGGATGATCACACGATTCTTTGATGTGGCTTGAGAGGGACAGGAATCAAGGATGGCTGCTGTGGTTTTGGTGTGGGTCACTGGAAGGATGGAATAACTGCTCCCTGGATATGGAAGACTATGCAAGGGGCAGACCTGCGGCCAGAAACTGGTAGCTCAGTTTTGGAGCAAAGTTTTTTTTTATAGTTTATTGTCAAGTTGGTTTCCATATAACATCTAGTGCTCTTCCCCACAAGTGCCCTCCACCATGGCCATCACCCCCCCTTCCCCTTTCCCCCTCCCCCTTCAGCCCTTAGTTTGTTTTCAGTATTCAAGAGTCTCTTGTGTTTTGTCTCTCTCCCTCTCCCTAACTCTTTTTCCTCCTCCCTCTCCCCATGGTCCTCTGTTATGTTTCTCCTGTTAGACCTATGAGTGAAAACATATGGTATCTGTCCTTCTCTGCTTGACTTATTTCGCTTAGCATGACACCCTCAAGGTCCATCCACTTTGCTGTGAATGGCCAGATTTCATTCTTTCTCATTGCCATGTAGTATTCCATTGTATAGATAAACCACATCTTATTGATCCATTCATCAGTTGATGGACATTTAGGCTCTTTCCATGATTTGGCT
>CM053575.1:77386145-77601433 GCA_028646485.1 Cryptoprocta ferox
CCCCTATGCATCAGCACTTCTGTATCCCTTGGGTAAATCCCCAGCAGTGCCATTGCTGAGTCATAGGGGAGTTTTATTGATAGTTTTTTGAGGAACCTCCACACTGTTTTCCAGAGTGGCTGTACCAGTTTACATTCCCACCAACAGTGTAGGAGGGTCCCTATTTCTCCACATCCTCACCAGCATCTATAGTCTCTTGATTTGTTCATTTTAGCCACTCTGACTGTCATGAGGTGGTATCTCAGTGTGGTTTTGATTTGTATTTCCCTGATGATGAGTGATGCTGAGCATCGTTTCACGTGTCTGTTGGCCATCTGGATGTCCTCTTTGGAGAAGTGTCTATTCATGTCTTCTGCCCATTTGAGAATGACAAGATGGACTTGGGGCCTTCAGTGAATGAAGTAGTCTCTACCTTTGACCAGGAGGCCAATGAGGACAGGAGTGGAGGGATCCATGGGGACAAGGTGCCACACAGATCCAGGGAGGCAAGGAATATGTAGCTGACACAGCACCTTGACACTTCTGGTGTAAGTCCGCACCAGCCACCCACACACACACTGCAAAGAGTGGCCAAAACCACACCAAATTCTTTTTGGAGGAAGGACTAGAAGGAGAGAAGAGGTGTGTTGGGTGGAGGAGTGATCATCCTTTGGATGGTGTAATGCTTAAGAGTAAGGCCCTTAGAAGGGAGCCTGGGTGGCTCAGTTGGTTAAGCATCTAACCTGATTTCAGCTCAGGTCATGATCTCACACTTTGTGAGATAGAGTCCCATACAGGGCTTTGCACTAACAGTGCAGAGTCAGCTTGGGATTCCTTCTCTCCACCTCTTTTTGGCCCACCCCTGCTCACACTCTCTCTAAACAAACAAACAAACAAACAAACAATAAAGAGTAAGGCCCTTGGATCAGATTAGCTGGATAGAAACACCCAGTTTTGGTTCTTCCTTTCACTGAATGGCTTGGACAACTTTGTCTCTCTGTTCTCTTACTTTCTTCTTCCAGAAATGGGCCAATAATTAATAGCTCCCTCAGATGGGCTGTTCTGGAGATGAATAATGTCTCCTAAATGATAATCTATATAAAGCTTCTCATTACTGTTTAGGAAATATCTGCAGATGTTACTACGTCATCTGTAGCCAGCAAGACTCGAATTTGAATCCACAATTTGCCATTTGCTAGCTAGCGAGCTTTGGGCAAGTGCAAGTTTCTCTGCATCTCAGCTTTCTTCTCTGTAAAATGAGCAATAAAAAAATGTATATGAAGGTAACCTCTCTGCAAAATGGAGATGTGTCTCTCCCATAACAAGTGTATCATAGAAGCCCTGTATGCATATTGGCTGAAAGAATGAATGATAGAATCATCTTCATCTTACCTGCACTTGCTAAAATTAGTTACTAATGTAAAATTCCTGCATGCAGTGGGCACTCAGCAAGTGCTGTCTGAGAGAATTTCTATTCCAAAGGCCACTGTGGCTGCACAGCGGTAAGAATCCCAGGATTGTTTTCTGTGCACCGTCATCAGCCCGCTGCAATCTTACGTCACCAGATTGGTTTTTCAAAGTATATGCCCATCTCCTGTTTTGAAACCCTCAACAGACCCCCAGCAGGGCAGACTCCCAAGTAAGACTCTGACCCTAGCACCCTCCTGTATGAATCCTTCAGTCAAATTGAACTAGCTTAGGGCACCACTTCTAGAAATACACCACACACACACACACACACACACACACACACACACATGCAAGCATGCACACACACACACCTCGCCTCTACTGGTGAAAGTCCTACCCATCCTTTAAGACCTTACTCACATGCCCCATCCTCATCTATAACTATCCTTCCCAGAACATCCCTATTCTGTATTTCATTCCCTCAGCAATACCATTAATTGGGTGCTGCAAGTAGGAACAGGGACTGTCTTTCTTAACTCCCATGCCCATCTGGACAATTTTCTTCTGGATTCAGGCTGAATCAATTTCTCATTCCCTGAATATCATGGGCTGTGGTTTCAACAGTCAACTCCTCTTTAGAGAAACTCACTCTATGCTAATGGGTCTATGGGCTCCTCCTTTGGGATAACACATCTGAATATTAGCAGAGACTTTTGGAATTTTTACCCATGTAAGTTGGAGAGAACTGCAGGCCAGAGAGGGAGACTTTCCAAAAATAAGAGTTTCCATGGCCCCTTGAATCCTGCCTTGTGTGGGCACCCTCACTCAAAAGTTGGCCTTTCAGGGAAGCTTGCCTTGCTGCTTAGACGTTTGCTGTGGATAGTTGCCCTCAAGGCAGCATCTTCCAGACCAGCCCCAAAGATGTTCTCCCAGCTAGACACTCCAGAGTCCCCAAGGCCAGGATACTGACATATTTCCTGTTGACCAGATGGCCTCAGGACCAGCGTTTTTCCTGGCATTTTATTTTTCCATTTTTGTTTCTAGGCCTTGCTGAGGTCAGGGACTTGACCAAGAGAAGTGGCTTGATCATGGTGGGCAGTGTCTTCCAGGTGTGCACTTACCCTGGCACAGGGACTGTCTGCAACATAACCACCCAGGTACTTCCATGTGAGTGCAGATTCCTGGACCCCACACAGACCTGCTTACCAACTTGTGGAATAGGGTACAAAAGTCACCTGGTGTCTGGCTTCTGGCTGATTCACAAAGCACTTTAAGCCATGGGTCAGTAATCCAGGGCCCCTAGAACCTGCTACTGTGTTGTGTGATAACTTTGAACATTTGCTTTCCTGGAGTTTTTTAGGTTCTGCACTTTGGTATATACGCAGAATCTTAATTTTTCTGCTGTCATTTCAGTTTTAAGGCCCTCCATGCATACTAGTCAAGCACATAATCTAATACCCTGTGCAAGTGCATGGTGAGAAGCAGAGCCAATGGGGAATAACTATCCCCAGACTAACAGTCCTTGACCATTCTCAGCACACACCCTTTCCAGACAGAAACATTCTGTGGCCTTTTCCAAACAGGGCCCACTCTTCTCTGAACATTTCAAGCCCTGAGGATTTAGTGAAGAAACCAACATTCACAGAAATAACCTCATGTAGGTTAATCCCTTGTTCATATTACATCCTGACCACAATTATGGACATTATTATTCTTACAATTATGTAAGAATATGTAAAATGGGCATCATTATTCTTACTTCACAGATGAGAAGATTGAGGCTTAGACCAATTAGTTAACATACCCAAGGTCTCATAGTAAGGAACTATCAGAACCAGATTTAAACTGTCTGCTTCCTACCACACCATGCTGCCCCTTCCTCACCACCCTCCCACTGGGGAGAATCCCCCTCCTGAGCCTGTCTACCCAACTGGCACCCTCTAGGAAGACTTTAGCAGACACGATGGCATGATGTTCCCTTCACGCTTCTGTCACAGCCTTTTCCTCCTGAAATAAACGTATTTGTGTGTCCACCTCTGCCACCAGAAGGAGCTCTTGGATATCAGGTCCAAATGCTGCTTTTTTCCCCAAACTAAGAAGAACAGCTGAGCCATGAAAAGTGCTCAAAGACAGTAGAATAAACACACCAGACCTGCCCTCTAGTTTCTGAGAGGGGAGAAAGCCTCTCCCAGCTCCTATTCTCCTCCCTCAGCCCCTCTGCTGGCTTTCTGTACCAAGGAAAGACAGGGCCCCAGGGCCCCCAGTTAAATCTGTGTTCAAAACCCACACCCGTAGAAGCCAGGATATGTGAGGCTGGGTGGTTCAGCTCAAGCTGTCTCTGTTGGTGCATGTTCTTTCATGTTTTTCTTTCAAAAACATCAATAAATAGCTTGTGGTGACTTTAACTGAGATTCAGTTACTAGAATAAATTTTATCCTCATTATGGAGTTCAGCTGTTCTCCACATTTACTATACAAAATAACATGGGCCATGGTAGCATGCTATGAAAGGTCTGGGAACTGAATTCAAAGTCGGTTCCAAAATTACAAAATGTGTGCCTGATGGCCATCAAAGCCCCAAACTTAAGTGTGGAAGAAAAGGGGAGGCTTCAGGTTATGCCAATGTCTACCCCATGACTGGTGTTGGCAGGAAGGGAGGAGATTGGAAGGGAGTTTGACAACCTCACAAGACAATCCGGGTGGTACCTGACATTTCTGGGCACTGTCAACATCAGGAGAGCACTCAGGCTTCATTAATCCTAGCAAAGGGCAGCTGGAATGGCTGGCAGCCTCCTCTTACTTCGCATCTTCCTGTGTGTCTTGACACTCACCAGTGTTTCGTTGCTATTAACAGCTCTGCAAATTGCACTGTCAGCAAAATGCTGAGTTAATAAACAGCTCCACAATCCAATCCTGGTAGAGGACTCATCTCTCTGTCTCCTAACAAATGATGCAACTCTCTGGCATTTCTACCAGCTTCTGGGTGCAAGAGGCAAATTTATCCTGATGCCCAGTCAAGGGCTGAGGTCCTTGGCCATCTCTCTGGGATAGCTGGGAGCTCATTAAATTTGGAGCCGAAAGACCTGTGTTCTCTTCCAGGTTCTCATGCCTACAAGCTATGTGACCTTGCAAAACTCATTTAACCCCACTGGGTCTCAGTCTCCTCATCTGTAAAAAGGGAACAATAATAGTATTCATTTCACAGGGTCATTATAAGGATCAAATGTGATGATGTATGTAATTAGTAAAGTGATGGCACAAAATAATGACTCAAAAACA
Organism: Cryptoprocta ferox; assembly: GCA_028646485.1. Classification (NCBI taxonomy): domain Eukaryota; kingdom Metazoa; phylum Chordata; class Mammalia; order Carnivora; family Eupleridae; genus Cryptoprocta; species Cryptoprocta ferox. The sequence continues at coordinate 77,390,813 of CM053575.1, forward strand.
TAGCTATCGCCATTGCTGTCAAGTGTTCATTATTATATTGACCCAGCACATATCATAGGGTACTGTGAGGTTCCAATTAATGCTCTGAAAACACTGAAAATACAGATACGAACATTTATTGTCATTATTATTATTATTATCACTATCATTGAGCCAGTCTTTTTCATTCCCTCATTGTCCTTCTCAAGCGCTACCCTCCATCTGTCAGTTCTCTCTGCCTTCTGTTACCATCTTTGCTGTGACTCCTCCCCTTGGTTCTATTCCCAAATCCTGGAAGCTGCCAATGCCCGCTGGATGCCCCTGGCACTTTCCATAACAATGTTCTCCTGGCTGCAGGGTAGGGGACACCGGAGGTTGGAACATTTTGACAAAGTGACCCATAAACCAGCTGTGTCCTGATCACTGCTGGGTCCAGATGGGATGGAGCAATCAGCATGATCATGTGGTTCACTTTGGGGAGCTGAGGCCACCTGGAGGCCAGGGGAAAAAGCAGGATTGTGTCATCACCTCACACCATCCCTAAACCAAGGCAAAGGGACAGGGATTTGCCAGCCCAGGGGCAGAAAGAAATTTGGCTGAATTTCAAAATAAATAACTGAATAAACACCCAGAGGCTCTCTGGAAAGTCACTTCCCTTGTTCAGCCTGCAGTTTGGAAATAGGTCTTGTTGTCAGATGCATCTTTGGGGGGACTGAGTCAGTGTAGGATTGATTTTTAGAGCCTGACTGTCTGCAGATAGATAGTGTGATAAAATGAAGGATATAAATTGTCATCCTTTGCAATAAAAAATGCTGTTGCTGCTGCAGTTACTCTCTGGCCAGAGGAAGAGGACAAGGGGACAATGCCTGATATGATTGTATTCCAATTTGTCTAGCTAGCATTCTAAAGGCCCCCTCAGATAAGTGGCCACAGCAGGTTTATTGGATAATATAATGGTCTGGAGCAATGGCTCTGGAGTGACCTGAGCTCATTCTTGGCACTTCCTGGCTGTATGGCCCTGGGGAGGCCACTTGGCCACTCTGAGCATCAATTTACTCACCAACAAAATGAATATAATATTAATACTCACTTTATAAGATTGTTGGCTTAAGAAATAAATGCATGACTACCTGTGGGTACAAAATATTCTGACTAACAAGCCCACCCAAATAGGGCAATTTATTAGCCCATAACACAAATAGTTACAGGGTGGAAACATTCCAGGATTTTTTAATTGAATGACTCAACAATGCCATCAAGAACCTAGGTTCTTCCAGTCTTTTCACTCTGCCACCCTCATTATGTTGGATCTATCTTCTTTCAAGGTCCACCTATGGTCAGAGATGCCACTGTCGTGGCGTCACAACTGGGCATGACACATCCAGAGGAAGAAGAGAGGTGTTCTGCCTTATGTCTCTTTTTAATAAATCTTTCTCACATGCTTATCATCTTACCTCCCCTTTTACCTCATTGGCCAAGCTTGTGCCCCATGCTCTTACTTACCCTTTTGTAAACCAATGGCTTACTAGGGAAATGTGACCATGATTGACTTGCCCCATGGGTAAGGTCAGCTTCTCTAAAACACAGGACTGCATAAGTCCCAAAACAGAAAGAAAGGATAATGAGATTGGGTAGAGAGCCAGCCATGGGCTACAGCAGGTGAAGCACTGAGCACAGTGCCAGGCATTTAATGAGTGCACATTTAACGTTAGCTGTTTAATGTTAATGTCTGAACTGTAACTTCACAATATGAACTGCTAGGCCTCCAGGAAACAAGATGATCTGGTTCAAGCATCCCAGTACCCAGCATGCTCTTCTAATGGAATACAGTTGCTGTATAAAAGCACATTTCCTTATACCTAAGCAAAATGTTAAAGAATACTATTTCAGATGTATGTTATTTATTTACAAAACTAAATTGAGGCAGTTAACCTAATTAAATATAATTAAAGAAGACTACACTAATATCAGATATATAGTTTAAAGAATTACTTAAAAGAACATAAACATATAAGTACATTTAGATAAAAATCATACCAATTTTCAACTTTTGCCCTCTGTGGTAAATAAACCAAATGTCTACTTACAGGAATTCAAGAGCCCTCCTTTATAATTTGTCTTGAATCTTTATTGGCCTACATTTCCTCTGGTTTTCCCAGGCTGCAGCGCCGGTCCCCTAACTCAGCCAGGTTTTCATCAGCTTCCTGGGGGCTGGTTTCCTTTTACCCTAATTAAAGAAGCAGTGTTGCCAGTCTCTCTGTCACTTCTTCCATCACTTTTGATTTGCTTAGTCATAAACACCAAAATGACAACTATCCTCACAGGTGAGGACTGTCTTCTTTAAGCTCCTTTCTGCCAGCCTCCTCAAATCTTTTTTGAAATGAGGTAAGTATATATAACTTAAAATATATACATTCTTGTGTTTCCTGTCCCTTAACTCCATTCAACTCCCTATAAAATCAATGTGGGGTTTGTCCATTTTTTGAAAATTTCCCCCCAGATACATGCAAAAGGCAGAAGATCACAGCTGATATTTGCAATGTGTATGTCATCCTCTCCTGCTATGACAAAGGATGGGAAGTGGGGCAGAAGAGCCAGCACTTGCCTGTTAGGTGTCTGTAGGTTAGGTCTGCTGTAGGTATGGCACAGCACCTCTCCCAACCAGGCACAGGCTTCAGAGATGGGCATCCATCAAGTGAGCCCACAGTGACCTGTGTTACCTGCAGTGACTCCTCCCACACCCACACTGCAGGGGACTCAACAATCCTGGGTCAGGTGGCCACAAAACCTATTTGGATGGAAGAGAATGAGAGGACTTTTTCTTCTGACAGCTATGCGTCTTTCCCTGCCCTACTCCCCTCCACCACCCCTCACTGAGGGTCTGAGTAGGCACTTTAAAATCAAGCTTGTTAAACCAGGAGGTTAGATTTTATGAACCTGCTTAATTTAGTTTTTAGTTGCATGCAGGTTCAAATTATATCAATTGGTTTTCATAATGGATATTTCCCTTCTCTTCCAGAAAGGAGAAAATAGTCCAAGTCTCCAGGGCAGCATGGAGAGAGGGTTGGTGACTTGTATTCAGGCAGAGATTGGAAATGTCATAAAATCAGAGATTTAGGGGTCATTTGGTCCAGGCTACCAGTATCTTCAACCTGTACTCTTTTTAATCTATTCTAGACAGATCAACCATCCTTCTCTACTTGGGGCCTTTGGGAAGCCTACTCCCCAATAAAATGCACCGATGGAAATCAATTCTTGACACTTTGGAATTTCTTACAGAATATAACCTAAATCTGTCTCAGTATGAAAGATTGTTTTTCTTGGATTTCAGCAGGAGGGAGTTGGTCCCAACTGTTACTTGATACTAAAGACTTGACAGTGTCAGATGAACTCCTATGTGAAAGCCCCAGCAATAAATAACAAAAGGAAACAATTCCAATAGCCATTGCTGCTATAAAAGGCCTTTGTTTTATCTGAAGAGTATCTTTCTAAGAGCTCTATCTCCCACCCCATTGCTTTCCTCAATTTCTAGGTGGGAGGGGAATAAGGAGATCATTGTGGGGAAGGGAACCTTGGGCACAGAAATAGCCTAATGTATTTTGCTGCTGGGGATATTAAACAAAATCTAATTCTAGACAGAGCCCTCCTCTCAGACCAGCTTAAGGGTGAAAGAAGGCAGGTATAGTTGCATGCCCATTTAAAGGGGTTAAGAATAAGAAAACAAGCCAATTCTAAACAATTGAGTGAAAAAAATTAAATAGTGAAGCTTTGAGTAAAAATGCTGCTGGCATGGGAACTTAGACAATAATAATCCTGGTGAGTTCTAAGGAGTTTCCTGGGGAAGGAGAGAGGCGGGAGACCAGCCCCATTTTCTTGTATTGCTGGAGAGGAGATATAAAGGTACATGTGCTATTATATCCCCCTGAAGAGTAGACATTCTCCTGGAGGCAGCTGACACCCCAATAGCAGGTCAAACCCCTTGTCCAACTTCCAATCTTCAAGTCATGGACCATGAAGTTTACACCAAGGGAAAAGTGATCCAACAAATAAATGAGGAAAGCAATCCAGGAGGATAGATTCATCAGGGAAGAGGGAAAGGCAGGCTTAGCACATTTTCAGCTGCTCCTAATTGCTCAGGCTCCTGAATTTTGGACATGTTGCTGTTTGTGGGGGTACTTCCTCCTAAGAGTAGGAGGGGTCAGGGCCCTCTTGGGAGCTTTTGCTGCATTAGGGCTTTCCCCACTTTTCAGTGTGAAATGCCTTCATCTTTTCTCCTCTTTCTATTCCTCTCTCCCCTACATTCAGCTCTTCTCACAGACTAAATTCCAAGCCCACTGCTTGGAGTGGTGCCAGAGAAGCTCATGGGCCTTCACACTGGCTTGTCTTCAGACTCTCCTTAAATACTGATTTCTTTTTCTCTCTTTCCCCCTCCTCCTTTCCAATATTTTCCTCCTTCTTTTCCTCCTCACTGTCCTTCCTCCTCATCACTCCCTCCCCCTCCTCTTTGCAAAGATTGCAAATCTCCTTTTGCTCACACCATCCCTTGTGCTTGAAATTCCCCCAAAATACCACTAAATTGTATCTGCTCATTATTAAAGCCCACTGCAAATCTGAGCCCTTCTCAGGTCACTGAGAACCCCTTTATGTCCTCTGAACCCCTCCACTGATTTTCTTTTTTGATAACAAAATATTAAACGTTCCAGTGTTTGTGTTTAACCTCCTTCCCTGAGTGTAAGCTCCCTAAGGACAAGGTCAGTGGTCTCTGGTCTCCCTCCTTGGCATCTGGTACATTGTGGAGTACAATATAAGAACCAAATCTTCTGAAATGGAATTGTTCCTCATGGGTTTCAGGAGCTTTCTCTGCTGGACAGTTCCCTACCCCTCTTGACAATTTTGTCATTGGACATAATCTCTTAGAAGTGCACAGTCATTGTACATCTCTACTCTGAGAGAAGACATATACAATCAGAACATTGAAATAGAAGTCTTCCGGAGTCCCTGGAATCACAGAGGATCAATTTAACTTATTTTTCCACTAGTCTTCCAGCTTTTTCATGGAGGGGGTTCTTCTCTATAGTCTTTCCTAACCAAAGAAGATCAAAAATCAAATATGATAAAATAGTGGAGAGAAGATGTCTTTTCCCTAAAGGCTCGAGGGAACCATAATGTCAGAACTGATAAAATCTATAGATATTCAAAATCCACTATTTATAGATGGGGAATCTGAGGCCCAAAGTGGCTAAAAGACTCTCCCAAGATGCCACAGCAGTTGCTTAGTTGGTACTGATGCTGACATACACCAGTCTCTTCCTCCAGGAAGCTGCATGTCTCTTGCTGCATCCTCTGTGGGAATGCATTGCCACCTGTGGGCTTCCTGGCCTCGGTTTTGCCCTGTCCTCCACAGCTTTCCCTCCCAGCACGTTGTCACTTAATAAGCATGAAATATCTTCATCTTCACTAAGTATATTATTGAGAGCAAACAGTTCCTAGTGGCCCTTTCTCAGTAAGCTAGGGTTCTAATAAGGGCAGATACCTAACCACAGAAATAAATCACTATGTGATTCCAGTCCTTGGCAGCTATCCTGCAGGGAAGAGTTTCATTGGGATCCACTTAATCACAGCACAGAGTTAATGGTACTGAGGTGCCCACTGCTTTCTTCTCCAGCTAACTTAGATGGAGATTGCTGGCTATAATTCCCCAAGCACTAAGGCACTGAGAGAGCCTTGGGCTCGTGGGGAATAATATCTCTTTGGCAAGGAAGCCCTCTGCAATCATGGGAATGCATTAATCTGCCTCCATGGGCAGCTGAGGGGCTGCTTATCTCAGCAAGTAACCATCAGCAGGTTGGAGGCACCTACGGCCTCACCTCCTCACCCAGCCTGAGGTCATCATTTGGATAATCACTATATGGCACCATTCCAGATGCTGTTCTGTTCCCCAGAAGCCTCTGCACAGAACCCGTCTTAGGCACTGGAGGGAAGAATTCCACCTCAGCAAGAGGAACAGCTCATCAGGGAGTCCAGAGAACAGCGAGATCTAGTTCCAAAGCTGAATCAACAAATGATATGGAGTCACCAAATCCCAACCTCAGGCTTGTGATTCTCTTTTCTCTCTGCCTCCTTAGTCTTGGCTCTGTGCACTTAAATCCCACCAATAGTTACTCACCAGGACTGAACAAAGTACAAGCCAACTTCAAACAGGTTAAAGGGGTATTGCCCTAAGTCAATGTGATGGAGGAGGGAGAAAGCAGTGGCCTCAACTTGTAGATGATCTGGGAAGTAACTGTCTTCTTAAAATGCAAAACCTGCAAAAGTGGGGACAGGATAGAAGGGAAAGAGATCTCATCATGCTCTGTGCAAATCTCCTAAAGTTACACATGGTACAAAGTGGGACTCCACTGAGATCTTGGGCCAATATGGTCAGTAAAAAGGGAAACAGAGCAAGAAGTGCACTGAATCTACAGGTAGGTAACTAGATTCTAATATCTGCACCTTTACTTATTAACAACATGATTCAGGACAAGAAGCTTAACTTCTGCAAGTCTCAGATGCCACATCTATAAAACAGGGTCAAGCCACATAGAGTTTGTTATAAGCATTAAAATAAGGTAGCCTACTTCAAACCGTTCAGCCTAGTCCCTGGCTGCAAGTAGCCACTCAACAAACACTAGTCCCCTCCTTCCTTTTAGCTGAGGATGCTTCTGTCCTGTGGGTATTTCCCAGCTGGCAAGCATAGGCTCCATGCTTCTGCAGCTTACTATACACTGGCCCCTGAGAAGCACCTTCCAGCTAACTTCCCTGACCCAGGCTAACAGAACCAAGCCAAGGATAGGTTGTTGGCACTTCTATATCTTCATACCCAGAGATTCCTCTCCCTCTGAAGCTGAGGAGGGGGCTCCCAGCCAGGACACAAGTCACATTTTCTCCCTGATTCTCTAAGATTTTGCATGGGCAGGCATGAGAGGGACTCAAAGGCCAGAAAACATGGGGCCTGGACAATTTGGTCCCCTTTCTCTTCAAACTTAACACTAAACAGAATTAGAGCAGAGATCCAAGTAGACCTCTCTGGGGACTCCAGGTCCCTCACACTAGGGAATGGAACATACTTCCCTGGCAGTCAAGGCCTCTACAATGCAGCTCCAGCCTGAATTCCTCATCAACATCTGGCCCCAGCTACTTCACACACACAAGCTCTGGTGCCTGATACAGCAGACCACTATCCCACACCCTTTCATATCTGTGTCTCTGATTAGGCTGTGCCCTCAACCTGTGATGCCTTTTTAGGTTCACTCCTCGCTGAGATTTTTAATTCACAAGTTCTTCACACTTCTCTGATTCTCAAATGAGCAATGATAGCACCTTGATGAACATGCTAATATTGCTGTCTACATGGCAGATATAACACTCATTGTCTTTCCTTCTTTAGTCATCCTCAAATGTTTTCTGAATCTTTACTATGTGTCTGTTATGATTTTTTTGTGTGTGTGCCTCTTATAAGTTTAGTTGTTCGCATATCTCTGCAGTGTCCAATGGTATCTGGCATCCTTGTCCATCTCTATACCCTCCCTACTCAGCACAGAGTCCATCATACAGGAGGTGTTCATTAAGCAGGGTCAGGGCTACCAGTCCTGCCTTCACACCCAACTTGTCAAAGCCACACTCTGGAACCTTTGCAGAGTTCTGCATTAGAAGAATTGAACACCCTCACAAAATGATTTTCTTAGCAGAAGACACTCCCCAAAAAGGCACTGGGGCATTTTTCATCCTGGGAAGTGATTGGATGTTGGTAATGGCATAAAAATATCCTTTCTGCCCAAGACTCAGACCCAACATTGATTGAACCACTTAATTTAAGAGTTTTTTCCCTCCCTCAAAAAACAAATACCTCAATGTATTCAAGGGATAGAACATTTCCTACACAGTCAAGGAAAAACCATAAAGGTGGGAGTCCCACCCATCCCATCTGGCCTGGTGTGACCCATTCTATGTGTATGTTCCTCACTTTTCAGATGAGGGATGAGCCTGTGGCTTCCAGGTCTTTCCTCCCAATTATTCAAAACCTATCTGCGTTATGTTGTAAATAATTGTTTGCTTTATTATCTTTACTGCTTTGTCTCCCATTTTTTAAATAACTCAATGTATGCTATAAGTGCCCATTAGGGTTGCCATTAGATATGAAATAAGCATACCAAGTTACCACAATTCAAGTCAAAATTAAAGTCTCTGGCATTTCAGTTAACTTTTGCAGTCTTAAAACAGATCTAAGCTCAATTTTTAATAGACTTTTTTGAAATATTGACAAGAGATTCCTTCTCATGGTTATGAAAGTCCTGAAGAGGTCTGGAAATCCCCTGGGTGAAGGCCTACCAAGGAGGCTTCATCCCTTAACCCAGTATGTTTGGCAGTGGAGGAGGCAGGGGGAAGGTGAGGAACAAGGTCTGAGGCATGGAGACTGACTTCCTAGTTATGTTACCCCAGATAAGGGCCAGTTACAGAGAAAGCAAAAGAGCCTTGCCTTGGCTTGTGAAATTGTCATTTTGGCTTTCCTTATGAGCCCTTGAGGGAGGTCCTTGCTTATGACTCATAGACCTCGATTCCTCCAAAGTTTAGTGGAGCAGAAGAACTACCTTCCTTACTTCTTTCTTCTCTCCTTTCCCCAAGCCTCTGCTTCTTAGGCAATTCTCCAAGAAGAGTGAGCTCAGAGCTATAGAACATGAGAGCTGGGAGAATGTCAAAAAACATGTTTTTTCCTTGACAATGTAAGACATGTTCTATTGTTTGAACACATTTAGGCATTTGCTCTTTAGGGGACTTGGTGCAAAAACTCCTAAATTAAGTGGTGCAATCAAAGTTGGGCCTGATCCTTGGATAGCAAGGAAGTTTTTGTGCTATTACCAAGGTCCAATCAGTTCCCAGCTACTTTTAGACATGGGAAACCCAAGCCCCAGAAAAGCAAAGTGATTCACCCAAGGTCGTATACACCAGCTGCACAGGAAGCCAAAGCTGGAGTTTGGATCTGTGGACTACGTGGTATAGCTCTAGGCTATGCACCACTACCAAGTACAACCAGGTTTAACACCTGTCTTGACTTCCCAGGGCTCTAAAGCTGCTGACCTGGAAGAAGCTACCATCTGGCAAGTGGCAGACAAGTTCATCCAGACCCAGCACCCCTCAGCCACGGGACTTGTCTCCATTCCCCCAACTCACCTCCATGAGCACATTGACTCAACCTTCAAACCAAATGTTAGAGAAAACGATGATCCCAGTGATCACTGGGTACCAACTCCATATAGAGTACACTGCCAAGTCCAGAAACACAAAGTCAAGAGCCCCAGGTTTCATGGGGGACAGACAGCTGTATGCAGTGCCAGGGTGAGCACAAGAATTCTGCAGAGATATGCACACAGAGCTTCGTGGCTGGGGAGGAGGGGGAAGAAATGGGCTGGGAAGGCTCCCTGGAGAGGGGTGCCTGAGCCAAGTCTTCAAGAATGGCTAGAAATTGACCAGAAGAGCCCAAGGGGGCATCCTAAGCAGAAAAAAGGCATGTAAGTGAGAAGCAGTCCCATTTGGGGAGGTCCCTCTTGGCAGCAGATGGTTCCCTGGAGGCTGTAGGTGGCAGGAGGTCATAGAGTCTCACAAACCCCATGAACCTCCCTTCAGAAAAACCACTTTGGTCTTTAGAAGTGATTGAAGGCTTTTAAGCAAGGAAGTGACCAAGTTCAGTCTGCATTTTAGCTAAATTACTTTGGCAATAGAAGGAGGGTGAATTGTTGATTGATTAGGTATCCAGGCCAAGACACTGTGATGTGCTGGGGCAGTGAATGTCAGAGGGAAAAAGAATCAGAGTTCTGGCTTCCAGGTTGATGTCCATAGGCTTTGGCCCCATGAAATGCAGGAGACTGTGGGTAGCTGGCTGCCAGATAAGGGGGGAGCAAACCCCTCGCCCCTGGGATTGCTCAGGCAGAGCTGCTGCTGTTGCTGCTGCTGCTGCTGCTGCTGCTACCTGCTCAGGGCACTGTCCCAGAGCTCCCACAGTGCTGGTTCACAAACATTTCCTCTCCCATCAACAGGGTTGTGCTTGGATGGAGGAACAACATTAACTCTGCCCCTGCAACCCCCCTCAACCTTCCCAGATGGGGCAGGGCTTGTGCTCACTCACCCACACAGCAGGCCAACTGGGTTCACAGACAGGACACCCCCAGGTATGGGGCCAGGAGCCCTTGAGGATGCTCCAGGGGAGCCTTGTCCAATCAAGCAAAGCTCAGGCTTTCCCACACAGCTTTACAACTCTACTCCCCCTGCAAACTAACTCTGTTTACAAGAGTAGAAGATTCTAGATCTGAAGATCTACATGGCTCTATTAGCTGACAAAGACATCCCCAACAAAAGCGAAGGAAGGAAGAAAGCAGGTATGGATCATGAAAAGGATGACTCCATACCTCTAAAATGATTTACTTCTCCCTCTATATATGTATCCATGGAGAAAGGTCAGAAAGACCACAGACACCAATGACAACAATGGTTGTCTCTCAGTGATGGAGTTCAGTAAATTTTATTTTCTTCTTCATACCTTTTGGCATTTGATTTTATAATCACTTGGAAAAAGAACTAATTTATATAGAAAATGGCACCATGTTCTTCTTAAATAGTGCTAATTATAGGTTGGTTTTAATTCCTGTGCCCAAGAAAATGCTTTCTCGGGCCTAGGCATTAGGTTCCTTGCTATAATAAAAGCCTCCTACACCATCCACCCTGAGAACAGATCCCAACTAGATAAGAGATGCTCAGGGAGATGGTGGGGGGGTTCTCCCACTTAGCTGCATCTATAGCCCACCCACAACCTACATGACTCCTAGCTTCCTTCTTTCTCACAACCAGAATCCCAGCCTTTCAAGCCTGCTAATGAAATCCTCACAATGTCCCCTCCCCCATATGACATGTTTGGGTCCTCCCTGAAGTCTGCCAAGCTAGCCAGAGCTCAGGCAGAGAGGATATGTGTGCTCAGACACCCCTGCACTCTCTGATCTGTGGACTGCAGAGGCAGCCCCTGGTCAGCCACAGTGCTCCTCTTTGGGGTGAGAATATCTCCACATTCTTTGTGCCAGTTTCCCTGAGAAAAGCCTCCTAACCCCAAGGACACAAGGGTTGTAGATTCCTTCTTGACCTTCTGGCTCATATCAAAATGCTGCTTTATATAGGGACTTCCAAACATACCAGGCTAACTACCTGCTCAGTGTCAAGGTGAGGAAATAGGGCAGAAGTTGAAGAAAAGACTTGTGGGGGCAGAATAAGAAGGAGGGAATTATGAAAGATGATGGGAAAGGGACTGGAGATTGCTGCCTGTGTTCTATAACATTTCTAATACTGGCCTGTGTGGTGCCTGAAAGTTTCCCCATTAACATTATTCCTTTGTGTCTGGACACTGAAAATTCTGCTTAAAATGCAAATCAGTTTCCCAGAAGGGAAAACACAGTAATAGTAATGTCAAATATTCATAACACTTTATACCATACCTTATTTCATTCTCAAAACAGCCCCGTGAAGCAGGAGAATGATTGTACCTCTTTTAGAGATAGAGAAACCAAAGTTCAGTCAAGTCCAGTTTGGTGATGAAGTGCAGAGCTGTGCTCTCTTGGGAATCAGAGCATCCTGGTCTTCAACAGTGACTCTGCTACTTCATCTTAGAATAGGTACAAGCACTATATGAGTTAAACCTTTAGGTTTTTAAGCCACAAGGTTATGTCTCCATTAAGATCCTGATGCAACATCTCACCGGTAGAGAATTTGCTATCATACAAGGAGTGCTTCATGTAATAGAGCTGAATGTAGCACATACCCTGAGTACTGTGAAGGGAATCGAACCCACATGGAGGGTGAAGACTCCCTGGAAAGTTGGCCACGCTTATATGCAGTGGAAAACATTTGGTCAAGAGTGCCTACTGCTCCATAGGGAGTTAGACCACATGCCTTCTGAAGTTAGAGCTCTGGGGAAGTGGTAGAAAGAAAATGGATGCATGTGTGACTCCTCATTCCTGTCACTTTCAACAAAGTCCTGCATGAAGAGAGATGGACTTCACCTAGAACTAGCTAGTGTGTGAACAGAGTGGGAAGGGGATATTACATTATCCATCCTGTGCCCTGAATAAGCTGCATGAAAGTTTTCACAAAGCTAAAAATAGTGGAATTTTGCTGTACCCAAAACCAAAAATGGTTATAAAGAGGGACTCTGAAGTGGGAACTCTAATGGAAGATAAAACTATGACTCTAAGCCTTTATCAAGACCTTTCATTAATATTTCTCTGCAAGAAAAAAAATGGTAGTCTATGCCAGATTAAGAGTGTTATCATGATCATCATGAATTTACAAACCAAGGGGATAGACTAAGCTACAGAGGCCAAGGGGTGAAGTATATCAATACTCCGTTTTAAAAAATGGTATCTAGACATGAAGAAATGTGGCTGTGGTTATTTGCACATTATAGCACTCAGAGGCAAATAGACCAGAAATCAATCTGAGTTTTGAGAGAACTGCATTTCTAAAGTAACCTCAAGTCCAACCTGCAGCAACCTGAGACTGCAAAAGCCCTAAAATAGTTCCTTTCCCTGGTCCTGCACTCCATGCCATAGAGTGTTAAAACCATGCATCTCAGGAAGGACCATCTCTCCCATGCGTGATTCCAAGGTGGCAGGAGGACAATCAGCAGAGAGGACCCTCCATGAAGCAGAGCCAGAGACCACAAGACCACACTGTCCAAGGAGCTGCTACCGTGAACTAGAGAGAAGCAGCCACATGTGCCAACCAGGAAGCCACTCAGTCCACTGTCCAAGCAGCAAGCCCCACTATCCCTGCCCAGAAGAATATAACTACCCCTGTGGACCAGAATTCTCTGCATCTCTTCCCCCCTTTCCTGAATGGAAGGCTATTTTTTTAATTGTGGTTGTTTTATCTTTCTCCACAATTATGTGTTGGGTAGACTAGGAACAAGTAACCTGACATTTGGTTTATGGGTCACCAGGCTATAAGAAGCCACATCTGGCACTGATAGAGAGGGCTGCCCATAGCACAACTCTGAAAGGCTCTCGACTTTTAAGCTGGACATAGTAACTGGACAAGATTGGGGTCGGAGTGACTTAGGAATAGAGGCATGTGTTCTCTGTGTAGGAAGAACTATGTTCATAAGAGTTAGGGAGCCAAAGTGGCAGAGTGAGTAGATATTTCTAGTAGCCTTTCCAACATTTATTCTACTCCTCTGATAGACTATATCCCTATTTTACTCAGGGCAGCAATGTGCCAGCCAAAAACCTACAGGTCCCTTGCAGGTTATTAGGGCCAAGTAACTAAATTCTGACCAATGAGCTGCAAGCAGAAGATTTTGTGTAATCTTTGTAGGTAAAGGCCTTTTTTTTTATTTTTTTTTCTCTTTTCTTCATCATTCCTAACTAGAAGATGCATATTATGAGTGGCACTTCGGCCACTGTTTTGATCCATGAGAAGAATGGAGAAGAATGGACAACTGATAAGAATGCAGAACATAACTATAAGTGAAGCTTCTACATCACCTACCATGTTTGCTCATCTCCAGATTTCTGTTATGGTAAGAGAGTGAGGGAAACATCCAATTTTGGTTTTATATATCCTCTTCTTTGCCTAGAAGGTGAACATAATTCTTAAGTTAAGTTCACCACTTACTGTGAACCTTAATTTCAGCAGTTATAAAATGGGGATAAAAAATACCTATATTTGGGATTTTTGTGAGAATTTAAATGAAATAATACATTTTAAAAGATCAACCCAATACCTGTCACAAAGTAATTGCTGAGCAAATAAAAACTGTTACTGCATTTACTATTATTACTATATAGTCATTAGTGACTAGTTTGACCAGGGACCCAAATATAGGTACTCTCACAACCAAGCCCTCAAGTCTGTATTTTATAATTGTATTAATTCTTAACATTTTAACATTAGCTATAAAGAGGCTCAATGCACCAGAACAGAGGTCAGATCAAGCATCAGAAAGGTTTACTGCAAACAGCAGAATGAGCTTAGAGCTTGGTGTCATCAAACTTATTCCATGAAGAGCCAGACAGTAAATATTTTGTGTGGGTTGACCATTTCTGCTGCAGCTGCTCAGTATGGCAGTCACAGAACAGGAGCCACCATGGGCAATATGTAAATGAATGAGCATAGCTACGTTCCAATAAAACTTTATTAAAAAAACAAACAAACAGGCAATTGGCTAGATTTGGCCAGGGGACTGTGATGGGCCAACCCATGGTCTGCAGAGCTGCACTATGAGAAAAGACACAAGGCAGACCCAGAAGGGTCCTTAGCTGTATAGACATGTGTACTGCTAGACACTTAAATATCACATCTTTTTGAAAACCTTCCTGACCCTACCCTGGTAAGAAGACTTGGCCACTGTTTCCCCAGCATGGGTCCATCAGACTGGCTGTCTCCCCCATCAGACCTAAATCTGTCACAAACCCTGTATAGGTGTTAAAAGAATATGACATCATAGGGTGCTCATAATGCTCAGAGTCAATCAGGGAGGGTTCCTGGGAGAGCTAAGTTTTAAATTGGAGGTCTAATAAGTGGAGGACATTGTGGATTTAAAGAAAAAGAAGTAGGCATCTGGTGTCCCAGGACCAGGACTGGGGTGTGGGTCTACACTGAGCCCCAGTGGGTGGCATCAGTCAGTCCTGGTTCTGTGGGAGCCCTGCCAAAAGGAGGTGTATCCAGCAGGATGTTAATTTTGGTGATGAAAAGTACAACTTTATGAGCACCAGAAATTGGCTAAACTCATTAACTTTATTCATAATAGAAAATTAATGCTTGGGATGAATAAGCCAGCAGCAGTAAGGACCTCTGGCTTCAAATATGAAGGGGAAAGCATGGAGTCATTTCCTGATGTTGAGGGTCATTGTCCCCTTTATTACATTGCAGCAGAAGTAAATTTTAATGGTCTTCTTTTTTTGTGAGGGAATATTTTGTTCTCCAGTCCAGGAATTTCACTTTTATCCAGAGGAAGAAAGAGAGAACAATCAAATAGCCCTCTCTTTGTCTTGCTCCTCCACTTCCATTCTTCCTCTTCACACATATCATTAGAATGCAAGAATTGTGCCTTGGTCCTGCCTCCAGTGATCAGGGAGCAGTGGTCAGTGCTTCTGCAATATTTGTGCAGCCCAGGGGGGTCAGCATTTGCTCATCTTGCCCTAACCCACCAGAGAGCATCTGGTTCTAGAAGCTGAGCCATGGAAAGTGGATTTGGGGGAAGGAAAATAGAAATGGATAGTAGAAGGAGGGAAAGAAGGAAGGAAGAAAGGAAGGAGGGAAGGAAGGAAGGAAGGAAGGAAGGAAGGAAGGAAGGAAGGAAGGAAGGAAGGAAGGAAGGGAGGAAGGGAGGAAGGAAGGGAGGGAGGGAGGAAGGAAGGGAGGGAGGGAGGAAGGAAGGAAGGAAGGAAGGAAGGGGGACCCAGAGAGGGAGGGAGAATGGAATGTGGTAATAAGTAGCAGTTATTGAGAGCTTAACATGAGTGAAGCACATTAAAGACTTTACCTATTTAATCTCATTTTAAGTTTTACAATGATCCTTTGAGATTAGAATGAAGAAGCTGAGTCTCAGGGAAGGTAAGTAAAGTTGGAAAGCATATGACTCCAGGTCACCCCATGCTGGGCCTCTGCCCCCCCCCCACCCCCCATCCCCAAATCCTTCTGTTCTGACTACATTCTGGCATCCAGACCCTACCTGGGAATAAGAGTGTAGTGTTGCAAAGGCACAGGAAGGTAGGGAAGACTGTATAATCAAAGAGAAGCAAAGTTTCCTCAACCAAGACCAAGTACAGATTCATAGTAGGAACTTCTTACCTTCCACACAAATGTAACCTGATCCCTCTGAGAGGACAGCAAGTTCTTGGGGCCTCAAAGCCATCAAGCCACCTGTGGCCAAGCACAAAATCTGCCCCCTCCACCTTGCCAGCCTGCACTATAGAGTGAAGCATCTGGTTAAGAAACTAACTCATATGTGAAATTTAAGAAACAAAGCAGATGAGCACAGAGAAAGAGAAGGAAAAATAAGATAAAAACAGAGAGGGAGACAAATCATAAGAAACCCTTAAATACAGAGAACAAAGAGGGTTGCTGGAGGGGAGATGAGGGGGATAGGCTAAATGGGTGATGGGCATTAAGGAGGGCACTTATTGGGATGAATTACTGGGTTCCACTCCTGAAACTAGTACTACATTGTATGTTACCTAACTTGAATTTAAATAAATAAATTTAAAAAAAGAAAGAAAGACAGAAAGAGAGAGAGAGAGAGAGAAATCACACAGATTCAGAAGACAACAGCTGCTTGACTTGCCCAAAAGCACCTCACTGGATGACTAAAAGCCACAGCAAGCCTCTTTAGCACATGGAATAGCCAGTAATAGTTGCCTTTGGGGTAAGAAAAACATGATTGAAAATGAATTCCTTCAGAAAAGCTGACCTGCCTCTTACCTTATGGAACAGACACTTGGTGAATTTCAGCCCACTACAGTGAGAATTGGATTAAGAGCATGGCTTAAATCCATACCCTGACCCTCATTGTCTGTTGCTTCAGGTATGACCCTTAACCCTTTGAGCCTCAGGCTCCATGGTCATAGATGTAACAATAATATCATACAGCTATTGTGAGCATTAAAGAGGTAATGAATGTGAGGAAATTGATACTGATAAGCACTGTGCCTGTGTGAGCAGTAACAGAGCACAGAGAATGAAGTCTTACTAATGTGGGGACATACATTCTTCCATCATAAGCTCCTTATTTCACCTATCATCAAGATATCATTGAGATATGTCTCCTTCTCCCAAATCCAGGAAATCAGGGTCTATGAAAATTCTATTGCTAGACAGACATATACAGTGTCTTCTGCAACTTCTCTCACCATCCACTCCAACCTCTCCTCCTGCCCAAGAAGGTCCAGCCTGACTGACAGCAAGGTTGGGAAACAGAATAGCCTCACAGGACACTTCTGGTTTCCACTGGTGTCCCCTACCAGGAGCTGCTAGAGGCATGCCCCAGACATGTGGAAAAGTTTTCAGACAGCCTTGTTCAATTTGATGTTTAGGTGGTTCACTCTTGTTCTCTTCAAACATTTTTCTTTCCTAAGTAAACTGGTACAGTGTTCAAATCCAGAAGGAATGATCCCTGACTCCCTTAGTAAGTTTCCAGGAGCTTAAGAAATCGTTTGACAATTTCCTGTTGTCAAGTTGTTCTAATGGCACTAGAATCTCCCTGGGGTGAACTGGCCTGAAGGCTTTTACACCATCCTTTTGCAAGGATGATGAGAAGCTTTTCCGTGAAACAGAGAGAGCCTCTGCTTATTCACAGCCTTTCTCCAGGTGTAAACTTGCTGTAATCAGGAAGGGCAAGGTAGCCTAATGCTTTCAGCAAAAGATCTTTGAGAAAAGGTTTGAAAAGCATTGATCCCATTGCTGACACATCACAGAGTTGATTACCACCTTGCTATCAGAGCCACCAATGAATGTTCTTGCAAATGTTCCACACTGAAAATCATCTCAATCTAGACCTCTTGAGTTAACTCTCATAAGAATCATTAGGATCATGGCGGTGCCAATCTCTAGATTTCATTCCAAAGGAGTTTAAATGCCATTTTTTCTCCAAGTGGCTCCTCTGCTCACAGAATAAATTATCTGAGGCATTAAATCTATTAGCAATGTGGAGATATAAATCTTCAAATGGCTTGAGGCTACTATTAATAATTCTGAATTATCTGGAAATTTTGAGTGCTTGCATTACTTGGTGTTGATTGACACTTATTTGAAAGTGTACCCAGGATTTGATACAATCAGCCTGGTAAAACCAACAGATTAGGAAATTGTTGCCACTGAAAAGATAGTTTGTTACTTACAGTTCCCAAGAGAAAGGCACATGCCATACCACATAAGGCCACACGGAAGCACCAGGATCTGTCAGGAGTCAGAAGGGGCAAGAGGAAAACAACATGAACAAAGCCTTTATTGTGGTTGTTGGGGGAAGTCATGGGTGAAGCAGGATATGCAGCTGAGCAGGCTGGGGATTGGATAGTTTGAGAATTTTGGCAGGCTCTGGGTTGTAGAGGTGGTTTTTAATTGTCTAATACCTGGCCCTGGGGTGACTGAGGGCAGGGGATAGTATCTCAAACTGCAGAGCCTGATAATAGAAAGCAGATCAGAGTATGGGCTCTGGATTTGTTGGTTTGAATACCAAAGGCATGCACTCTGGCAAGTTTTTTGCTATCTCTAGGAATTAGTTATCCCTAGGAGGGGCCATCCCTCCCCTAGTCACAAGGCTCCAAGATGTCAAACCATCCTAAAATACAGAAAAGGGAGAAAAAAACATGGTTAATCTAACCCTTTGCAAGACTTACTGTCTTGGGGTTATATTTGCATTTGGATTATAAAATATTTTATGAGTAGTATTAGTATTAGCATTACTATGCACAGCCTTTCTACCTATAGCCTTCTTTTGGGCTCATTATCAATATAATGCTTCATTTGGTCAAGAGGAAACCCTAAAGTATTCTCTATATAAACCTTACAAGGTGGCCCTGCATCTTCCCACCCAGAAATTCTCACGTGTGCAAGATTGAGGTAAAGCTTCAGGTTCTGCTGTGTAAGCAGGCATGCTCTCAGTGAGATATTGGTTCTGTTTGGAAAAACTATGTCTCCAAATTACCTAATGCTGCTGGTAATAAACATACTTTCAACAAACCCATGGTACATTTGGTGCGGTGAGTAAAAGAAAGGAGAAAGAAATCTTTGGGTGCCACAGATCAGGAAAAGCCAGCTCACTTCTTTTTGGGCCCTTAATTTTCTTTGCTCCAAAAGTTGGAGGGTTGGGAGAACCTCCTCAGTATCTGAATCCCAGGAGTCTGGCTGACCAGCAGCACATCCTCAGCGTACACAAAGCAGTGCATTTGACCCTACAATAACGTTTTACCCCACAAAGCCCAACAGTATATTTTTATTAGTTCACAAAATAACACTCAACTTTGTATGTTTGTTTTTGTTTTTGTTTAAATGCTATCTATAACCTATACACTGTTTTAGAACCAGTAATGATTTTAACCTGCAGTTCGAAAATGCTTTTCTAAAAGAAGCACAATGCCGCCCAAAAATCTCAACTAGAAGCTATAGCCACTATCTTATTGATAGTTCTTTGTGGTTTTTTTTTAATGTTTTGTACTTGTTTTGAGAAAGGAGGGAGGTGCCAGGAGAGAGGGAGAGAGAGAGAATCCACACTACCAGCACAAAGTCCAAATCCACCAATTGTGTGACCATCACTTGAGCTGAAACCAGGTCGGACCCTTAACTGACTGAGACACCCAGGCACCCCATTACTGATAGTTATTTTAACTAAATATATTTACTGTCTTAATTAAAAATTCAAACATGAAATTTGCCTCCAAAAAAGGAGAGAAAAAGATCTCCCACATCTGGAGATACCTACCATTTACTCTTTAGTGATACTTCTTCCAGATTATCCCCATGCATATACATGCACGCATATGCATACAAGTTTCTACAAGTGGTCTCACCTTATACACACTGTTCTGTGATTTTATTTCATGCAAAATGTCATTCAGGTATTTTCAGTTTAATCACCATTGCCAAGAATGAGAATGTTTTACTATAAGAATTTGCCATTATTTGTTCTACTTACTCACTAGTGGTGGGCATTCTGGTTGTTTCCAATATTTGGTGATAATAGACAATACTTTAATGAATGTCATTGAGTATATATCTTTCTGTTCTGTGGTAACCTTCTATTTAAGGTAAACCTGAATGTAGACTTGTTTCAAAGGGTAAACTCATTTCATATTGGATGCATATTACCAAATTGCCCCCCAAATATCACAACCCCTACTAACAAGATTGTCCAAGTCCTCACAACATCTCTAACACTGGGTTTTGTCCAACTTTAATTTTTTCCAATATTATAATATAAAAATATCTCATTGTTACTATTTGCATTTAACTACTTTTTTAATTTTTTTAACATTTATTCATTTTTGGATAGAGAGAAACAGAGTACAAGCATGGGAGGGGCAGAGAGAGAGGGAGACACAGAATCTGAAACAGTCTCCAGGCTCTGAGATGTCAGCAGAACCTGACACAGGGCCCGAACCCACAAACCCTGAGATCATCACCTGAGCTGAAGTTGGCTGCTTAATCGACTGAGCCACCCAGCCCCCCTACATTTATCTAATTTTTAATGAAGGTGAAAATCTTGCCATGGGTTTATTGTGCACGTACATCTTTTCTGTGCCTGTGTGCACCCAAATTACCTGTTCAAATCCTTCACCCCTTCTTCTGTGGGGTTGTTCTCCTTGTTCTTGCTGATTTGGAAAAGGTGGTGATGCTCCAAGGCTAAGAGTATTGGCTCCACACCACATAATGTGTGGAGTTGTAGAATCACTATGTTGTGTAACTAAAACTAAAATAACATTTGTCAACTGTTCTTCAATAATAAACATGTAAAATTTTTTAAAATGGGGATAAATGTCTCTGCATTTTCATCATATTTATGAAATAATTCTGTAATTTTAACTGTTATTTTTGCCTTATTGACTTACTGTCTTAGTTCGTTCAGGCTCATAAAAAAAAAAGTATCAGCTCCAAAGCCAGACTGCCAGGTTCAACCTCACTACACCTTTTTCAATCATTGTAACCCTAGGCACCTAAGCAGGAGTTGCCTTCTCAACATCTCTGTGTATCTGCAAACTGACATAGCAATAATATACCCTTCCCAAAGCTATTGTGAGGATTATATGACTTACAGAGCCTAACATAGATAAGAATGCCTGGCACATAATAAGCATTCAGTAATATTATGCTAAGAATAGGGTAAAATTCAAAATATTTTGACAATTGTGTAGCATGGGCATCAAATAATTAAGAAGAAAATCAGCTGGATCGTTGGAGCAGGATCCTAGAGGCATTCATCTGCAAATTTCTGGATGTCAGAGGGGTGCTGATCCAAAGGGAGGTGGGGAGGGCACATGACATTTGAGGTTCAGGGAAGCAGCTCTTTACCAACTGGTGTAGAAAACATGCAATACTCTGCATGCAATACTTTACAAGCTGCACTTTGTTAGCGGTACTCTTCGTGCAGTACTCTACGTGTGGTACTCTGTGAGCGGTACTCTGTGTGCTGTACTCTAAGTGTGGTACTCTGCATGCACAACTCTGCGTGCAGTACCCTACATGGGGTACTCTGTATGTGGTATTCTGTGTATAATCCAACTGCACTTCCCCTGCCCGCAGGGCTTTGCCAGCAGCCCACTACCTGTGAGGCTGGAGCCATCTGGTTTTATGCTTGTCATTCAGCTTTGTCCATGGTTTCCTAAAGCTCTAAAATTTTGTGTGACTAGAATTATTAATCTTTTCCTTCATATTTTTGAAAGCCTTATCTACCCAAAGATTACACATTCATTCGTGTTTTCTTCTAGTATTTTCCTAGTCTCTTTTAATATGTAAAATCTTTGAGAGTGAATTTACATTTTCTGTCAATGTTCAGCATTCAAAACAAACTCATTCTTACTTCCAGAAATCATTCTCTATGGATTGCAATTTAAAATATACATATATATGCGGATATAATGTATATTACATTATATATAATGTTATAACATATAGGTACATACTACATTATGTATATGCAATGTAACCCTAGTGTACCAATAATAAAGAATAAAAGGTCTTGAGTGCACCACAGTTGCTGGGACACATGCACAACACCCTGGAGCCCATCAATGAGATCGGCCCATGAGTCACTCTTACAGCTCCCTGCACCCTTCTCAGCACAGTGCCTAATTACACACTTAGGTGCTTATTGCTTATTTGATTAATGGTTGTGTCTCCCACACACTTGGGTGAATTCCATGAGGACAAGGGTGGAATGTGTTTGAGTTCACCATTCTTCTCCAGATCTGAATCAGGGAGTCTGGAGTGTAGTGAGGGCACCACCAATATTTACTGCATGAGTGAATGAAAAAGAGTGAGAGAAGAAAGCAGAAGAGAGAGGAAGAGAGAGCCAGAAGAGAGAGGGAAGGAAGAGAGAGAAAGAAGGAGAGGGAGAGAGAGGTGGAGGGAGGGAAGGAAGAGGGAAAGGGAAGGAGAGAGAGGTAGTAGGAGTGAAGGAGAAGGAGGCAGGCAAGGAGGGAGGGAGGGACAGAGAGGAAGAAAGGGAGTGGGAAGGAGGGGGAGGCAGGGGGGGAGGGAGAGAGAGATTGAGACAGAGAAGTAGAGAGAAGGAAAAGGAGAGAGGGAGAGAGGACGAAAGAGCCGCTAGCCCTGTTGATATATAGCATCATAGTCTTTGCAGCCTCTGCTTTCCCACATCCAGCCCCACCCCACTGTGTTTTTCCCAGAAACAGGTGTTCAGCACCGGTGTTTGAATTAAATTGGAGATAGATGAATCAAAGAGGGCTATTTTGCCTTTCTGATCCCAAAGCACAGAAGTAGTCTACATGACCTCATGTGCAGTCTTGAAGTCTAGTTATTTTTCTCATTAGACTAGAACAAGGCCATTTATTATGCATTGTTATATCCACAACCTCCTTATCTGACTTGGAGCTGGATGTTTGGTAAATAAAAAAGGAACCCTGGGGCTCTCCACCCTGAGCCTCAGACAGCAGGGCATCCAGAAACCTCAGCTTAGGGCGCCAGCTGTAGGGAGATGGCTCTCTTGCAAGGTTTTGGCATCTACATCTCCCGCTCCCATCCCATCACCCATGCCTCAATCCACATTAGCAATAGTTACTGAATGTGTAAATTACCATCAATGGAGTGACAAAGACTCAATTAAAGAAGGAGATCTGAAGTCAAAGCTGTCACCTCTGAGAATTCAGATGTGACAGAGATGACAAAAGCAGCTCCCTGCAGGGCAACTGCTCCATAGCTAAATACCTGCAGAAGTCCTCTCCCTCAGCAGACTGCTATCTGCTTTCTCCCTGTTCAGGGGACCTGGGCTGACCCTGTTGGACTTTGGGTGCTTGGTGCCCTGGACCAGGCTGTAAGGAGGGGCCAGGAGCAGGAGGAAAGTCCTTTGCTTCAGCTGCCATGCTCCAGGCTCTCCATGAAAATTTGTTCTAAGGGGGCAAGGGGGAGAACACTTGGCTGAGCTGTCACATCCCGAGCAATGCAGCCTCCTGTGGAAGGAGGCCCTGGGGTGACCCCTGCTCCTCTCTGCTACACAATTTGCTGCTTGTCAGCACTGGGCTGGGCACTGAGAACAAAATAGTGAACAAGTCATGGACCTACCAGCGGGCTGGCCACCCCTCCCTGGTGTTGACCCCAGGGTGGCTGGCATGGAGTCCCCTGCTTCTCCATGCTTCCATTCTCCACTCATAATATGGGTCATTTTCCAAGAAGAAGGCAGCTCATTGTCAGTGAAGAACCAAGGATTTGGGGTTTCAATGCAGATCCCCCACCACCTACTGACCCCTCAGGGGCCTCACACAATGCTCACCTCACACCTGGGCCCTCCTATCAATTCCCTGTTTCTCCCATTCCAGCCAGAGAGGGTCATGACTCAAATGTCTTCCAAAAACCCCCATTGCTATCGAAGTACATGGTTATCCCTAGCCTGGCATTTCAAAACCTTTGCCCTCTCTCAGTTCCCAAAAGAACGTTTAGCCTCATTGCCCCATCCATCTCTCTATGCTCCCTGTGTGCCAACCACCGCCAACCACTTGCTGATCCTTATAAATAATACTTGCAGTTCCTGTCACATTGTATTGCTGCTCTCACATGTGATCCCACAGCAATTTTTACCTCTATGCTTCTTATATTATTTTTACATTTCAGTTTCATATTTTATATTTTTATATTACTATATTATACTTTGTCCATTGCATTAGGTACTGTCAGAGGTCATTCCTTATACAATGTAGCTCAGAGATATGTATGTATTATATACTCAGTGACTGCTTCTTGAGTGGATGAATAAATACATAAATAGATGAATGAATGAACTTAACCTACCTTGCCCATGTCTGTGAAAAGGGGATTAAAGTAAATGTCAGAGTGATAATGTGAGCAGTGATTGTGATCTACCTACTAACAGTAGAAATAATTATTCAAAGTGGATGATTACTGAAGTTGTCATTACACTTTACCTCCTTCTCTATGTTCTCTGGCAGTGAGGATGGTATGAAAGCACAGCTACAAAGGCCTTAGGGGGAAAAAAGCCATGGAAAACCCAAGTTTTCAGTGTTACTGAAGCAGTGGTTTTGGTTTTGGTTTTTCAGGCCTGAATTATTGTTATTCCCTGAGGTCACAGTCTCTTCCTGGATCTTACTGCTCACTGAGGCCTCCTCCATATCCAGGGGAAGCCTGGAAAATAGGCTAGAGACCTAAAGAAGAGAAACAGGAGGAGGGATTACTAAAACCACCCATGACCCTGCTGGGGAGACAAGAGGTTTTTAGGAGATATTCAAGAACTTCACAACCACAAGGAAGACTATCCTTCCCCCACACACACACCAACAGAAGGGTCCTGGATCCCCGACCCCTCCTTTATGCTGGCATTATCTTCTAAAGCCCCTCTAGCCTGTATACATGGCTACCGAAAAAATGAAGAAACATATAAATAAATGGAATAGACAGGACTAGTAGAGCTTGAACTCATCAAAGACATAAAGAAAATTCCTGATATGAGGTGAAGGGATTAAGCTGAAGGCTTGGAGCTATTTCTTCACCCTTGAAAATTGATGAAGCATCAGGCTAGGAAACCCAGACCTTGCAGTGCCTCTCATCATAATAAAAACAACAGAAGCCTTTCCTTAGGTGATTATCATCTGAATCTGAGGTGGGGATAACTGCTCTTCTCAGAAACCTCTGGGAATACAGCTAAGAGCTAGAGTGTAGGGGGAAATCACCACCCCAACCCTGGGGAGTCTCTTGTTTATATGGGGATGTGGACATGAGAGGAAGCACAACACTCATAGAGAAAATTAAATAATCATTCACGTGTCTAGTAGACACTGCCAAACTTTAGTAAAAAGAGGCAGGGTCATTTCAGCTTCATTTACCATGACCCTCGCCTCTCAGGTTACATCAGATTGAGTTTCACCAATAAACATTTATGAAATCAAATGTGTCTTCTTGTAATCAAGATCCAGAGGAACTTGCCAGAGAGTAAGCAGAGAAGTTAAATCTGAACAAAGGAGTTTTTGCCTGTGTTGGGGGAAAGTGTAAGAAGAATACAAAGTATCCATCCATCCAACAGAAGTTGCAGTTGGTTATTTCCTTTGTCACATAAGTCGAGTTTTCTCTTTTTATGTGAAATGGTGATTTTCACCAAAAATATCTTTAGAAAGACGACCCCCATGGCAGAGCATTGGAGGGAAAAGTAATCATGCATCCTGGAGATAGCCATTCATTTACCTGCAGTGCAATGACAGGCACCTGAAGTGCCCAGCATCCAGCATAGACTGCAGCATTCTCAAATCTGGGAGAGGATGGGACCACAGAACACGTCTTGAGGGACTATCACTCAGGAGCAGAAAAGCATCTGTCAAAAGTGTTAGACTCATTTTTGAGACAGGCTGTCTCACTTCCAGCAATACATAAGTCAATACAGGAAAAAAAGAAAAGAAAAGAAAAATTGAGTTAAATCAGACAGCAAATGCAGAAGAAATCATGGTATTTTTCAATATTCTTGAAGTTACATTGGCAATCCTAAAGTGCTCCAGAGGTCTGCATCAAGCATGCACTGAGTAACACAGTGACCATCGTGAGGTTCTGCAGAATTGCCACCGCAGCCCCTGTGGGTGAAAAACATTTCCATTCCTAATGTAATGAAGGCAGACCCAAACATTAATCCCAGTCCTTCCTGAAGAAGAAATGCAGTGGCTTCAATAAATGCATACTATTTCATTAGTCAAAAATAATTGGGCGTACGTTTAACGTGGTACTTCCATGTCCTCCTACCATTCAAGCAGATGGCATGTCTTACACTAAAGAATTTCCTTAGAATCAAGAAAATACAGTATAGTACTTGAGGATCAACTCTGGGCCAGGCTCTCTGTAAGACACCAGGACCAACCATGGTTCTGACCTCAAGAGGCTGTCTCCCAGGCCTCTGGAGAGACAGGTGCATTAGCAGTCCATCTGAGAGCTGTGTAGCAGGGGCTCGAATGCAGATACTTAGATAGTTTCTGGAGCATCCAGCTGGGACTCTGGTGTAGGTATCTGTGAAGCTTATGTCTAAGCCAAGCTTGGAGGCAAGGAGATGGGCCAAGTGAGGAGGTAAGAGGATTACAAGCAGAGGGAACAGGAGATGCAAACGTCTAAGGAAGAGAGAGTGCGGTACTTTAGGAGAAGTACCAGGAGTTTCATTTGGCCAGAGGCTTGGGTAGCAGGGGACAGAGGAACAATATTAGAGCAGTAAGTAGACTTCAGATCATGAAGGCCCAGAAGGTTGTGTGGGACTTTATCCCACAGGCAGTGAGTGGGAAGTCACTGAAGGATTGGGCAGAGGGATGACAGGCATAGATTCACAAACTTAACAAGAGCTCAAGGGGTCAGTGAAGAGGCTGCTGCAACAGACAGATGAGAAATTATGATGGAACCAAGGTAGTGATACCAGGCCTGGAGAAAACAATGTAGGCTTGCAGGAATGTTGAGGAGGTAAAATCCATCAGCACTGGAGCTTGATGGAGTGTTGGGGGAATGGTGAAATGTGCCCTTGGGGAAAGGGGATCAAGCAGGACCATGAACCAAGATAAAGAGGTCTGGGGGGACAGTTTGGGTTTCAACTGGCTACTTCTCTGACCTGTGGTTTGACATCTAGGCACTCAGTGAGCTTGTACTGAGCAACACCTTGGTGGGGGGGGGGGGGCGGGGAGCGGTTGCTAGGTGCTTGTCACTGGAAGGGAAGATACAGCTCCTCACAGAGTCCTAAGGCTTGCAGAAAACACAGCTTAGGGATTCAGCTTTCTCCTGCCAAGCTGACCTCAGCTGGCCATCTCTGCTGTGTATCCATCTATTCTAGGTCATTCCCTAGCCCTTCCTAATGCTGGCTTGCTCTTGCTATGAGCTTCCATGTCCTGTTAGTGAGTCCTGAGAGTAGGCAGTTTGAAAGAAAGGAAGCTTCTGCAGCTTCATAATTAATATGCTCAGAATTTCCCACCAAGACCCTCCCTTCAGTCCTGGACTATAAGTAGCAATTCTAGAATGGAGATCTCCAGGTCCTCCAGGACCTCCAGTCCTGGCAACCAGATTCTTCTCCCCTGCTCTGTTCATCGCAACAGTTAGAGAGCTCACACACACACACACACACACACACCACAGCAAGGATATAGCTTCTTCTCTGAAACTGAGGACATCTTCAACTGATATATTTCCTGTTTACTCAGCACCCTCTTTCCTTGCTCTTTATTTTGGAATCTCCAAGGATGACAGATTTATAAGGACCTTATGTAACCTAAAGCAACCTCTTTCATCTGCAAGTGGACAACAGAAACTGATAAGAAGCCCACCCCCCACCTCTGCCCCAACCCCCTTTGTCTCCCAAGCCAATGCATTTTCCCAATCTATAGATTGTGTCCATGTTTCTTTCTCCTCCCAGGGCCAAAACAATGGAAAAGTGTTCCTGGGGGTTCTCCACTGATTATGTTGACTCATCCTTATATACCTGGTAACAGAGCCCCTTCCCAATTCCACTGCAGGCACAGTGCTGGCCAGAGAGCCACCCAGAAGATGGGCTCTCAAGCCTTGGACAAACTGCTACAGGGAAAGCAGATGACTCATGCTGCGTGGCTGCCACAGCAGCTAAGCAAGCTCACAGTGGCCAGCCCCACCAATTTGGCTGGATTAGATCCCTGGTTCCCCCTTGACCTCTCCTTTGGCCTCCTCCCATGCCTTGTCTTCTTTGTCTCTCTCATGCCATGCCCCAAAACACTGCTGTTAACATGAGTCCTCTTGCCTTTCCCCCTCTGGCCTTGGTAAGGCCTGTGGTGCTTAGGGGAGCTCTGCAGACAGGGCAGCTGCCCCTCCAGTGGGAGCCATCTTCATAAGAACAGGTGGGTGGAAACTTTCTGAAATAGTTCTTTTCCAGGCATTCATTAAGAGGATCTGGCAAGGGGGTCCTCGTTTCTAAGATGCAGTCTGAGCTTCTTCATCAGTAGATGGGATAATGAAAGAGGCTTCCAAAGTGTAGAACAAGAATGGTCTCTACAGAGAGAGGCAAAGACGAGGAGGCAGGGGTGTCAATGCACACAGACACCCTACATGGCCAAATCTGAGCTCATTTCCCAGCAGAAGCCTGAGTTTTCAGAACAGAGTCCCTCACAACAGGGTCTGGGCTACAGGGAGTATTTCCTGTATCAAGATGTCTTTACACAACACAATTTGGAAATGGCCTGGAATGAAATTAAATGGCAGTTTGGTTACACTTTAATCACTGCAGGCAGATCAAGATGCTGCTGTAATTATAACAAAGGAATCTATACTTATCATCTTGTGGGGGTTTTGCATTGGAGATACAGTGATCTTTCTGCAAAGCATCCAGTTTATTCATAAAGCCATAGCAAGGTATGGCAACTGTGAGTCATTCAAGTGTGTCTTCCTCCTGCCTCTCAGAGCCAGGAGACAGGGAGCAGAGCCCTGTCCACTTGGCAGGCTTCTCTGGGTCAAGCCCTGGTCTAGAGGATGTGGAAGGAGCCCTGAATCAAGCCCCCAGCAATGGAGGGTGAGGTGGGGCAGAATCACTTTACACTCAGCTTTCTGTGAGGACAGAGGGACTGGGTTGTCCATCACTGCCAAATAGAGAAGGGGAACAAGCAAGCCCCTGAGTGAGAGCCCACAATGCTGACAGGAAAAACAAAGGCCCTTACAGGCTTTTCCAGGGCTTAGGCGAAGGGAAGCTTCAAAAGTTCTTTAATTTTCCTTGCCTGTGCCCACGTGTGACTCGTGATTGAAAAAGCCTGTCATTGAATAGACATTCATAAAACGCCTACAGCACGCCTGGCTATAGACCAGAAACGGGTGGGAGGGTGGGGAATGCACTTACAAAGGTGGTAAATGCCACCCAGCAGGGGGTACCAAGAAAGCTAAGCCAAGCAGGACCTCAACGATCCTGGGGCTATGTCAAGGGCCCAGTGAAGCAAGCAGTGCCACTGCTGCTTCCAGCCCAAGGTACTGAGGAAATAGCTGAGAGAACAGTATCCTTGGCTTCAGCACAGCTGGACAGCATGGGGTGGGATGACAGTTGGCTAATAAGAGGGGACTCACCCACGAGCAACCCAGCCCCCACTTACAATGTATCTACCCACCCTGGCAGTACTGGAGCCCACCCAGGCCAACTGTGCTCATCTCTTCCAACTCTAAGACAAGTGACCTCACTGCAAGCTGAAAATTAGTCAAGGCAGGAGTATTTACTCTACTGAAACCAGCACACACTTCTTTTTTTTCCTGCCGAGTGATAAACACTTAACAGCACACAAGGCTGAATGGATAGAATAAAGTGAATTCTGGCTCTCTCTAACCTATTCTTAAACTGATTCTAACACTGCATGCCCTTAGGCCATCAAAGTGCTCTGTTAAGTCAGAAGTGATCTAAAAATATATCCACCTGCCCCCCCCTCCCAGACATGAAGGGAACATGCCATCTCTCCCAAGGATGCAGCTTCCTGCTCATGTTGAGGAGACCTCACAAAAGTGAACTCTCTCTCTCTCTCTCTCTCTCTCTCTCTCTCTCTCTCTCACACACACAGACATACACACAGACACCACATATTTATTGAGTACCTTACCTTGTACATTATTCATCTTTTTAGAAGTTAAGAAATAAATACTTGTTTTATGCTCATTGTATAGATGAGGAAGCTGAATCTCAGAAAGTTCTAAGTGTACAGTCCTAGTTCCATACCTAGAGCCAGGATCATTCAACACTGTGGGGTTCTAACCTCAAGAATTCCCTGGGAACCACTGTGGGGGCCTCAGTGTACCCCCAAACAAGAATATGGCAGAATACTTCTTTTAGGGGCCACTGACTGACACCATGTTATTGAATGACAATGACTCTCCCAGAACTGGGCCCTCAGGGCTATTGCCCCACAAGCAGACTCCTTTTGGTCTCTGGTGTGGGAGGGGCCACCCACAAGGTGACAACAGAACAAAGGTCAAATGTCATCAGGCAGAGCCAGGTACACTTCTCAAGGGGTAGCTGCCTCCTCAATGGGGCTGGAGACCGTGGGGGCAGCCAGACTGGAAGACTCAGTTTGCCAAACATTTGGCTGCACTAAGGAGGATACCAGTATCCCCCCCTCAGCCAGCCAAGAAATTGATGAGAGCTGCCTGAGCCCCCAAAGCAGCAACTTCTCTGATCTGGGTCAGGGAGCAAATGAAGGCATAGCAGTCTGGGAGTTAGGAGGCCATGTCTGCATCCCTTGGAAACCTCTGAATAAGGAAAGGATTGAACTGGATGTCCCTAAGTCCCCTTCTAACTCACACTTTGTTGCTCAGACTCCTCCTACTTCCTGTACCCCTATCATCAGGCTCAGGAGACAAGGCCCAAGGGAAAGAATCCATTGCTGCCTTAGGCACTGGCAGCTTTCCTTCTCTCCTTCCTTGGACTCCTGCCCATGGACAGGTACAGGTCCCACCCCCTTGATGTGATTAAGCCATCTGAAACCATTCAGCAGAATTATTGGCTAAAGCATGCTAAACAGGCATAGGAAACCGAACACTTAAGACATCCAGGGTGACAGGAGACAACAGGCTGTCTGATCTGTTGTTTAGCAATAGATTGTAATTCTAAACACGATGTTCGTTATTCCACTGTGTGGATTCTAATTAACTGTCAGAAATGCATTGTTGAGGGGATGATGGATTATACTGGGGAATGTATTAATACAGCTTATTCACTTCTGCCCATGTGCAGCCTGAGCCCAGAGCAATTGACTTTGGAGACACTGAGCTGAAGTGAAACGGCCACTCCATACTTAACGGTGAGAAGGTCATCAGCACCACCACAGCTGCACTGGCAGAAGTTACAGCCTCCAGCTCTTTCAGGTCCTGCAATCACAGCAGATGTAAGGGTAGCATCAGATGTTGGCTCACTGAGTCATAAAGGATGCCGATGGCCTTAAGCAATGGGCTAGGCAATGAAAAGGAAATTCTGTGGGATAGATATAAGGGTCTGTACATGGTGGTGAGAAGGTGTGGGGTTTACAATGAGAGTCACTAAGTTGAGTCAACCTGCCACCCAATAAGCAGATGTGAAAATAGTCTGCATTAAGAAAATTTCTCTCTATATATAACTCCAAAAGTCTGCCTGCATCCTCTGTTTCATATTGGTCATACTGTTCAACTCTATCTAAAATATGTTCAAAGATTATATTAGTTTGGATTCTCCATGGAAAGAGAACCAATAGGGGAGAGTAAGATTTCTTTTAAGGAATTGGCTCATATGATTTTAAGGCACACCAAGTCCAAAATCAATAGGGCAGACCAGAAGGTTGGGAATTCAGGTGAGAGTTGATGTTACAGTCTGGAAGCAAAATTACTTCTTCCTCAGGAAAACTCAGTTTTTGGTCTTCAGGTCTTCAACTGATTGGATCAGGCCTCCCCTACTCCCACATTATGGAAGAAAATCTATTTTATTACTTTTTTATGGTCAACTATTTTAAATGTTAAGTAAGTCTGCAAAATACTTCCACAGCAACGTCTAGACTAACATTTAAACAACTAGGTACCACAGCCTAGCCATGTAGGCACAAAAAATTAACCATTACAAAGAAACATTGTCAAATCAAACCAACTCATCCAAAGGAGAGGAAACACAATTACATCAGCATGTCATATGAGAATTACTTAAAGGAACCACAGATATTTGTGACTTACCTAATGCTATATTTCACTAAATGTAACACATTAACAATTGTATTTTGTTAATTTTATGTACTATT
Source organism: Cryptoprocta ferox (assembly GCA_028646485.1). Taxonomy (NCBI): domain Eukaryota; kingdom Metazoa; phylum Chordata; class Mammalia; order Carnivora; family Eupleridae; genus Cryptoprocta; species Cryptoprocta ferox. The sequence goes on from CM053575.1 coordinate 77,422,753, forward strand.
TATTAAGAAAGAAGGGACTGCCAATTAAATCTAGACACAATGCATTCTTACAACATAATTTTTACTTTATAATTGTTCAAAGAGCTGTTTAGGCTTATTTTGGCTATGTCTTTTATTATGTATTACTCTTTCACATATGTAGAAAGAGAAACAGCAAAGAAATTGAGTAAAGTTTCTTAAAACTGTTTCCCATTCAGAATCTAACCCTCCTGAATCACTTTTGATTCAGATCTGGTAATGTTCAGGTTTTTCCACATGATACCATCTGTGCCATCACAAGCTTAGCTGATGCAACATTTTTAAAGGAAACTATATAAGAACTAAAAAGGCTTTGGGAGCTCTTAAATGGATTTTGCAATTATGTAGACTAACCAACTTTGACTCTTATTTTAGGAAGATTGCTAAACATTCCTGATTCATCATGCCCCACAACAATTTTGTCCCTTTACATTAGAAAAGTCCATCTATATTGTCCCCTGGGTGGTTTTCTAGGCCACTGATAGCAGTCTGCAAGTTTGGAGGCTGGAGCTTCAGACCTTTGTACATGTTCAGGCAACAAGCACAGTGTCATAATTCACCTAGCTGAAGCCACCATGAGAAGTTCTGATGTATTCCTATGGCAGAGGTGCTGAAATCTGGGGGGAAATGTGTCTTTCAAATCAATGAACACATTCACATTAAGTAATTACAGTGCTCTTGTAATGTGGCAGTCACTGGCCCACAAGCCACACCTTGCTCTATTTAGTCCACACAACAACTGTATTGAGTTGGCATTGCCACCATCCCTGTCTTATGACATAATCAAGGATCAGGGAAATTAAGCAATTCACCCCAGTTTACAGCATATTGGTGAAGAAAGCAAGCAATAGCCCAGGTCTGTCTAACAAGAGGAACAGTATTTACTCTCACCAAGTCTCCTGGAGGAGATGGTAGTTGTCTGCCAGCACTTTGAGGGCCCTCCTTGTAGAGAGTTCTGATGATCCCACTAAATTGATGAAGGAAACAATTAGAACTCAAGAAGAGTGGGACCTTACAAAGGAAGGGCTGAGTCTGAGGATACAAACAGCCCCAACACTACACTGGTATTTCCCTTGTGTAATCTGGCCCAGGCCTGCACATTACTGCTCCCCCAGAGTTGTTACAGGGTGAAATGAGGCACATGGGAAAGGGTACCATATGCCACACCTGGCTTGAAAGAAGCCAAGTTAATATCACATTCATAAAGCTCTGGGGACTGCTTCTCTGATTTTCCTCTCTGATCATAGGAGCCTTTGATGAGGAGATCAGCCCCCACCTCAAATAAGAAAGTACTTCAGGTCAGTAGTAGAGAAAGGAAATCAACTTTCAAATAACAAAAGGATCATTAATGTTTTATTCCCCTGGATAAACACTCTTTAATCCTTATTGATCTTAAATATGTTACTGGACAAATGTATTTTTCAAAAAATGGCCTCTTAGAACTTTGCTCACTGATGATACAGTTTATCTTCCTCTCACCTGCTGGATATCACAAGGTCATCTCTCTCCAATCCAAATGACCCCAAGGGAATTCTTAGAGGGGTTTCAGGTTAAACTTTTATATGAGCACAAGTCTGTAATGACCATGTGTGTGTAATGGTCCCCAGCATCAGGCTGCTGAGCATCCCCCTTTCCCCTTCTTCAAATGCAGTTCTGACAAAGACAAAGCCTTACTTTAATCCTGATTATGTTTTTCCCCTGGCCACTAACTCATTATCAGATAAATTCTATCTATGTAAAAATAATTTCTAGAGTATTTATTTATTCAGGCCCTAAGGAAAACAGCAAAAACATCTGTTGAAATGCTTAAGCCCATACCTCATAATGAGAAATACATAAGAGTTGATTTTATAGGGTTACATGCAGCAGCTAGCAAGACACACTGTGGGGTTTGGTGTTGGCCATCAGCCATCCCTCTAAGTAAAATACTTGTTATATTTATCAGAAGCTCTCATATGGCCCTGTATTGGGCAGGATAGTCTGCACTGTGCTGGGATGGCCTCTCTTTTCCTCTGTCTCCACCAATGCACAGACCCCAAGCTTACCTGTTAGTGACACAATCTGACCAGCTGGTATCTATCAAAGGTCTCTTCTCTATAAATGTCACAGCTTTTATCTTTTAAAAAGATGGCCTCTCTTTTCCTCTGTCTCCACCAATGCACAGACCCCAAGCTTACCTGTTAGTGACACAATCTGACCAGCTGGTATCTATCAAAGGTCTCTTCTCTATAAATGTCACAGCTTTTGTCTTTCCATAGTGAGCACCCTAAATTTGTGCCTGTGGTCTCATCCCACTTGGGTTTCTGTTGGCCCTTAGTGAGAGCCACCCCACCACCACCACCACCTCTTCTCCTCCTGCTTACTCCTAGATGATGCAGAGTAAGAGACAGAAGAAGTCAAATTTAGATCTGACTACTGAAAATGAGACCTGGGGTAGGTCACTTTAGTTTCTCAGAGCTTCAACTTCCTCATCTGTAAAGTGAGGATAATTACATGTACCCTCTGCCTTCCCCCATGATGATATGGAGAACTAAAAAACATTGTCTATATTAACAATCATTGTAAAGACATGAATTACCCTCACCATGAGTATTGTCATTGGAAGATGTGAATTACCATAATTTTTTTTCCTGTGGAATTCACATCTGATGCCTGAGATAAGGCCTTCGAGGACCTTGACCTATGGATCTATCCATAGGTACTATCATTGTCAGCCTCATTAAACAGCACGTATTAGGTTCCCAGGTACTTTGGACAAAGCTAGGCAGCAGACAAGCAAAGAGCCTCTACCCTTGGAGCAATTGGGATTTGGCCCTGTGGTTGTACAGTAGCTACTCTTTCTGATGGGATTAATCACCATAGAATTCAGATGTGCTGGAAAGAGCTGAACCTCAGAATCACAGAGCTCCAGTCTCCACGTTCCATCAAAAGATCGAGAACAATCCAGTGTGACAACTATGCTGGTCCAGCTGCTGACACAGAAGTGATGGCCAGCTCAGCAATGAGCCCTTGGAGAAGTCCTCCTTGCCTGTCTCATCTGCCCCAGCCTCTTGCTCTGGTCTCTTAGCATCACTGTCCAAACAAATGGTCTGCATCTAGGCCCTTTCCTCAGGCCCTGCTTTGGGGGAAAACCTAGACAAGACAATGACTAGAGTGTTATGAATTTGGACTCCAACTGCAGAAAAGAGAAGTCTCAAGTTATTGGAATAGGTGAGTTGTCAGAGACAAAAGAAAGAGTAGAAGACAGACTCTGCACAGACTTGGGGGAGAAATCTTCATTTATAGGGCAGGAGAGGAAAGGACTGTGCCGGTCCTGACAATGTAGTGAATAGACCTTATAAGAGAGATGCCAGGGCCTTTGGGTGCCTGACAGTTTGGTACGGCTTCTCTGTCTAGGAGGTTGGAGGGACAGCCCAGGCAGGCTGGTTCCTCTGGAGATTTGAATTTCATTCAAATAACTGATCTGGAAAACAGGGTCTGGTCACTAACCTGTTCCCTACTGTTTCTTTAAAAAAATACAAAGCACATTTCTTCTACCAAGGATGTTCCCTACCCATAATGTCAAGAGATATAAACCAAAGGAGAAAATCCAAAGATTTAAAGGTAATGAAATAGAAGTCCTTGAATCTAAATACATAGAAGACTTGGTTCCCTGGTTTTTCCACTCAGGCCTCAATCCCATACTCCTACAACTTTTCATTCTCCAGACAGGTGTCTCCAATAGTGATGAGAAGGAACCCCTGGGAGGTGGGAGATAGCAGGAAGATGTGATATCATGGAGACAAGGAAAAGGGCAGCCAGAATAAAAGGCAATCATCATTGTCTGATCATGCAGAGAGGCTGAGGGAGGAGAAGGCTGAGGAAATGCCATTGATTCAGAATTTCAGACTTTGGTAACCTTTAAGAAAATAGGCAGCAGAGGGTGTGAAGGTGAAGATTGGAGGGGTGGGAGGGCCAGAGGAAGCAACAAAGTCAGATAAACTGGAAAGTACGTGAGAGGGAACAACAACCAAGAGTAAGGGTGTGTAACAGAGATTTTGTAGAGAAGAGGGGTCTGGGAGTATGTCAGACACACAGCCAGGAGGAGAGAGATGTGGAAGATGCAGGAGAGGGAGGGTCTATTTGGAGAGGGTCAGCCAAGTCCTTGCTACCAGGCCCAGCAGCCTCCAAGTGGAAGAGATCTGTCTTGTTCTTCTTCATCCACACTAGACATTCCCATCACCTAACAATGTGTCCAGCATAAACTGAGCAGTGCACAAATATTTGCAAATTAAAATAGGAGGCAAGAGAGGGAAATGAGGAATGGAGAATTTGAAATACAAAAGAAGGGAAATGGGAGTTTCCACGGAGTAATCTCAATTTTCTCAGTAGAATAAAAGAAAAATGTCATCTGCTCAAAATGAGACAGATGGAGGAAGCACTAGAGGGTTAAGTAACATGGAGAGGATGTAGAAATGCCTCTGAAAGCAATATGCTAAACAGGGCTTCCCAACCAGGGGGGCCAAGGCAGGTCCATGTGCCATGAGTCTGTGAGCACCAGCCCTGAGGACAGAGTGCCAGGTTGGCTCTTGCAGTCCCAGGCAGGCCAGAGAAGATTCTCAAAAGAGTGGCTCCAGAACTCACAGGACACAGGGCACATGCTCTGTCATGCTCTGAGTGTGGCTGAGGAGGTGCTAAGTCACACACACATCTACTCCAGCAGCCCCTGCTTCTGGTTGACAAAAGGGCTCAAAGGAGAATCTGTGTTCCTGTCACCCAAGGACACCATCTGCAGCCAAGGTGCAGCCAGTTGTGGTGGGGGGCTTGAGGGGCTCAGGAGAGGCTTCTGGCCCGTGCATCCGTAGACATACCATTTGTGGCCGATGCACCCTTCATCAGTGTCCAAACTGGCTGCTCTAACAGTGCATGCACATTCATTATTTTGAAATACTTGAATTGAAAAAGGCCAATAAGAAACCTATTTAAATTATTACAAGAAATTCCAACATTACTTTTGTCAGTGAAAGAAAAGGAAGAACTGTTTGAGCCTTTAAATATAATTTCAGATGTTGTAAATTTTTGAGTGGTTGTAAAAAAATGGTTTTAAAACTTTTATCGCCTACTTGTATGAACAAAGTTTCCAGCCAATGGTGCCTATCAAGAATTTGAACAAATTTTCACTATTGCCTTGTAGCTATTTTAAGCATCAAAACTGATATATATAAAAAAGTTACGTTCATGGAAACCAGTTCAAATTTCTCATTTAAAATTTTTATGAATTTCTAGAACTCTTATAAAAATTTATTATTTAATATATTCCTTAGAATTGTGTATTTTATAATTTCTCATCAGCTTTAACATAAAAAAGAATGTAATGGATATTTTCACCATGTGCTATATAGATACCACCGAATGCCCTCCAGGTTGCTCCAGTGCACCATTCAAATATTATTTTCTGTGTATATTACGACATGAAAAAGAAGCAATGTCAGGAAGCATTGTGGAAACAAATCAAGAAGAAATGAATAAAAGATGATATATATATGCAGTGGGTTAGGCCAACATGAGCAAAGCTCATGTCTGAGGAACAGACCCCCAGGAGGAAACAGCACAGAGGACCTAGAAAGAGGCTGTAAGGGACAAGGTGCAATTCCAGGCAATATGAGTCCAGCCTGGTGGGGTGAATACAGGGAGTAGGGGGTTATTCATCCTACCTGGGAACCTAGATTGGGGGTTCAAATCCAATCCAGTTAAACATCTGCAGGGCCAAGTCCTTCTAGGGATGTCCTAGAAGCATCCCTCCCTTGAGACATTACCATGCATCACACAGACATGAACTCTTTCCCTTTTTAAAGTGCTCTTTCTCATCTCAGATTTCAATCACCTGAAGTGTCACTGTATTCCCTGTTCCAACTCTGACTACAATGTGCTACGTCAGCCTTATAAATCATCCACTCACAGACAACAATTCTAAGGCTGTAAAATCATAGGGTGGGTTTTACTGCACCATGTAGTGGGAAATGCTGGCCAGTTACTTGAGTTCAGGTGTGTTTGGGCCACTAACCAGCATTCTCTTTCTGGTCTCAGAGTCCTCATTTGTAAAATGATAGAGTTTTACTAGATGATATTTATTTATTTATTTATTTATTTATTTATTTATATTTTAAAGAGAGAGAGAGCAAGTAGAGAGAGCAGAGGGAGAAGGAGAGAGAGAATCTTAAGCAGGCTCCATACGCAGCATGATTCAGGTCTCAATCCCACAATGCTGGAATCATTACCTGAGCTGATATCAAGAGTTGGATGCTCAACCAACTGAGCCATCCAAGCATCCCTATTAGATGATCTTTAAGGTCCCTTCCAGCCTTGACATTTTCCATTTCTGAGGTAACCAATATCCAAAAGATTTAATTAAATGTTGATTCATACCACTAGGTCAGAATCACTGGGATGCAACCCCTCTGAAAGGAGCGATACTTCCATTGTTTGTGGCTATATCCCTGGTGCAAATCTAGGCATACATAGGGACTCAGTAAGTATTGGATGGATGGATGGTTGGATAGATGGATGGATGATGGATGGATATGCTGTCTAAGAATATGTTCATGCCACAGTCTCTGTTTAAGACACCTGTAAATTTAATTTATTTTAAAAAAATTTAGTAAGGTATAGGGAGTTGGCCCACCATGAACCAAAGTAACCTGATAGTGGCACATTTCATATTAAAACAATATTAGAAAAATGTACTGAAAGTGGAGAGTTATGAATACATACCCATCAGAATTCATGGGGCCAGGGAAGCTATTGATTCTCACTTGACCACTTTTGGAAAGTTTCTATAAGGAGGGAAGATTTAAAACCCTGTTAGGAGGATGAAACTCTGATGGGTGGTGGAAAAGAGCACACAGTCTCCATTAAAGAAGTTATTGGAGGTAGAGTTGAAGTCCAGGCCCTGTGGATGGGTGGAGGAGGTGATGAGAAGAACCAGTTCTTCAAGTTGAGCAGTCCAGTCTTTGAATTTGAGCAGTGGCCACAACTTTCCAGCTGTTGGCCCTCCTCTGAACCTTCATAAGAATGGTAATTCCCAAAAAGCCAGAGAAAGCCTCAGGAGCTACCTGCCTCCCTCCACTCTCCCCAGGGGAAAAGCCCTCCATCCTTTAAGGTCAGCACAGAATGAATGACCCATTAGAGGTTCGTCCATCCTATGCCTTGCCTCCAGCAGTTAATACCTGCCCAAGTCTTGGGTTGCCTTCTGTATTGTGACCAGTGCTGGTCCAGGAAGTGCAAAGACCTCAAATGATTTGCCTGGGCAAAATCATTATGAAGGTACTGTTCCTGGTGTGGGATCATCCGCAGATACTACTACTTTCACAGAGGTGAGAGGTGATTTCCACCAGATGTTCCAGTCAGGTCTACTTTGTTAATAAACCTGTTCTCTCCCAGTAGATTCCTGGCCCTGGGTTGCTCACCTGAACTCAAGGTCCTTTATCATTTGGAGTTCACCTGGTGACCTCACTCTCTCCATCATTCACCTCTAAGTGGCGAGGAGGCCAGACTTCCCAACCTCTAGCTCTTTCCAATGACATCACACACATGAATCATTCAGAGGATTGTCCATAAGTTATGGAACACCAGTCCTGACCTCTGTATTTGCTTCCTATTGCTGCTATGCCAATCATCACAAATTTGGCAGCTTAAAGCCACATACATTTATTATCTTATAATAAACATTCAGAAGGTCAGAAATCCAAGGTGGGTCAGTGGGGCTGTGTTCCCTTCTGGAGGTACTATCAGAGACTGTTTCCTTGCCTTTTCCAGCATCTAGAGCCACCCTCATTTCTTGACTGGTGGCCCCATTCTCCATCTTTAAAGCCAGCAGTGTAGCATCCTCAACTCTCTCTGTGACTCTCTGACCCTGCTTCTGTCATCATCTCTCCTCTCTCTCTGACTCTCTTACAAGGATCCCTGTGATCACACTAGGCACATTCAGATAATCTGAGATTATTTCTCTATCTCAGGATCCTTAGTTTGGTCATCTAAACACATTCTCAGGGCCTAGGAACTAGAATATGGGCATCTTTGGGACACCTAGGTGGCTCAGTCAGTTAAGCATCTGACACTTGATTTTGGTTCAGGTTTGAACCTGAGTTTTGAGTTTGAGTTTGAGCCCTGCATCGGGCTCTGTAGTGACAGTGGGGAGCCTGCTTAGGATTCTCTCTCTCTCCCTCTCTCTCTCTCTCTCTTTCACTTCTCTCTCTCTCTCTCAAAATAAATAAAATAAAATAAAAAAGAATGTGGGCATCTTCGTCTTTGGAGGTCATTATTGCCTACAATGACATGGCTCAGGAGGCGCAAAACTATCCAGTGCCTTCCTATTAAAGAAAAGCTGGGGCACCTGAGTGGCTCAGTAGGTTAGGCATCCTACTCTTGATTTCAGCTCAAGTCATGATCCTAAGGGTTGTGGGACAGAGCCCCACAACTGGCTCCACACTAAGCATGGAGTCTGCTTAAGTTTCTCTCTCTCTCTCTCTCTCTCTCTCTCTCTCTCTCTCTCTCTCTCTCTCCCCCTCCCTCCTTCCCTCCCCCTCCCCCTCTCTTGTGCTCTCTCTCTCTCTCAAATAAAATTTTAAAAAATAAAAGCCTTAAAAAAAAAGAAAAAAGAAAAGCTAATGCCATGACAAGGACTGCACACTCAGGTCCCCAGTTATCTCTTTTTTTCTTTTTAATGTTTAGTTATTTATTTTGAGAGAGAATCAAGCAAGCTCTGTGCTGACAACTGTGAGATCGTGACCTGAGCTGAGATCATGACCTGAGTCATCAAGAGTCAGACCTTAACCTACTGAACTACCAGGTGCTGCCCCCCACCCCAGTTACCTCTTTGATGTCAGCATTTACTACTTTTCTTTGCACACTTGGTTCCAGCCACATGAGCCTCCTTGGGATTCCTCAAGCATGCAAAGTCTATGCTTATCTCAGGGCTTCTGTCTGGAACACCCTTCTCTGACACATGCACATCGCAGTTCCTTCTCCTTCAAATCTTTGCCTCAATATCACCTTCTCAGTGAGAACTTTCCTGAACACTCTTTCTAACATTGCCACTCCCTCCCTCTCCTTACTAATGCTATGGCATTTGCTATCCCTCTGTTTATTCCTCTTCTTTACCCTTATCATTTTCCAGGATATATTTCCCTTTTTACTTGTGTATAGTCCATCTACCCTCATTAATAAACTCCATGAGGGAGGTTTTGTCTCTTTTGGTCTAACCATAACCCCAGTGCATTCAACTGTCCCCAAAACTCAATGGACACTCAGTAAACATCTGTAGAATTCCATTATTCATTCAAAATAATTTTTTAAGCACCTCTATCAGGGCCACTAGATCACACAGCTTCAAGAGGTATTGTCCACATCACAATCTATGGACCAACCCATCTGGTGGAAGAGGCCCTGGGCTCTGTGCTCCAGGCAGGAAACAGAGATGAAGGAAGGTCTCTGGAATAGACATTTAGTGGGAGAAGTTGATACAAAACCAAATAATAACAACATGGTGAAGCAGGCACTAATCCAGGCAAGTATGAAATATGAGATCATTCTTCACCTCATCATCTCATAGATGTGGTGACATCACAAGACACTATGAATGTCCTTGACTTTGACAGCCACCTGCAGTAAATAGTGGGCCTCATCCATAAGGCCCAAAAAGCAGGTGTATGATGACTCAGAAGGTTTTTCCAATGGAAGTGCCATAAAACAACCCAATTAGGGCACTTGGATGGTTTAGTTGGTTGAGCATATGCTTCTTGATTTTGGCTCAGGTCATGATCCCAGGGTTGTGGGATCAAGCCTTGTATAGGGCTCCACTCTGAGTGTGGAGCCTGCTTAAAATTCTCCCCCTCTATCTTTGTCTCTCAATCCCTCTGCCCCTCTCCCCCCTCACGTGTTCTCTCTCTGTAAAATTTTTAAAAAGGCAACCCAATATTGCTACACCTTGTCACAGAACTGGGTCAGACCATCAGAGGCCATCAGTCACATGCCACCCATCAGCAAGAGGCTGGATCCCCACATCTCCTGCCCCAGCTCATCAGGAGCCATGGCAGACAGCCAGTGTCTGGGACTGGTGGTGGCTGCCACCCCCTGTACTTGTGTAATTGAGTAGACCCAACTGTATGAGAAGGACATTTATCACCTTTTATGAGGGCATCTCTCTTCTTGGCTTCAAAACCCACATTCACTCTTTCTTATCTCCTCTTGGAGATGTACTACACAGCTAAAATGAAAGCAATTAATTGAGGCCTTTTACTAATACCAAAGCTTTTCTGTAGCACCAACTTAATTATGAAATGGCATAGAAAGCAAGCCCTCTGCATGGGCTGAGAGCACATAGCAGAACTGGCCACCTCTCAATGGCCACTCAAAGATGAGAATGCTCCAGATCAGGCTTCCATTGCCTTTGGAAGCCCAGGGGCTAAATCCAAACTGGGAGACACATGTGCTTCTGCAGTGCCTTGTCCCTGTACAGCCAAGGACAGCTGTCATCCTGCCTGAATTAACTGTTCACATTTCCCTCACACATGGACTAGTCAGGGAGCCTTCTTCTTCCTTGATTCAGGAAGGTGAGGAGCAAGAAAGCCTGCTGGACTCTGCTCATTCTGATCCTACCATAAATAGATTGCTTTTGGGAGCACTAGTGAGAGAAAAAGGCAGAGCCAATATCAAGCTTGTGGTCAATGCCCCACATAGACCAATGCATCCCTGGTTCCATAATCTCCACTGGCCACCAGGCAGCAAGCACAAGGCTATGAGAATGAATCAGCCCTAGTTAGACAGAATTCCTGGAATGCTTAGCATCATGCACACTACAGGGTCAGGGCAGAATTTAAAATGAATCTGTGTACTCACAAGTACACAGACAAATAGTTGGGAAAACAAGTCCCACTCACATGGATTCATATCCAACTCGAAGCCACATACAAAGTGCCAAGTAATTCAAAGTGTAGATCCTTGGGGACCAGAAAACACAGAGGCGATAGTGAGCTGAAGCAGACAGAGAAAGTCTTCTGGAGGGGAATGAAGATAAACTTGAGCTTGCTAGATAATCAGAACTCATCAAGACACTCCAGTGCATGGAAGGAGAGGCATGCCATGTGCATAGGCAAGGCACAGATGTGGTATGGACATTTCAGGAAGATATCCACAGACCCTTTTGCCTAGGACACAGACCCAAGCCAGCAAAGTGCAGGAGGCAAGTTTACAAGGCAAACCAGAGGGTCAATTGGTCGGTATTCCAGCCCAAACCATCCACTCCAACATCAGTGTGCCCACAACACCATACCTCTAAACACTAACCACTCTGGAATATTCACTGTATCCAAGCACTATCTAAGCAGTTTTCAGGTCCTAAGTCACTTATTCAATCAACCATATGTACTAGATACCATTTTACACCCATTGACAAATGAGAAAACTGAGGCCCGGAGAGGGTAAGTGACTAAGCCAAAGTCACACAACCAGTTAGTGTGGGAACTAGATTTTGAACTCAAAGAGTCTGGCTGTAGAACCCATCAAGTTGTTTTTATTCCAAGTGCCTTTATTTCTTCGGAAGTGGTGTCTTTATTAGTTTTTAATGTACATGGTAGCAATGTCAACTTTAACAGAAACAATCACCCAACCCCACAGGTTAAAACTATGGGTCTTGTTTCCTGTTTTCTTTTACTCCCTATCATCGAGTGGCAGATTTACCCCCATACTGGTTGGTTCATAGCTGCTGCTGAAGACTTTCCACTCTGCCCATCCTAGCACCTCCCTAGGACCCCCAGGTCTCCCCTCTCCAGCAAATGAAAGATTAATATCTGACACATTTTTAACTGCTGTGATGTATTGCTTCTTGCAGACAAGTGCTGATGGTGTCCAGATGGAGTGATTACTTATCCCTCTTGAGTAAAATAAGCAGTAGGCAACCTCAGCCTCCAGGTGGTACCCAGGAGAAAATGAGCCTAGATGTAAGTCAAAATCAGCAGCAGCCGTGTGAGATCAGACCCGGGAGAGAACATCCTCTGCAGTGCCAGCTCAGCGCCCTACATCTCCAGGTGCCTGCTACCTCCTGCTATAGGAGGAACTATCATGGACACTGTAAATGTGGGACCTTCAGAGCTGGTGACAATTTTGATGGGCTGCACTAAAAAAATCTGTAAAGATGGTTAAGATTTAACATGACTGACTGCCTAAATGCTTCTTTTTATGTGTCTATAAAAGTGATATCATCAAAGCAGAGCCTTGGGACGATTAATCTGCCTGCAGTCTGCAGGGAGCCCAGGCAGGGATTATTGCCCAGGGCCTGGAGGTATGGCCAGAGAGCCTGAGTCAGGGCTGTGGATCTGGCAGGAAGGATGCAGACAAGAAGCAAGAAGGAAGAGTCAACAGGACACAGAGACTGGATGGGCATGGGTGAAGGGCACTGGGGGGTCACTGGTGACTCTAGGGTTTGAGAAGTGACCAGGAGAATGGAGATGCCAGAAACCAATAGGAATGGTAGAAGATAATGGGCTTTCTTTTTAATGTGATGAGTTGGAGCCTGGAACTTGGGAGAGAAGAAAGAGCCTATGTCTGCCCTCAGTTGGAGGGGACAGTTCACACCTTGTTCATCTCTGCATTCTCAATTCACAAGGCTTCCTTCTAGGAAAGGAGTCTTTGAAATTGCAGGGAAGGAGATGAGCTTTCTGTGAGAATATGCATGGAAAAGACAAGGGGAGGGAGGAAAAGTCCTCCAGGCTCCCCACCGCAGAAGACTGGAAGAAAAAAGGGAGCCAAAGGGAGATCAGTTGGGGGAGTAAAAAGTGAACCAAGAATCGCTGTCTGCTACATATTCCAGCTGGCACAGGCTTCCTACAAAGGACAAAACTAGCCACTCCACCACTGCTGGGGGATTGCCCACCCATCAACTCTGTGTCTGTGATCCATCTGGGTAATGCACTCACACAGAAAGGATCCTTTTAAGGATTGATTCATTCTCTGCATAGCAGTGGGAAGATCAGCAATGGACCCATAGACCACCCAGAAACTAGAGCAGGCCAGGTACCTGTCCTCCCTCTGGGCAACTTTATCACCTGCTCAGACCCTGGGTCTTTTTTCTTTTGTAGATTATGACAGTCAGCTTGCAAAGTCTATTTATTTCTCTCTGTTTCTCTCTCATTCTTCCCTTAAATTCATCTTTAGGGCAGACAAATCCACCATCACCCCCTCTACTTACCACTTAGAAAGAGAAGCAAGAGTAATCCCCGTGACAAACCACAGAGCTGGGAGGGATGCTGTCAGTCATGGCAGGGGGCGGGGGGGGGGGAGGAGGGCACTGAAACCAGCCAGAGATGAAGCTTGTGGGCGATCACTCATTTCTGGATCATTAGGGCCAAATATTTCCTCACTGTGCCCAACAAGTTGGATCCTGAGGTCCACCCAGGTTTGTGAAGACTTTGGTGATAGAAAGGCTATCACTGTTAGGACCCATCCACAAAACTGCATTGTTCAGTTCTCGGGTCATGAATATGAGCTGTCTAATCTGATGATTGGAGTGTAAAGACCAGAAGCATATACAGGAATTTTTCCTAAAGCTTCCACTATGCCCCTTCCACTCACAATCCCCCAAATAGATGGCTCCAGCAGAGAGCAGACCTCTGAAGTCACTGACCATTGTAAAGGAGCTTTGATGCTCACTAATGTGGCTTTGGTGCTTCAGCAAAGAGGAGCAAAAGCCTCAGGGAAAATGCATAGATTAGATGGAGGCTTTCTTATCTCTGGGTGATTTAAGAAACAACAGTTACCCACAGGGCTGGCTCTCACATGGTCAAAACTTTAAATTCCTGGGACTGCAAGAGTCTGGACCTCCCAACTCAAATATACCCAGGAAGTCCCCTGACCTGGCTGGGGTATGACTATGGAGATATTTCTCCTTATCCAGGCTCACAGCCCAGAACCCACCTGGTCTAAATCACCAAAGGTAGGGATCTGTGTTCTGTGCTCTCCTAGAATCACAGAGATAGTTCAGAATGTATGAGATGGACATATCATGTCACTCCAAATGCCACACCAGCTTCCCCAGAACCAGTGGGTACCACATCCCACTAGCCGGGCAACAGGTGTGAGGGCACCCACCCAGTGACCTCAGTGCTCTGGGAGGACACCCTGCACCCCGCTAGGCAGGATGACCATCAGGAACCGAGACTCAAAGGGTTTCACCCAAGTTATCTGACTAAACTCTCAAACCAATCTCATTTCATGGGTAAGGAAACAGAAGCTCAGAGAGGTTTAAATGAGTGACCCAGGAATAAGGGGCAAGCCCATGTTCTCACTCAGTTCTGTGTGACTCTGAAAGACTATGAACAGGGGAGGTACTCAGAAATAAAAGGCGGGGGGACAGCCAAACGGATCCAGAAGAGTTAGCACTGCCTCAGAAACATGATAAAGCCTCCACTTGTGTCCAACCTGGGTTGCCCTTTCTAGCTAGGTCCCTAGAAAAAGCGAGAGAGCATCAGTCCCTTTATCATAAACCTGGCTCAGGAATCAGCCTGGCACACCCAAAAAGGAATGGGGAATCCATGACTTCCCAGAATTTTAGCTGATACCAAATGGACATTATGCCCTCCATTTCTTTCTCCACAATGCCAGATTTGATAGAAGGAGGAATTGTGTGGGTTGAGAAACTGAATTTCTATCCCCACCCCACCCAGATTTCCTTCCTTAAGGAGTCTGAAGCATTACCATCTGTCTCTCTTCTGTGTGTTCCCATCAATGAGTGACTGTTTTTGCCGGCTCTCTCCTCATCCCTCGGTCTTTATCTCCTTCTCTGAGTAGCCCTGGATCTACCCCTGGGTCCTTCTACAACTCAGTCACCTAACAAAGATTTCTGCTGGAACAGCATGACCCAAATCCACTGCATGAGGGCTTTCCTGGGGACCCAGGGCTGGCTGGGGTCTGAACAGTGGCCAGGGTCTGGGACCACTCCAGGAGCACCTGTGCCTATGACCTGGTACCCAGCCAAGGCCCCTCCTACCAAGGATGGAGGGGAAAGCCAAGGAGACTCTCACCCAGCAGGATCTTCTCTCTCAGAGAGGCAGGGCTCTTCATGGCTATGATGCTTCAGCAACTTTAAAAAATAATTATCTCTGTGCCACGCTTCTCTCTGAGAGCTGCTGGGACCAAAAGAACAGCTCTACTCAGGGGGAAAAAAACAAGGGACAGAACCTGTCAGGATAAATACAGCCAGCCAGACAGCATGACTTTGCTGAGCTGTAGTTTTTCGGGTTTTATTTTATTTTTCTTTTCTCTTTTCTTTTCTCTTTGCTAAGATTCTTCGTGGAACTGCTATGGGGCACATCTCACTAAGATGCTCTGCAGGAGAAGGGAGGGAAGAGCTGATGACTCTGAAAAGTATTTGAATAAACCACCCATGTTGATAGCATGCCCAGAGCTAAGACCCCTGTCTTAATGGCCAAGTAAAAGCAGTAAATAGGGATTTCCAGCTGGTAAGCAGTTCTATGCCCCCTAGGATTGTTCAGGCATTTTGATTGCTGTCCAAGCCCTGTCCCTACCACCCATCTGAATTGTCATATAGGCAAGCAAGCAGACAGAAAGCAAACCCAAACATCTGCTCCTGCCACCTGAGGCCCTCACAGGACATGATGGACCTGCATGGAAGTCCTATTTCTTGTGAGGAAGCTTTGTAAAAACACCTTGCCTGTGGACAGCAGCTGCATCCTCATCAGAGGACCCTCTTCTAGATGTGGACAAATGTTCGATTTAAATCTAGCTGCCTTATTTGTAGACCACAAGGATCTTCCTCTAAGAATAGAAAAGTCCCAGAAGAAAATCCTCCTACTCAAGGATGAGAGGGAAAGGGATCAAGTACCTACCTCATTGTGACAGATTTCTCTCAGGGATGGCAGAATTGATGTTAATACTAAAGCTATCAATACATATATCACAGTTAATAAACATTTCATATTCATTAAGTACCTATTAATGTGCATAGCACTTTCTATGCAATATAAACAAAAGCATACCACAGCCAACCCATAACCTTTAATGCACTGAAACAGTCCTTAAAAAGTCCTCACTCATTTCCATTCATTCACTGACTGACTCAGTATTTAATTGTATCACCGTTTGGGCCCCAGTACTCAGCTTGACACCTCAGGAAATGCTAAGATAAGTCAGATACATTTTCTTTTTTTTTATGTTTATTTATATTTGAAAGAAAGAGAGAGACAGAGAGTGAGCAGGGGAAGGGCAGAGAGAAGGAGACACAGAATCTGAAACAGGCTCCAGGTTCTGAGCTATCAGCACAGAGCCTGACACAGGGCTCAAACCCATGAACCATGAGATCATAACTTGAGCCGAAGTTGGACCCTTAACTACTTAACCAACTCAGCCACCAATGTGCTCCTGTCAGATACACTTTCTAGGCTTACAAGGAATACACTGTGGTGGATAAAAATGAATTCTGATTCACACACACACACACACACACACACACACACACACAAGAACAGAAGCCCAGGGTGGAGGTGACTTTTGAGCTGGGCCTGAGAGCTGTTCAGTAGGAGTTCAGCAGATGGGAAAAAGAATGGTCACCTTCTAAGTAAAGAGAATAGAATTACACATTGGAGAGGGGAGTTGCAAACACAGTAACAAATAACTGGCAATAAAGGGCAGAATGTGATAAATGTCAAATGAGTGGTTCTGACAGTAAAATGCCAGACAAGTTAGAGAAAAATACCCATTTGAATTGGGGTGGTCAGGAAAGAGAACACAGAGAGTGAAGTTTTTAACAGGATCTTACAAAACGAGCAGCCTTTATTTGAGCAGCTAGAGAGAGATGAGCACATTTTAGAGGACAAGATCAACTAGGGTCAGATTTCAGGACATCTGGAACCCATGGCCACCAAGTCAGGAGTGTGTTTTTGGAAGTAGTAGGAGTGAAATGTGAAATACAATTGAGTGGCTTGAGGAGAGGAGTGTTCTTCCCAGAAGCAGAAGATGGTAGAGCCATGATGCTGATGTCTGGCAAGCTTGGACAGGCACAAGGAAGGCAGGCCAACTGCTGTCTCCAAGGCCTGCTTGACCCACCTGTGAGGTGTGCCCCTTGCCCCTCAGCTGCTCAGAAAGAAAGCACTCTTCCTCCAACATCACTCACACCATGTTGGGAGTGTTTGCTCCTCTTTATCAAGAAAGAGACTTTTCTATCAAAAGCAAAATGAAACATTAAGGTCTCTTGAACACAGCTTATCGTGAAAATACAACTTTCCACTTTCTCTCTGTGGGTGGCAAGGGCTTCCTTCTTCTTCCCTTATTGCTCTGGGCACTTTCCTAACAAGATATGCCATTTCTTTTGAAGCCTTGGGAGCCCAGATGGCCACCTCTTGTCCCTTGTGCTATGGCACCGAACTTCCCAGTGGCCAAGCCTGAGGACTCACCAGAAGTTACTGGGGGAACCTGGGAGGAAAAAGCAGATTTTAAAACTCTGAAGCCTGACTTCCACAGAAAGGAATAAGGCAGGAAATAAAGACCATCTATAATCTCACCAGCCACTGCTAACAGTTTAATAAAGTTTCTCTTAGAATATTTTTACAGACTTTATACTGCTGATGTCATGTTATATGTCCAGTTGTATATCCATTTTCTTAAGCACTTCCCAACATCTCTTTTAACACTATTGTCTTAAGATCTTTTGACTTCACTCACTCTTGGAATCCCAGCTTAGATGGCATTTCTTCCAGGAAGACTTCTCTGACCACTCTCACCTCAGGTAATGGTCTCTCTTGTGGGCTACCTTAGTCCCGACTTCTACCAAACTCCTTATCAACAATATTAGAATTTCCTTGTTATGTGAGGGCCATGAGGGCAGAAAATGTGTTTGTTTTGGTAATTGTATCCTCTATGCCTAGCATAGTTCCTGATGCATATTAGTAATTCAATATTTATTTGTTCGATAGATGGATGGTTGTCATTCTTCATCTTTAATGGTCACATAATATTTTCTTGCAAGAATATACCATAATTGTTAAGCAATTTTTTCTTTTTTTTTTTTTGCAGTTTTATTGAGATATAATTGACATATAAATTGTACAGTTTTAAGTGTATTACCTAGCAATTCGGTGCATGGGTATATTATGATATGATTGCCACAGCAAGTTTAGCCAACATCCATCACCGTACATGTTACAATTTTTTTCTTGTGATTATGAGCATTAATTGACTCATTTGTTTCTTGCCTCCCCCACTAAATGGTAAGTTCCACAAAGTGCAGAAACCATGCCCTTTCTATTCACCAACATATCCCCAACATTGAATACAGTATTTAGAACATCATCGGTCTTAAAATTTATTGAATAAATGACTTAAAGAAGAAATGGACATGCAGGTTGCAATTGTAACAAACAACACTGGAATGAATATCCTTGTGCAAGAATCTCAAACACAGTGGAGAACTATTTACTCAGATTGTTTGGATATATATAAAGGCTTCTAAAGCATGTGTCCACACTATGTCAGGTAAGGCAGTACCTTCTATGCTCCTATCAGCAGTGAGCATAAAAGAATGATGCTAGCATGTCCTCAGTGCATTGAAGCACATCCAAAGTCTACCTTTTAAATCTCTTTAAATGTGGTAGGTGAAAACATTATCTCTTTTATATCAGTTTGCATTTATTTGATTACTAAGAAGAGTTAACATTTTTTTAATTTTTTTATGTTTATTTATTATTGAGACAGAAACAGAGCATGAGTGGGAGAGGGGCAGAGAGAGAAGGAGACACAGAATCTGAAGCAGGCTCCAGGCTCTGAGCTGTCAGCACAGAGCCCGTCGCAGGGCTCAAACCCACAAACCGTGTGATCATGACCTAAGCCGAAGTCGGACGCTTAACTGACTGAGCCACCCAGGCACCCCAAGAGTTAACATTTTTAAAATGTTTCTTAGGTATTGCCATCTTGACCTGCCCATGTATGATTTTTGTCTACTTTCCTACAGGGGTCTTAGTATTTTTCTTACCACTGTAGGCATGAGCTCTTTAGATCAGTTATCTTTTGTTTTTTATAGCTTTAACTTTTTCCATTACATTTGCCTTTTTATTGCCAAATATTCTGATGCATAGAGTTTTAGAATGTAATCAGATCCATTATTATTTATTTTATCACTTTTATGCCTAGAATACCCTTTTTCATTTAGAGGCAAGTATGGACTTAAATTTTCTTCTAATTTCAATATGGTTTGATTTTTCCCTATTAACATAGATCTCTTTTGATATACAGTATAAAGTAAGATCCTTTACTACCTATTTTTCCCAAAGAACAAGCCATTTTTCCTAACAGTGTTTGATCACTCACTCTTTTTCACACAGAGATGCCATACCTCCTATATCATATGAAAGGCTCTTACCTAGGTTATCCTGTGCTGTAAATCTGTCTCCTCTTCCTTAACTACTACACTGTCTTATTTAGTGATGATTTATGATATGTTCAAATATATGGTAAAACAAACCCTCTCATTCAACTTCTCTGTCATAATTCTTAGCTATTTTCACCTGTATATTTTTTCAAATGAATTTAAAAATTATTTTGTCAAGTCTTTCCCTCTTAATGAAAACAGAGTTTGAGGAAAAATTAAACCTATAAGTTAAAATGGGAAGAATCAATATATTTATGATATTCAGTCTTCCCATTTTCCTTTTTTATTGAGGCTCTTCTTGCATGTGCTGTGCTTTGTTTGGGTAGGGCATGAGGGCAGGCAGTGGGGTGTGCCAGGACTCTGGGGAGCACTTGACCTTTCTGGCAGGGCTCTCTCCCCTGGAGGTAGAGGGCACAGGGCAGAGCTGGCATGGAAGGCTGTCTGGAAGAGCTGTCGGTATGAGATCCATACAGCAATTATTCAGCTAATTTACAGCCCAAATGAACATTTTGATCTGAAATAATTTGGTAATTTGGGCCAAAATGAGGATGAGAAATAGGCTGCATAAAGTAGCAACATCATGGCAAAATTACAAAAACAATTTTTAAAAAGCACTCGTAAACATGAATCCTATTCTTAGCTCTTCTGCTTACCAGCTGCATAACCAGAGACATCATTTCCCCTCTCTGGACCTTGGTTTTTGCATCTGTGAAGTGAATAGGTTGGATTAGATAGTGTCAAAATTTTTTCATCTCTGAGTTTCTACTAGCCAACTTGTATTGTGGCTACATTTGCTTATTGATTAGCAAACTTTGGAAGATCCCATTCATTGGTCCCTAACTCCAATTATAAAAAACACAGTTTAACTTTAGCATTATTATCCATGGCCTTTACAGTCAAACCTAAGATACCTACAAGGCATTGGACCAGATTCCTAGGGCATGCAGGACATGGGGACAGGAGTCAAAGGATCTTCCTGTTACTCACTCCTCTTTAGGATCAAGACTGGAAAACAATGATCCAATCTGTCAATTTCCTTTCCTCCAGAACCAATGTAATAGGACCAGCATGGAGGCCACAGACAAAGTGACAGGGCTTGGGAGATTCTGTCACATGGGACAGTTACTGTTGTAGGACAGCAGTAGGCAGATATTCCTGAGTGCTGTGGACACTGTCAGTGGGTTTGAGGTCCTCAGGGTAAGTCTCTGTACCCCAACAAAGGCTACAGTCAGATCTCTAGTGACTTCTAAGGGAAGGACCCATTCCCCAGGTCTTTGCTACTGCAGAGGTGAGTTCTAATTCTGAAACACCATTTAATCCAAACAGACAGGCTTTGCAGAGGGCACACCAAGTGTAGCCCTGGCTAAAATAAATAAATAGATAAAAGAGCTGACTCCTCTGCAAGGCTCTATTGTACAGACCTAAGTGAGCTAACAATGCCTGAACCCACAGTATTCATAGTGCCCAAATCACACACAGGTGTAATGGATAAGGAATACAGCCCTGTCCCAGGGCCAGAAGAATCTGGGGACATTATAGGAAAAGGAAAGACACAGTAAAATTGTATCTGAAACCAAATCCCAGCGAACCCCTCAGCAACTGTGCAGCATTGGGTGCACTGTTTAACTTCTTTAACCCTCTGTCTCTTCACCTACAAAATGGGTATTATTCTTTAAATGAGTTAGCATTGGTAAAATGCCTCACACATGAAAGGTAATTAATAAATGTTACTCTTTTCCTTTCCTCTTCCCCAACCCAGAAGCAGAGACAAATTAGAAAGAAATACGGTCAAAACTATGTCAAATCCCAGCTCCCCACCTATTAACAGTGTAAATTGGACCCTCTCTTCAACCTTCCTTTCCTCACCAGTGACATGAGAATGATGGTGCACACAGCAGACAGGAAATCAGTAGACATATGTGAACGTTCTTTATCCACCAAAAAATGCCACCAAAAGGTAAGGTAAGATTCTGGTTTTTAAAGAATGGAGAAGGACACCTTTATGATGACCCCATGAAGTATGCAGTCACTATGTGGCTACATGCAAGGTCGCTTAATGGTAATTAGTGCCCAATTCCCATCATCAGACAGATCTAGCAGGCAGCCAGCATCTCAGAGAGGAGCCTTCTGCCTGCTGAAGCTAATGATGATGTTGCCGTGTTAACCTTCCTCAGGGGTGTTCTCCATCGCTGGGCAGCCAGAAGATGAGCTATTTTCTGGCTTGGCTTTGCTCTCACAGCTGGACATCCACCTCTGGGCTCCTATAGTGGTTTTCCTTCACTGCAATGTTATTTTCCAAGAAAATAGGATCAGAAGATTCAGATACACTCCATCTCTCTGAGAAAAATTAATGTAGATGACATGTCCCTCAGATCTCTGGGGAAGAGCAGCTCTCCATGTATGGGATGCCTACTCCCAGTCCATCTACCCCACATTTCCTCATCCCCCTTGAAAGCTCAGTTTGAAGTGCCCAGAACCTCCTACACCATACTGTTTACCTGTTCTCATTCCCAGGAGTGTAAGCTTCTCCAGGGCAGACTGTATCTTACTCATGTTTATGTCTCCAGTGCCTGGCTCATAATAGGCACTCAGCAAAAGACAAATTTAAATAGTCTTGAACTCCACCAAAGATCCATGTACTGAGGACCTAGAGCTGTCCAAGGGTTAACTTCAGGGGTACAGGGAGCTGTGGGCAGGAGTGACGCTCATGGATGCTAATAAGGAGATGGACAAGCAGGAAAGTGGGTGCTTTCACAGTGAGACATCCCCCTGACCTGGGAATACCATCCTTCAATGGAAGCAGAGAGCCTGCTTTTGCCAGGAGACTCCGAAATTTTGAGTTCTACCCACAGTGACCATATTTTCTAAACCAAAATCTAGAAAATTAAGATAAAAATTAAATAGTAAATGGTGATCCATTTAAGGAGTCCATTTACTGAAATGAATACAATCATTAGAAGTCAACCATTATAAAACCCAGTACCCAGAACTACCAGGGGAAAACTTCCTAAGGGAGGCATGAATTAACTTCATTATACTTTGGGTTGGATTGTGAAGAACCAATCCTAAGTAAATCTGATAAAGATTAATGTAGGTTAATGCAGTGACAGCTGGTTCTGGCTCCCAGGCAACCCTGCCACAGGGGTCATGGAGGGCTACAGACTCACCTTCCAAACACCCAAGAAGAAATTTCCCTGCAGAAAGAAGAAATTTCCTCAGATTTCATCTCAGTTGGCCAGACATATTAGTTTGACCCCTCTGAAGGACAGATAAACCTGGGTTCTACTCAGAGTTCTCAGACACTCTGTGATCTGGGGAAAATCACCTGGATCCTCAGTTTCCAAATCTGCAAAAGGGTGCTTTGGGCCAATTGATGGTTTTCAACATCTTCTGGAGCCCCCCTGAGGTACTTGGAGTACCATGTGGAGGTTGTCCAAGTCCTGCACCCACCCCATCCCGCCTCACTGCCCCAGCTCTCATGGCAGCACCTCCCCAAAGCAGAAACAGCAACTCTTTTATCAGTTTTAAATACTGGAACATATTATACAATTTTGTTTGGAAAAATCAAGTATGCAAACCACTAGACTGGATGATCTCTAAGAATCTTTCTGACTCTTGTTCCAGGTCTGGTCTCCTCAGTAGAACTGCAGAACAGAGCAGAACCTGGCTAAAGTCAGTATCCTCAGCAGCCCCATGAGGGGACATCTTTGCAGGAGGAGGTGGAATAAAAGGACCAAGATATGAGGTAATGTTTTCTCCATCGAGCCAGACAGTTTGGGCCAGAAAGACACAGACCCCAGATCTCTAATAATATAGCTGTGTGAACCTAGAGCAAATACTTTAGCTTCTCTGATATTTGGTTTCCTCATCTGTTAAATAATAAGAAAATGCCTCCTTAAAAGGTCGACCTGACACATGGAAGCACAGGAGAGAGCTTTCTGGCTAAGAATGCTAAGAAACAGCATTCCTTTTTTCAGAATTCTGTTTTTGGTGTATTTCTTTACAGAGGCTTAATTGGGAAGAAAATATATATAATAATCTCGCATTATTATTAAAAGCATCAGTTAATCCTGCTGTGAAGAGCTGCAATTTACTCGGGAGGGGCTAAGGAACAGCGATTCCTCCGGAACAGAGCCATCACTGATTTACAAGCCCTCCAGGCAACTGGCATCTAGCTGGGCACTCCACTGTCTCTACTGATATGTGAGGTACAGGAGAGGGCAGGGAGGAATATGACCCCACCCTGCTTCACCCAGCAGGACTGAAGACATTTAGGAAAGGTAAGGTAAGCTTGGTCTGACCCTCACTTGGAGTGTGTGAGGTCCTGCCGCTAAAGACATTTATACCCCACGAGCAAGCTTGGGTGGGGGTATGTTAGTACCTGTGGGCCCTGTGCCTTGTATGCTCAGTTCAAGCCTCAGCCTCCTAAGTGTGTCCCTGTCTGTTCTCTGCTCAGCACTTGCTTTTCTCTAGAGCTGGTACCTCAGCCCGTGCACAGACTAGAAACTTCAGTCTATCCAGGAAGTCCCCTTCTATAGCCACTAGACTTTTCTGCATCGGCGTTTATTAGCCTGATCTTCTCCTGGGCTCCTCCTTGCGAAGCTCCCTTACCTACCAGGCTTTTAGCCTACCTCAACTTTGCATGACCTCTGTGATCCATCTGGCTGGCTTCCCTGCTGCTAAAACCTGCTCTATTGGCTGCCCTGCCCTGCCCTGTTGCTGCACCATCTCTTGACCTCGCCATCCCCAGATGTACTTGCTGCCAAGTAAAAGCCTCAGGTCCAGGACATCTCAGTTCCAGAGTCTGCCCCGTTCCTTATGAATATTACCAAGCTCATCACCATGCCTAATTTACATGAGAATCAAGGTTCTTTATCACTGTGATGCTAAACTGACTATGCTAGACTAATTCGCTGCAGAATTACTAAGAAGTAACCAAGTTTAGACATAACCATACATGCAAATCAAAGACATTTAGAATTAACAAGAATCTTATACCCAGCTCATCTGGCCCAACCACCTCATTGCAGGGTTAAAAAGACTCAAGCTCCGAGAGGGGAAGTAACTGCAGGAAGTCACACAGCAAGCCAATCACTTATGAAAGTAATAATGATTCCTCTGGACACAGCAGCATGACGGAGATGGGTTAGGTGTCTCCTGCTTGGAGACAGGAGCAAGACTAAATGACAAGGGTGGAAGCCAGGGCTTAACAGCAGGAAAACAGAAGTGACATTTGCCTAATGATAAGCTTCTCTGGCCCCTTCAAGGTCAGTGTTGATAGAACTTGAGTCCCATAAAAGAAAGGTTCTGAAAAACATCTGATCCAATGCCACTGCCCCCAGCTATCTCTGTGTGCTCATAGGCTCTCTTCCAAGAAAATTTGTTTCCATTCTCTTTCCCTTGCACTCAACTCCAATGAATTGCACCCAATGGACCCATAAACAAAGGTAAATCAGATCTGGGTTCCTGCATTCCTGAATACTCACAGAATGTGGGCATCAGGACAAATGTGGGAGAGAGAATGCACTCCTCTGGGTGACCTCAGCTTTCTACCTGGGCCTTCCATCTATCTAGAGCTGTACTCCCAGGTGGGGAAGATGAGGGAGAACATCTGGCTTGACCAAAGGAACTGCTTATGCTTCTGGTTGTGTGTGTGTGTGTGTGTGTGTGTGTGTGTGAGGGGTCTCAGGGCCTGAGTACCTGGTGGCTGTGTTGGTCTAGCTGGGTTGTAGGACAGAGTAGGAATTTGAAGCCCGACATGCAGAAGGATCCAGCTCACTTTGCAGCTTGCACTCAAGAGCTAAATGACACGTAATTCAGTTAAAGGAGAAGGAAGCAAACCTCATCACAACAGTTGAAAACATGAAAACAACAAATAAACAGCTGCTTTGAGCCTGCTACAAGGAGGCCAATTTGATCTTTGCAGAAAGAAAAGTGCCATCTTGCGTGCGTGTGCGTGTGTGCGTATGTGTGTAGGGAGGGGCAGCTCTCTTCAAGAAGCTGCAGCTGTGAGCAGTTCAGAGCACAGCATTAACCAAGTTCCTGGAACAATTTGCTAGATTAGAATTACAGCGTTCACAGCACACAAAATAGGGTCCCAGGTTGCAGTACTAGTGGGGTACACTGACACATGCACACACATAACCGCCTGCCATAGTTGTGCTAGAAGGGGCAATATCTGGAGTCTGAGAACCAGCAGTCCTGGTCCTGAAAATGAACTCCAACACTCCCACCCCCAGCCACTGGTGAACTGAGACAAACAGCGTCACTTTACCCACTGAATGTGTATAACACAAACAGCCTGTCACAAAACCACGAAGCACCCAACTTAAAAGGCAGATTCCTGAGCCCCCTCCTAAATTAGTAAAACAGAATATACTAGGGTCCTATGAGTCTGTTTTCACAGGAACCTCAGTGATTCTTTTGTGCACAAAAGTTGAAGGCATACTCAGTGACATACTGTCTCTAAGAGTATCAGTTAGCTATTGCTATAATATCCAGCATAGTCAAAACAGGGGCGCCTGGGTGGCTCAGTCAGTCATGATCTCACAGTTTGTAGGTTCGAGCCCCACATCAGGCTCTGTGCTGACAGCTCAGAGCCCAGAGCCTGCTTCAGAGTCTGTGTCTCCCTCTCTCTCTCCCTCCCCCACTCACGGTCTGTCTCTTTCTCTCTCTCAAAAGTGAATAAACCTTAAATAATAATAATAACAATAATTCTGCTTAGTCTAAACAAAACCACAAAACCTCAGCAACTTAAAACAAGAGTCATTTGTTCTCACAGATTAGCAGGCCAACAGAGGCATCGTAGCTTCAAGCTGTAGGTTTGCAAGTGCTGGAGTCTTTTCCACATGCAGTTATTCCAGAGCGAGGCTGAGGGGGAAGCAACTCCTCTCATAGCTGTGGCAAAGGTGAAAAAAAGGCAAAGATCTATAAGACTTCTTAAGGCTGGCCTCAGAATGGCTCACTGTCACTTCCACCCCATTCCAATGTCTGGATTAAGTTATATGGACAGGCCCAGAGTCATATAGGAAACTAGTCACTGCCAACAATAAGTCTATGACAAAGGTATAGATAGATTCAGGGAAGGTTGAAGAATTGGGGCCAAGTGATCCTCACAGTTTCTTATTTTCTTCATCTACAAAAGAACCTCAATTCTCAATTATCCTGTCTATAAAATGGGTACATGGTAACCCCTGCCCCTACTATATCCCATGGAAGCATCACAAGGATACAACATAATCATAACAAGGAGGTAACATATCTGATAGTGATTCCTACTGAGATGATGTGTACATTAGCTAACACGACTATTACTTCTGACCATGATTTCAGAAAGGGGGAGGAGAGTGGCACACGAGATGACATCTATGTCCTGCACTTCCTCCAAATCTATGCCATGAAGCTGGTTGTACAGCACTGCCTGTGCTCATTCATCTATTCCCCCTGCCTGCTGTCATGCTCTCTTCATAGTAAGGAACACAACAGGAAGCCACTGTTTGGGAGACTCAGGCCATTAAGCATAGGCTTGAACCCATACACTAGTTCCTAGCCCACCTTCTTCTTCATCGTGCATCTAGGATTTGGCTCTTTGTGTATTTTTCCATAGATTCATGAATATTGCAGCAGGAATGTGGCCTAAAGCCACTCCCTGTCCCCTCATCCCTTCACCGGAGTGTAGGAATATGGGACCTGTTGAATCCCTCCCAAAGCTCATCTCAGGGTAAACGTTAAGGGCATCAACATCCTTAGAGATACTCATCTCCCTAGAACTGAGGGAGATATAGTGAAGATGAAGACACAAGTTTTACACTTTTCCCAGTAGATGCCTGGGTGGGAGATTTTTGTCAGTCTCACCTAGAACTCAGTGAGTTTTTCAGTCTCCAGACTCAAGTGTTTTGACAAACCAAGAAAATTTTACTGTATTATTTCTTTATTTATTGCTTTTCCATCTGTTCCTTTTTCTCCTTCTGGAACTCCTGCTATTTACATGTGAAGTCTCCAGAATCTGTCCTCCAAATATCTTTTTAATTTTCTCTCATATTTTCCAACTCTCTATTTTTTGTTTCATATGTGAAATATTTCCTCCACTTGATCTTCTAAACCACTAATTTACCTCTCAGGAGTTGCCACCTTCTTTAATTTAGCTACTGAATTTCCCCACTTGGAAAACATGAGTTTTAGTTTCAGAAAGTTTCCATTATGCTACAGTTTAATCTCACTCATTACTCTGGTTTTATAGTTAGCGTTGCTAGAGTTCTTCTGTGCTCTCTAATAGAGCCACCTACTCTGGGCATTCTGATTGTTCTGTCCCAGGCTGAAGGGTCCCCCTCAGTGTGCTTCAATTTTCCATTGCTACCCCAAATTTACCTTGTGGGCCCTTCCCAGACACTGAGGTTCCCTGAGTTGCTGCAAACCTGAATTCTTGTGAGTCCCTGTGGTAAGCTGTCAGTCCTCCATCGAGGATCCAGAAGGAAAGATTTCTGCTTCTACCCCCATAGCACCTGGGGTAGCACTCTCACACCTTCAGGGCTGGGAAGGGATTCAGGCCACCCCTAGACCTTCAGCAACTTCTGTGGATCCAGGGATACTAGCTGTATCTAAAGGACTATTCAGAATCCTCTTTAAAGTATCCAATATTCATCTCAAACTTAATGGCCAAAACAGAGCTCTTGGTTTTTCTTAAGAATTTGACTGCTGCCCTTTGATCCACAATCCTAGGAGTTATCCTTAATTTCTCCATTTCCCTCATCATGCATTTCCAAAACCTATCAAGTCATCTTGGTTATCCTAGGTCTAATTATCACATTGTCCTATCAAGATATTTTTCATGTGTCTACAGTAATCAGATTTTCTTTTTTAGGACATTCAGTCCTAGATTTTGACTTCCTGCTTCAAGTTTGTTATTCTAGCACTATGCATTCAAAACAGAAATGTATTTAGGCTCACATGTGCTATCTTGCTCTCTCTCAAAATAAATAAATAAACTTAGAAAAATATATATATATATTTAGTACATACTGTATGCCAGGCCCTGGGTTAGGTGCTGAAAAGTAATGGTGAACCAATCAGATCCTCACGTCCAAGATGCTTATTGTAATAGATGGGGAAATTTATCTGTGAACAGGAAATACTGCACAGAGGGCTAAGTTCCGTATAGGGGTAAGGGACAAGTACTATGGGAATGAGAAGGAGGAGTATCCATTTTCCAATATATGTCAAGGAATCCAAACCTTTATTTCCTCCCTTTGCCTTCAAAATTTCTTCCTATTCAATAGGAGTCCCTAAGAGTCCCGCATTCTTTCTGTCTCTACTCTCTATGGTGTTTTCCCCTACCTCTCTTGAGTGTTGCCTTCTTCTTCCCACATATCTCTCCCGCTACATCGTCTTTTCCCTGGCAGGAGCCAACTAAGTCCAACTATTCTTACCCCAATGGAGCATCACCAAGAAGACTACCTCTTCTGTGCTTTTGCCTCCCACAGCAGCTCAGGGAACACATTTTATCAACTTCTTTTATCTGTTACTCTTACTTGTACTATCTGAAGGCAGTGCAAATTAAGAGAAAAAGATCTTGGCTCAGAAAAATCTAATTTTAGCTATTCTTGGCTCTGCTAAGCCTTATGATTTTAGGCAAATCTCTGGACCTTCTGGGCCTCAGTTTCCTCGTTTGTAAAATGAAAAAATTAGACAAGATATTTTTTGGAGGACAGGGTCTCTTCTAGACTTGACATTCCATGAGTTTATAAAACTTGTTTACTGTGAATTTAATGGAATGTAGGACTTTTATCTTGGTGAAAAGAAATCAAAATATGAACATTATCACTACCTTCAAACTTTTATCCTGTCTTGTATCCATGAGCCTTCACTACTCAAAGTGAGCTTAGTGGAATCATGGCATCAGTATCAATATCTGAATCATAATCCATATTTTAACAAGATTCCAATCAGAATCGGGAGATTCCTATCTATTTTAAACTCTGAGAGGTAGTGCCCTAAAGA
Source organism: Cryptoprocta ferox (assembly GCA_028646485.1). Taxonomy (NCBI): domain Eukaryota; kingdom Metazoa; phylum Chordata; class Mammalia; order Carnivora; family Eupleridae; genus Cryptoprocta; species Cryptoprocta ferox. The sequence continues at coordinate 77,452,178 of CM053575.1, forward strand.
AAATGGACCAAGGAGAAAAAAATGGCAGATTTCAGTTTCAGTAGCAATAATTTTCTAATTTAGGAAGCAGACTGAAGATGAAATGGGAAGTCTTAAAAGGCAATGGGGCCTCTGGCATTGGGTTAACACAGAAATAGGAGAGGCACCTGTCTGGATTGTTGTACAGGGGAATGGAGTATCCTATAGAGGTTTGGATGGATGGCCTGTGATTTCTTCTAACTCTGAGGTATAAGGTTTTTAAATTTGACCTTTGTCCATTGCCTTGATTCTATCCAGAAGGCCAGTTGAGCCTGAATTCAAGCTCACTATTCTACTTAACTGGTTTTGAGATACCATTACTAAATACAGATATAATGGTAGAAGACAGCAGAATGTGGCAGAGGAAAGTGACAAGGGCTCACTTGATTGTACATCATTTCATTCCCCCCCCAGAAACCCTTTCTTGGGATGCTACTGGGTCTATTACAGGCCTAAAAACATTTTTATTGCCTGAACTGCATAAGACCCTTTTCTCCCTTCCTGGTCAAGGACTTGGATTCCCAATTTAGAAGCTAATTCTTGTTCAAATTAGTCCATCTCATAGATAGAATTAGAAGCTGGGTGATGATTTGGAAAATACAATCAATTTAGTCCAATTGTTCTTGTATGTCAGCTCCATCCAATAATAAGAATTTGCTCCTCAGGCTCTAAGGCTGACAGTGAGCCATTATCCATAAAAGTGAGGTTAGTCTGATAGAACACAGGAGCCAAATGGGCCTTCTTCCACAACATAGGCTCTCAGCCAGGGTCAGAAGGGAAGCTGGAGTAGGGAGGCTAGTGATCATATTCTACCCAAGGAAGGAAACTTGAGCATAGCAGGACAATTACCTCAATGAGGTCAGATCTCAAGACAGGGCCAGGTCAAGATAAGGCACCCATCTGTGCCTCAGTTTCCATATATCTAATTGGAGGGTAATGAGACTTAACCTATCTACCTCATGAGATTATAATTAGGAACAAACAACATAATTTATATGAAGCCTCATTTATTCATTCATTCATTTTTAATAAACATTTATAATATCTGATATTTATTAGGCCTCTAGCATGTACCAAACACTGCTAGGTAAAAGAGCTGATTTAATGAATAAGTCACAGTTCCAACTTCATGGAACTCAAGTGAAATTATACACTTACCTAATAAATAGTAGGGATGGTGGTGATGATAATGGTGGTGGTGGTGGTGATGATGATGATGATGATGATGACGACGATGACAATGATGATTAGGAGTTCACTCTAGAATATATTGCTAACCAGTGCCTGATTTTAATATACAGTGAAAGATTGTTCCTTCCATTGCTCATCTTGGCTGTGAGCTAAGAGAGATTAAAATGCTTTTATACAAAGCAAACAATATACATATTTTATGAAATACATTTCTCTGCCTGTTTAATTGTGGGATCTTCAAGAGAGGCAGAGAGATTCACCATTCACCACTGAGATGAATGGATTGGGTTTTAGCTTTAGATCTTAGGAGGGTCCCTGACCATTGTAATGTCTTAATTCTGCAGGCCTGCTGGGACTCTGAGCACACAGGAGGATTGGTGGCCATGCAATGTGGGCTGGGCAGCTTTCTTTCATTCCTAGACCTCAGTGTGCCCAGTGGTAAAGCTACGATGTCCACTTTCCCATTGCTTATATTTTCTTAAGCCTGATTGATCACAAATAAATCTGCTGAAACTCACAAAGATGATTGTAGTTTACCAGAGATCAAGGAGAAAGTTTATCAGAAATGGCCTATCCTAGCACCTCAGGTAGTCTTCCCAATTCCTTTCAATGCCAAGATACTACCATCCTTCCCCTTAATCCTTAATAAACACATTCCAGTATCTCCCTCCCTCATAAAATTTAGAAGCTTTAAAGGTGGTTTCAAATTGGGGATATGCTGAGCCTTCTTGTATAGCAACTGTGGAGTTCTACTTGGTAGTCTGTGGGTGACCATAACTAGGCTAGGCCTAGGAGAGGACTCTCTGATTGCCCTAGCTACATCAATAGGCAAATGTCACTTAACAAGGGTGGGTCTACTGCAAACTGATGACCCAGAGTTTGGGACCTCTTTTCTCAACCTCAGAACTAAGTAACAGGAAGCCTGCTTTCAAGTTCTGCCAGTTAGGCCACCAATGTGCTGAGAGTTGTAATTTGAATTTGGGGACCCATTGTGCTGGGACTTCATCCTACCTTCACTACACCAAAAGCATGTCATCAGTTCCATAGAACATTGTCTTTTCCCACCACGCTGCATCTCCTTAGTTGTCCTTTTTCCCCATTAGACTGCAAGGTCATTGAGTGTAAGTAAAATGTACTGCCCAGTTACAAGTACCTAGCAGACCCTCAACAAAAGTTAAATGGGTGAACAAATGGGTGGATTTTTTTTAAAAGGAAGAACTGAAAGAAAAGAACACAGAGAAACTGATTTTTAAAAATATATAATAAGTTAAAAGGATTTTAGATATCACTTAGTTAGCAGAAATGGCCATCCCTATCCTACCATCCACTCAATGCAAAATTACTAATGGGTCATGCATGGCACTCTGTCCTGCTTACCACAGATGTAGCTTCAGACAACACTTCACACAACACTTCACACATCTACAATCAATTCACTGAAATTGGCATGCAAAATAAAATTGATTTGCCATCCATGATCTAGGTCAGCCCCCTCATTTGGAACATGGGCCCTCTTAACCTTTTCCTATCCTTTCCCGAATATGTTGTTTCTATTCTATGCCTTATCTAGCTGTCATTTTAAAGAAGATTCTGTCTTTTTCAAAGAAACACAGCTACAGGGCCTGGAAACAGGGCTTTATGTGGATGTCAGCCTGGCTTCCACAATGTGATGCCCTCCTGCCAAGCCCAGGTTGGGCTTCCAGAGTCCTAATATTGCTTATGTCCAGATGCAAGAACATATGCCACTCATGAGTGGCGCTGGCCTCGGTGCTGAAACATAGATAAGTATATATGAGACAGTAAAATCTACATTATTGAGGATTTAGGGTGTTTGCTTTGTTGAATGAGGGATTAGAGACCAGAAAGCCCAAAATGACCATCCATTTGCACAACACGTAGCTGGAGAATTAGAATTATCAGATGTGTGCTCTAACCCAGGGGCCCTATTAGAGCTCTCCCTAACTCCTTAGCCCCTTTATTCATCAGTAGGCTATGTGAGGACAGATCACCAGCTCCCCTACACAGACCCTGAATGCACCCAGCCAGGAAGTAGCCATCAGGTGAAGGGCAGGTTTCCCAGTTACAGGCCTGGTTGCAGCCATCTGTATGTGGGCTAACTGGTAAGCAGCCACAGTAGCCTGAGGGCTAATTGACTGAGCCAGAGGTTCAAGACTGTGATCTTTGGGATCTCACTGAACAGTCCACTGCGGAATAGTTTTCAGGCTTTCAAGTGGCTTTGCCTCCGTCATTTCTTCCCAAAGTCTGAGGAAAATCTTGATTCTCAATATTCAGCACCCTTTCCATTCATATGTCCTCCTTGCTGCCCAGAAATCCTGACAGACTCTTGCTTGTTTCACAAAGCCAGAAGGGATGTGTTCCTCAGTCCCCTCAGCATCCCATGATCAATGAGGCTGTCAGAGAGCATTTAGTGTGAGTTCTCTCTTTTCTTGTCTTCCATAACACATAGATCAGGCCACATGCAGGTTTGGAAAAGAGCATCAATGCTCACTGATTCTGAGTATCCCCTCTTCACTTCTGCCATTCTCATGGCTCCAGGAGAAAAAAGAAGAAAAAAAGAGAGGAAGGAAGGAAGGGAGGGAGGGAGGGAGGGAGGGAGGAAGGAAGGAAGGAAGGAAGGAAGGAAGGAAGGAAGAAAGGAAGGAAGGAAGGAAATTCACAGGCCAAAGGAATTTTGAGAGGGAGGAAAGAGGTTTGCTTCCAAAATACTAAGCACAAAAAGAGATTTCTCAAACCTTTTAATGCCAAACTTTTATTTCAGAATATGCTTGATAAAAAATTAATACTTTAAGGGGCACCTGAGTGGCTCAGTCAGTTAAGCATCCAAATTGGGCTCAGGTCATGATCTTGTGGTTCATGAGTTCAAGTCCCGCAATCTGGCTCTGTGCTGACAGTTTGGAGCTTGCTTCAGATTCTCTCTCTCTCTCTCTCTCTCTCTCTCTCCCTCCCTCCCTCTCCCTCTCCCTCTCTCCCTCCCTCCCTCCCTCCCCCACTCAGGCTCTGTCCCTCTCTCTCTTTCTCTCTCTCTCTCAAAAATGAATAAACATTAAAAAATTTAAATAAATAAAATTTTAAAAAATCACTACTTTAAGTCCAAAATTTACCTGCAATTCTTATAGCCTCCTTTTCTTCCTCTCCTATCCAAAAGAAGTCATGATACCCAGCATCTTGGGCAATAAGGAAAAATTTGGAGGTCATTGCCCAGTGCTTCTCCTCTCCTCCCCTCCTACATTTTGCCCTTGGCAGCAGACTTACCCAGCTCTCAACCTGCCTCCCAGACAACTCATCCCTCTTCTTGTCTTCAGAAGAATCCAGTGGTAGGGCACATGGGGAAAAGCAGATGGTAAACTGAAACACAGAAACCTCAGGCTTGAGAGGACTGCCAGACTGAAAGCAGGAGCTTTATCTTTCATTTCTCTATTTTCAGCACCTAGTAGAGTCCTGGCACAGAGCAGGCTCCCAGAAATTGGGTGGAATGAATGAATGAATGAATGAGAGAAATCAAAGCACCCATAAGGGAAGACTCTTATTCCTTCTTTATATCTTCCAAATTCAAAAAAGAAGGTGAGAGGGGCAGCTGGGTGGCTCAGTTGGTTAAGCATCTGACTTCGGCTCAGGTCATGATCTCACGGTTCGTGGGTTTGAACCCCATGTCAGGCTCTGTGCTGACAGCTCAGAGCCTGGAGCCTGCTTCAGATTCTGTGTCTCCCTCTCTCTCTCTCTGCCCCTCCCCTGATCACACTGTCTCTCTCTGTCTCTCAAAAATAAATATATGTTAAAAATTAAAAAAAAAAAAGAAGGTGAGAGAAGCTCAGGAGAAGGGAGTCACTTCTGCAGAAACTGCTCACACTGGAGGTCTAAGATGTCTGCCCATCACCCTGGAGTGTAGGCAGGAAACTAAGCAACTACACCCATCATATTTATTGAATAGCTCTTCACTAGAAGATACTTGTGCAGGAGGTCAGTCATGCACATGAATCCTTAAACTCTGAAAGAGAATGTTCTTCTAACGTCACACTGCTTTGTCCTTGCTCTCCACACTCCAGCCTCACTTGCCTTGTTTTTGTTTCTCAAACACACTGAGCCTTTTCTTGCCTCCTGACTTTGCCTATTGCTGTTCTCTAGGGCTGGGCCCCTGTTCCCCAGCTCTGTATGCAACTGGCCCTACCCACCATCCTGCAGGATGCAGTTCAACTGTGACCTCTTGATGGAGGCTTTCCCTGATCCTCCTATGTAAAAAGCCCCTCTCAGGATCCTCCCTAGCTCTTTGTCCTGTGATTTCCTTCTCATATCTCATTCAACATCTGTGTTTATTCAGCGTGTTTGCTTGTCTATTATACCCCTAGCATATAAGCTCCTGAGGTATACTGGGATGATGAACAGAATGAGTTCTAGAATTAGACTGCTGGTATGAAATGCCAACTTGGTCACTTACTAAACATGTGACCTTGATTATATTACCTAAATACTATGCCCTGGATTCCTGACCTATAAAATGGAATTTATAATAGAATCTTGTCATAAACAGTGTCTCATAAACAAATGTCATGAAATTTGTTAATGCATATGAAGACTTAGAACATTACCTGGTACATATAAAGGGACTTGCAAAAGTTAATTTTGCTCATTGCTGTTATTTACTGCTACATCTGTTATTATCGCTCTATCCTGGTGCCTAGCACAGAGTCTGGCATAAGAGGATCTTATAATAGGCACAGAATATCAGCTGAACAAGTGAAAGCATGTATACATGAATAAGAGTCTCTAGAAAAGCACAGAGAAGGTGTGATGGCACTGAGAGGAAGGTAGTTTACTTCCTGAGGTGCCTCAGTCAGGGGAGGCTGCAGGGGGAGAGCAGCAGAGCCAGAGGAGGCTCTTGGAGGAACTGAGGGAGTCCCTAGGGCTCACACTGTGACTGACCCAGGCCTGGGCTATAAGGAATTCCCGAGGGACTTGGGAGGAATGGGTTCTGGAGAATAGTTAGGGAGTAGTTTTAGAGGTCAAGGGGCAACCTAGCACCCTAGATTTTCACTGCCTCAAGAGGACAGAGACTGGTCCCAAGTTTGCCTCAGAGAGATACACCCCCAACTCACAGGGCTCTCCTCCCATAGCCTCTCATGCCTCCCTCAGCCACAGGAAAAACAAAGCAAAACAAAAATGAGGTCATTTTATGTTGGCAAGGATGTGGAGAAAAAGGAACCCTTGTGCACTGTTGTGGGAATGCAAGCTGGTGCAGCCACTCTGAAAAACAGGACGTTCCTCAAAAAGTTAAAAATTGAACTACCCTACAATCCAGTAACTGCACTACTGAGTATTTATCCAAAGAACATGAAAACATTAATTCAAAAAGACTTATACACCTCTATGTTGATTGCAACATTATTTATAATAGCCAAACTATGGAAGCAGCTCAAGTGTCCATCTATTGATGAATGGATAAAGAAGATGTGGTATATATATAGTGGAATATTACTTGGCCATAAAAAGAATGAAATCTTGCCATTTGCAACAACATGGATGGATCTAGAGACTGTAAAAGTGAAATAAGTCAATCAGAGAGAGATGAATACCATGATTTCACTCATACGTGAAAATTAAGAAAACAAATAAACAAAAAAAAAAAAAAGAGACAAATCAAGTAACAGACTCTTAAGTACAGAGAAGAAACTGATGCTTACCAGAGGGGAAGTGGGTGAGCAGGAGGCTGAAATAGGTGAAGGGGATTAAGAGTACATTTATCATGATAAACACTAATGCATAGAATTGTTGAATCACTGTATTATACACCTGAAACTAATATAACACTGTATGTTAACTATACTGGAATTTTAAAAATTGAGATCATTTTAGGGGTCTAAAGCCATGCAACTGCACTTTCCACATGGATGCAGGAATTTGAGAAGGGTAGGTTCACCCTCCTTGCTGTAGTTTAAGAAGGATCCTGGGCCTGGTAAAGAGGGAGGGAGGAAGAGAGTGGGAGGGTTGAGAGACCTGAGGACCCAAGGACCATTTCTAATTTGTTATGGGGAAGCAAGAATGTTCAAAATCCAGAGCTCTGACCAGAGAACTCCTGATGAAAGAGAACAGCTAAAAGGTTTCCTCTCCATTCGCTCTCTGGGCCATGAGCTCAACCACCCAAAACAACACATGCACACACATCCAGTGAGAGCCACTGAGGAGCAGGTCATGCATGCCTGCCAGATGCTGTGAGATATGCCAGGACCCTGGGGAACTCACCCTGACTGCTCTGCCCAGCCTGAGTGCAACTGTCCTTCCTCTCAGCTCCCACCACTCTGGTGAGGGAGGGGCTGCAATAATGGGTGAGCACATGCAGGGGGGAGGGGGAGGGGGAGTCTTCCTGGACCAGTACATTTACATCAGCAAAATCACTGCTATAGATTCCAGGGTGGGGGATGGCTCCCTAGAAATGAGGGCCTCCACAATTAGACAGCAATGACTAGCCCTGGATCCCAGACAGGCAGAAAGCAGCTCAGCTGCTTTCTGTTACCTCTCTGGGGTTTTTGGGTAACTGAGGAGGAAGGTGGTCAGAAAAGGAAGTTTCATTACAAATCAGGAGAAGGGCAAAGCTCCTGCTGAAAGAGAGGCCAACAGAGACAGAGGGAACTCACAAGGGGAACAATTAACTGATAAGAGTAAACTAATTGTTATTCATATTAAATTAGGGCACAGGTGATTTGGAGAAAACCTACAAACACTCCCAGATGTTTTTAGGGGTTTTGCATTGCGGATAATGGCTTTATGGAACCCTTCTGGGAGTCAGATTGAAAGAGCTGGGCCAGGACCAGAGCAGGGACAGGGCTCCCTTCCTATTTAACTACACAACACATAATGGCTTGTCCCAGAGGACAGACCCAGGCTTTGCATACTAAACATTTTGGTGGTAGGCTTTGGGGACCTCTGAGAAGACAGGCTCACTCCTGGCAGGGAAGAGGGGGAACAGGAAGATCAATCATTCAAGGAGATTCAGGAACTGTTCCAGATGTTTGAAGCAAGGACTAAATTATAGGGGATGCACTAAATCCAGATGTAGAAGAGAAGGATTTCCACAGACCTGAAGAGGCCAGGCAGGAAAACAGAGAAAGGAGTAGAAGGCAATCATTATGGCCCAACCACCTTGTGGGGACTGGTGTGTGTGCGTGTGTGCATATATACTTTATACGTATGGGTGGGTTCAGGTATGCTTAGGTGCGTGCATGCATGCATGAGTGCACTAGAGGAATAGAAGAGTTGTGTGTGTTTGCATGTGTATCTACCTCTGTGTGCACATTTTGTGTCTATATAGCTGTTTGTGTATTTATATGTGTTCACGCACTTGGGGTGTTGCCAAAACTTTCCACCGAAACTAATGGCAGGCTGTTCTCTCTTCACTGAGGCTTATCATGCTAATTTTAATCCCAAGTTATTGTTTTAAGTTGGCTCTAAAAATTAATATTAAAAAATTCTGTAAACAGAGCCTGGGGCTAAATTGCAAGACAGGTCCCTAGAAAGGGGTCTCATTATCACTAATGTTCTCATAAGAATGTTGAGGGTAAAGCTCGTCACCCTTCCTGTTCCATCTGGTTAGTCTCCCATTAGTGAAAGGCAGAGTACCAGAGAACACATGCAGAAAGTATCCAACTGGCCACAGCCTGTCAGGGCCAGACAGGACTGGTGACCATTTACTCTGACCCCTGGTTTTCTTACTGAAAACACTGTCTGTGAAAAGACTGACTACCTAGTCACTCAGGTAGTATCTTCAGAATCATCCTTAAGCTCTCTGTTGCCTGAGCTTACCACATGAAGGTTGTGTCCTGTCCTGGGAGAAATGATCAAAAATGAGTATAATCCCCAACAAACCCTCATGCATATAGTTCACACATTGCTGATGATGGCATCCTTTGTGGTTCCAGTTCCCTTGTTCATAAAATGAGGGGTTAGAACTAACAACTCTTGTAGGCCATTTCTATTCTACCATTTGGTTGATTGTGTGATCAGGACCTGCTGGTTTAGCTGGGGAGAGAGGCAGTTTGTATTCCACGCAAACTCATGGCCTGGCCCCTCCATTATGCTCTCCTGATCTGCCCTCTCTTGTTCCTGCACCTGCCCTTCCCCCACTCCAGATGGTGTGGAGTGGGGAGCAGAATGTAGAGACAAGGAAAACATGGTCTCCAGAAAGTTTCTTTTAGCAAAGTATAAGGAGCAAGGGTTATTCAATAGGGAAGGAAAAAGCAGAGTATAGGGATTGCTGTAATTCATGCTTCATTAAGAAAATGAGGAAATGATCCTGTGCTGCAGGAGAAGGTACTCAGGTTAGATTTGAAAGAGCTTTCTTGCTGGCAAAGAGGGCTGTTAAATACAGGAAAGGAAGAGGGAATGAGAGGGAGGGACATTTGTCCCCAGAGGCAATAATTAGTTATATTTTCAAATATCTGTGAGATGGTATGGATGATAAGGCCCCTTCCATATCTCAAGATCTTGACCAAAGTAGCTGATTCTGAAGCCCCTGACCCTACCCCTACCCCATCCTCCACCCACCACACATATTCAGGGAAGGAGCAGAGCGGAGCCTGGCTGGTACTGACCAGAGGAGGGAAGGTGGTAGGGAAAGAGTTCCCCTGCTTCTCAGCATCAGCCCATGGTATATAGAAACACATTGACTGGTAGTACAACTTTAAACTAGCAATGCCTGACAGTGGGTCTAGAGTTGGTGGAGGGAAAAAGTTTGAGCTTCTAAAAAACACTGACATTCTCTGGCCCTGCAATGGCCAGAACCCCAGCTACAGGAGTTGGCTTCTCCTGGGGCTGTGAAGAGGACACAGGGTAGCCTTGACTACAGGTGTCCAGGAGGACCAGCCTGTGGGTACAAACCCTTAAAACATGTATAAGGATAGCTTCTAAGTCTCTGGCAACTTGACACAAGAGCATTTGGAAGTATCTCCATACGTAGCTACATGCCATGGCTATATCTGCACCCCATACATACATGTACACACATATGCATACACAAGGACTCCCTGGTCATACTCCCCCTGGCCCTCCCGGCACACACAGGCAGGAATCATACTGGGGCTTCTTTGCCCAAGTAGCCTTGGGAAATTACTAGATAGCCTGCTGCCCCCCTTCTCTCCATCTCTGCTTCTCCTTGTTCCTTCCCAGCTCCATCTCTACCCCACGCATTGCTTCCCTGTTTTCTCTTTGGAATGTCCAGGGCACTGTGGGAGAGGGAGTTCAAGCTGACACGCGGCAGCTGGACATGCCCTTCGACAAGGCAGCAGTGCCCACAGGTGGGGCCGCTCTGTTGGCGGGCGCCCGGGGACCCCCATCTTCACCCCACATAGGCAGCCCCGTGTCCCGGAAGGTACTAACTGCCCCCGCCAGCTCTTTCTCAATCCGGGGTGCCTGAAACCAAGAAGGGAGCCGCACCCTCCCCGCTCCCCAGCTCTGCCTCCCAGTCCCAGAGAACCGCCCCCCAACTGCCCAGCCGGAAAACAATCACCCTTTGAGAAAGGCTGCCAAGCTGGGCGCCAGGAACAGCCAGGATGGAGGCGGGGTGGGATGGGGGTGCAGGCAGCGGGCCGGGCGAGCTTTAACTCTAGTGAGCCGAGGCCGGGCTTGTCTTGCCCCCGCCCGCAGCCCCTGCTCCAGCTCCTCAAGCCGGAGCGGCTGAGGCTGGGGAGGGCAAGTGTGAAGGGGGCGAGGGGTGATACCAATCCCGGAGGGGGGGCTAGCCGCCTCTTCCTCGCGCCCCCCGCCTCAGCTGGCGAGGTTGGTACCGCCCATTAGCGGCGCGGGTCTCGCCAGCAGCTAGCGCGCGCTCCGGGGCGGGGGCGGGGGAAGTGGGGGTGGGGAACGAGGGGGTGGGGGCGGGGCGGCAGGCGCTGTCAGAGCCGCGGCTGCACCGGCGCATCCGCTGCCACCGAGGGGACTCCGCGCTGGCCCGGTCGGCTCCGCTCCGGCCGCTCCGCGCCTCCCCCTTGCCGCCCCCAGGGCCTGGCTCCCTCGCTTCAACACCACCACCCCGGTACCCTGTGCCTCCCCCTCCCCGGCTCCCCCGCCCCCTGTCTCCCTGCCTGCCGCCCCCCGCGCGCTCCCAGGCTCCGGCCGCCGCCTCGCTGAGCCCAGAAGGAGCCGGGCCGGGGCGGCGGGCGGGCGCGCGGACCCCGCGGCTATGAAGTGGCCCCCGGGGGCCCGGAGCCCGAGAGCCCCCGGGGAGGGAGGTGCGCGCGGCCCAGGGCAGCAGCCGAGGGGCGCCGGGGCTGGCGCGTAGGGGGCCGCCGCCCGCCATGGACCGCGCCGGGGACGATCCGGACTCGCAGCCGCAGGTCAGTGCCCCCGCACCCTCCGAGAGCAGCCGCAGCGCACAGAGCCCCTTTATGCGTCCCCATCAGTATCCACGCCATGTCCTCCCGGGTGCGAGTGTGTGTCTGTGTATTGTGTGTGTGTGTGCGCGCGCGCGCGCAGCGGGGGCAGCTGGAAAGCGGCCGGGAACCCGGCTGGGGCTGGGAGACACTGCTGCCGAGGGGGCTGCGAAACAAAACCCGGGCGATGCCTGCCCTCCTCCGGTCGTCCTTAAGGGGAGAGTTGGTTCTCGGTAACTGCCCCAGGCTTTTAGCTCTTGGGTCCCTTTCCACCTCAGCAGGTGGTTCCTGGTGGCCTGGAGGAGTCAGGGGCCAGCACACCTGCCGCACCCCTGTTCCCCAAAGCCATCCCCAGTCGCTCTGAGGCTGCAGGCAGTGGCAAGTTAACTCTCTTCAGGGGACCCAGGCTCTGCAACTCTGCTGGGGAGATTGAGAGGTTGTGAGGTGGCAAGGGTGACAAAGGGTCCTTGGGACCCTCAGGTAGCCAGGAGGAAGGAGGCATGACTAAGTTCACTACCCACCCCCCTGCACCTGGCCTTAGGCCTGAGGTCCTGATCCCTCCAAAGTCAGAGCATACAACTTCTGAAAAGGAGGCTGAGAGGTGAGGCAGGAAAGAATGGAGGAAGCCACAGGATCTAACAGTGCCAGGGAAGGGAGGTGACAGCCTGGTACCAACCAGCTAAGGTCAAGAGACATCCTCTTCTCCCCCACACTATGAAGATATAAACAAAGAGTCCTGACTAGCCTCCCCTTCCCCTGCCTCCACCCAGCCAGGCCTAGTGTTAGCCATGTACTATTTAGATGAATTCTAGTAGAATCTGGAGCTAAGGGATTCCAGGGATTTCCGATTCACAGGACTCTGAAGGGGACCTCTGCTGACAGTTGCTAGCCCTATAATGGTGGGGCAGCTCTACCTGCATGGGTACTAGTCTGGATGGAGGACCCTTTGGGACCTGGTTGGGTTCTCTGGCGTGCCCTGTAAAAGGATCAGGTGTGTGTCCTAGTGCATAGCACTGTGAAGTCATTATGTGTTTCTGTGAAAATGTGAGGTGCATAGCTTCTAAAGTTACTGGGGTTATGGTGGCAAGTGGCTTCACAGGACTGACACTGTAGGGTTTTCTAAGATTTGTCTTCTGTGCCTCATGTCTCCCTATCTCTGCCAATAGCCACCACAGAGATTGAGACATTTGCTCCCAGAACCTGCTTTACTGGTGACCGTTATTGCCCTTACTAGACCAAACAAGGCCCCCCTTCCTTCGTATGGAATGAAGACATTTCCCGTGAGACCCTCAAAGACACTGTCCACTCTGCCGAGTCCATCCCCAGCACCCCCAAAGGTTCTGGAGTTGTATGCCATTTCCCTCTGCCCCCTTTTGGTTGGAGCAAGATGACTTGCCAGGATTAATGGAAGAGGGAGGTTTAATGAATGTGTGCCCCATTCAGCACAGGAGCCAGGTGGCTTACTGTGCCCATTTCTCTACCTGATCCTAGATGCTTAGAAATTACTCTATTTTTAGGCATGTTGGAAGCTCACATGTGCTGGATTGAATATGTGCACATAGGTTTCTGGATGAGCAGGCACTAACCGAAGGTCTACCTGAAGCATGGGGCAGGTAAATCACTGAGTGGGACAGCTCCAATGACAGGATTGGAACCTGCAGCAGAGACCAGGAGCTCTAGAGAAAGATGCCAGTGGGGCTAGGCCAGTCTGCTGCCTCAGGCCTCTGGATAGACCTGGATTTTCCCACAGTAGTTTTTGAGGAATGAGGGAAATAAGTTGGCTTTACTTCTTGTTGTGAAGCATAGGGTGAGGAGAGAGGGCAGGAGCTTTGCAAGTGTGTGAGAAATGCAGGAAGGTGAGCTGACTGGAAGTCAGGATTAAGGATAGGGGAGTGTGTTGGTTCAGTGCATAGCTTTTCTGGCTAGAAAAGAGGAATAGAAATGCCTGAGAGCTCCTGTCTCCTGACACTGGAAGAGAAGCAAAGGCAGGGCTCAGGAAGAGAAGGAATCTGAGAGTCTGAGGCAAGCAGAGGAGCCAGCCTGAGACAACAGACGAAGACACAGAAGCACGCTCACAGAACAACAGGGTGAGGGGCTCACAGTCGGAGGTCTGGCCTGCCCAGTGGTGCAGTTGGGGTTAGTCCAGCGCCCTCTCAAGCTCCAAGGTATCAGCACTCATCTGCCTGGGCAGGGGGCTTCTCAGGGGACCAGACAGATGATCTCCTGAGGAACGCTCTTTCTGTGGCTCTGATGAATGCAGGGGTGGTTCAGAGGGAGGCCCAATGGCAGAAAGGGGATGGCTATTGGATCAGGAGTCTTCCAGAAGACCTTCTTGCCCAGGCCCATCCCTCAGTGCTGAGGGTTTCTCCCATCTTCTGGCCTCTGCCCCACCACCTCTCCTGGTCCTGGGATGCAGTGCGGTAGGGAAGAGTGTAGACTCTGGGGAGACTGGCTCTGGGGAGAAGGAAAAAGAAAAACCTCTTTCATGACCCCCCAGGCTGGCAGATGAGACCTTTGAAGACCCTGCTGCGGAGCACTGGGGGGAATAGAAGTAGTACAATGCAGAGTACAGCCTTTCAGCCAGGCCTGAGGAGGCCCAGCTCTGTTCCCTCCATGACTAGTTGAGTGGACTTTGGGAAAAACTGAGCCCTCTAAGCCCTGGTTTCCTAAAGACCTGTAAATTGAGGAAGCTTCATCTCACCAGGCTGTTTTTAAGTGAAGTGCTAGATCGATATTAATTTATGTACTTATTTTATATAACCTCCTCCACATTCTTCCAGGATCTGGAGGACTCTAGAGTTTGGAGTAACAATTCTCTGGCCAATCCTGAAACCAATCACATTGGGATGGTTGCAGTCTTTCCATCTCCCATGCCATTCTACCTCATCTGCTTTGCCACACCTCCAGACTCTGGGCCTTCCCCGGCCCACCTGGAGCATGCCTCTGTTGCAAGGACATTCTAGGTGTCTCCTTGGAACAACAGCCTCAACAATGTTTCAACGACATTCTAGGTGTCTCCTTGGAACAACAGCCTCAACAATGTTTCGATGTCTCATTAGTGGTCAGTGTAATTGTTCCAATTTGTTAGCCAATGCTTGCCTAAAACAATTTGTGCAACTTACAAGAACTCCAGCTCCATGACCTCCTATTATCCATGCTGAAAGATGGCAAAGTGGACAGAGATCACTCAAAATTCCATTCACTTCCACACACGTTGACTGAGCACCTACTGTGTTCCAGGCTCTGGGCCAGTGCTGAGAACATAAGGCATCAAATAATCCAAAATCAGGGGTTTTTATTTAGCTTTTGGAAGGGTTATGTGGGTTGCTTTTTTTTTTTTTTTGCAGCTACAGCAAATTTACTTTTCTAATGAGGTTCAGCTCCAGCCAATATTAAAATGAGTCTGTGCTCCCTGCGCGCACCAGCTGACAGCAGGGCAGGCAGCCTACCAGCCAAGTGCCTGTCAGGGATTAGGGCTTTGCCACCGATAAGCCCAAAAGTGGAGAGTCTCAGTCTGGATCACCAAGAGTTGACTGGATTTAAGGATAAACCTTGCCCACAGGGCTGTGGGTCTCACAGCTAAGTATTAGAGCCATGGGCAGGGCTTCTTTCTTCTTGTATGTGAGAAATGTGAGCTCTTATTATCTCTTTATGAAGGGAAGCAGCATGGAGGGAGCAGAGACTTTGAAAGCATTATTGGGTATTAGGAGTAGAACTATAGGACCTGAAGTTGGGGACCTGGTTCTGCTGGTCCTCCCTGACTGGCTGTGTGTGGCTGGCCTTGTGCCTTCTCCTCTCTCCTTCACTTCTCTCCATCTTGCTTCCTTCCTTATGAGGCAGATGGGCAACCTAGCCTCTAAGGCCATGAGTCTCTTTAGGCTCAAGACTCTGGACTATTCATTTGACCATCATTCAGAAACCTGCATAGCCCAACGCTTGATGTAGGGCGGGCTACTTTTCCTCCCATGGTGGGCAGTTCCTCATTCACAGCAGCCACATTTCAAGAGCTCAATAGCCACATGTGGCTAGTGGCTACCATACTGGACAGCACAATTACAGAACATTCCCAGCATCACAAAGTTCTACTGAAAGTGCCATTCTAGACTTGACATAGATGGTTTAGTGAGGTGGCATGGACTCTGGAGCCTGACTAGCTAAATTCAAATATGGCCTTGCTACTTAATAACTGTGTTGCCTTGGGATTTTACTTAACCTCTCTGTGCCTCAGATTTCTCATTTCTAAAATGGGGATAATACTAGAATGTTTATGAGGACAGAACAAGTCATTACAGTTAATCATGGTAATCACCCAGAACATGAAATAGTAAGTGCTTTGCCTAGCAATTTCTATTATTCATTTATTTAATAATTCACTTAATAAACACTTACTGAACAGCGTACTTTATGCCTGGCATGATGCCAGGTGCTTGGTCTGTCAGTCATCAGCATATGACCTTGCTTCCTGAGCCTCAGTCTCCTTACCTGCAATGGGAATGTGGCCCGATAATAGCCCCTGCACCATGCCCCGGGTGAGATCCAATGAGATGAAGAATATGTCCTCCTTTGTCTGTGACACTTCAAGATAAACAGGAGCTAACATTTTTGGAAGTGGATCACCTGAAATTCTCTTTTTATTGGAACCACTCTCACTAAAAAGGATTTCCTAAGCCCCCAGAAGTTCAAAATAAAAGGAGCAAATGAGTTCCCAGCTGCTTTCAGTATTTTGCTGAGTGGGGTTGGAGCAGGAGACTTGAGGGGCTCTTGCCAGGGCTCACCCTGGTCCTGAGGGAAAGAAAGCTAGGAGGCCACTGTCCTGAGCTCAGCAGAGGGAAGCGGCCAGGAGGGAGAAGGGCCCTTGGCCTGACAGGATGTGGCGATCACCTGGCTGACCCAGGGACTAGTCACAGCTGCGTCAGCGGCTCACTGTGTAACAGAATCTCATGTAGCCTCATCTTTCTCATCTAAAATATGAGGAGTGTGAGCCATATAAACATTGCCCCACCTGAATTATGCCACTTACCTTGGTAAAGGAAATGGGTCTGAGAAGCAAGAATTTGCCATCCATAGCCACAAAGTATCAGATGAACATTAAAAACTATCAAGCCTGCAGGGCTTTGCCCAGAATTTGGATTCTGTGATTCTGGGTTGCTTCTTTCTTTTTATAGATAAGGAAACTGATGCCCAGAGAGGTTCCAGGCTTATCTCAGGTCACACAGCACTGTAGTGTCTTATCCTAGATCATGGCCTAAGTCCCCCAGCTCGCTGCTTCTCCCTGTCAGCTGCCTGTCCTTTTGTCAAGACAGAGACACACATCAGGGCAGCAGGAACAGCCTCACTCAGGCTGGGGGTAAGAGGCCAACACTTGAGACCCCAGGGCCCCTTTCATACAGGCTGGGACAAGTATTCTCTCTCCTCTGACAAATGACCCAGGAGGACCAATCAAGCTATCTCTGACAGACCCCAGGGAAGGTCAGATCTTTCAGACCACAGGCAACACATTAAAAATACATACAAAACTTTAATTAAATCAGTGAATCATTAGCCTGGTATTGTATGTCCATGCACACTCTGATCAAAGGACTAAGGTCTGCCTGGAAATCATCAGGCTGAGTAAGCCACCAGGGGTCCTCAATAGCTTGAGACTGAGGTTGTCTCAGCCCAGACCTAAAGCCCTCTGGGTCACCAGTGGCTGATTGAGGGTTTCCTTGGGGATGTCTTCTGAAGCCTTAGGAGATTTAGGCATCCTCCTCAGCCCACCTCCCCCATCACCAGCATCCTGATGCCCTTGGAGGTAGGTAAGTACAGACTCCCAGAGATGTTAGCACCCTGTCCCCTTGGAGACACAGTTAATGGAATAATGCATCCAGGGTGAATAGGACACATGATGGACTTCAAGGAGGTGCATCTTCCCTTTAACCGTCCTGGGCATATATTTCTTTCCCCCATTCAGTACCCTGTGGTTTCTTCTCTGCCCTCTCTTAATGCAGGGAGCACAGACCAGGAAAGACAACCCCTTGTTCCAAAGGAGTGACTGCCTGGCACTCATGCCAGGCTCCAGGAGCCTCATTCCTGGGCAGCAGGTTGTCCATGCCACCGTCCTGCTTAGGTTGACATACAGCCTCTGGGCATATTATTTTCTTTTTCCGCCAGAGTTTCTGAACTTAAGCTGAAGTATTACTAGCCTAACTCATCACTTGTCAATACTAACTACTTCTCCCACTCATAAATCTCTCTCTGGAAACAAATGTCCCAGCTGCTCTGTCTCTGTCCCTTCCCAAGCCCCATGACTGGGTGACAGAGCAGGCTGCCGTGTGTGTGCACATATGAGGATGTATGTGTGCATGTGTGTATGAGCATGTGTGTGCATTCATGTGTGTCCTTGTATGTGTGCACACATTCTTCCACCACATCTTGCTCACTCCTAGCAGCACAACTGGAACCTTTTGGGGGTGCCCTGTGTATGATTCCACACAGCAGCTCTCCCCAGTGACAGCCAGCAGAAAGGTGTACCCAGCACCCCCTCTTGGGACTACACACAGGTGCCCATTCCAGCCCTGCTGCCAGGAAAGCCCTCTGCCCCACCATCCACTTACCCTGCCTAGTGTACAGGCCCTAAGGGATGTGTCATTGTTGACAGATCTAACCAGACCTTCTGGATGAATTAACATACACACACACACACACACACACACACACACACATCATAAAATCTACCATCTTAACTATTTCTCAGTGTTCAGTGTTATTAAGTACATTCATATTGCCATGCAACCGTCTGTCTCCAAAACTTTTTCATCTTGCAAATTGGAAACTATATTCATTAAACAACAGCTCTCCACTTCTCCTTCCCTTGGCCCTAGGTAACCACTGTTCTACCTTCTGTTTCTGAGTTCGACTACTCTAGATACCTCATGTAAGTGGTATTGTACAGTATTTGTCCTTCTGTGCCTGGCATCTTAGCATAATGTCCTCAAGGTTCATCTATATTGCAGCATGGGTCAGGATTTCCTTCCTTTCTCAAGCTGAATAATATTCCATTGTATATGTCTACTGCATTTTATTTATTCAGTCATCCAGTTGACAGGTTCTTTGGTGCCAGGTCATGGAGCAAAAAGTGCTCGGTAATGGTGGTTCTCCCAACTTGACCTTCTCATTCAGGGGGTGTCTCAGTATAAGGGTCCAGCAGAGACCCCTATGCTCTGAGTTAGCCCACATGTCAGGCAGCATAGGAGCACAGAGAAGGAACCCCATTTTTTTTTAAGAGAATGGTGTCATTTTTGGATCTCTGGTTGCTCCCTTCACTGCCCAGTGACAACTAAGCATCCTCAGTGTCCACTCCTGTGTGGCATTCCCCAGGAGAAGTGCACCTGGCCCAGTCCTTGAAGGTCAAGCAGGAGCTCAGCACATTGAGGAACAGTGAGGAGAAAAACATTCTAGGCAAAGGTACCTGCCGGTGAAGAGATGCCAACATCCTGTCCCAAACCCCTCCCTCCATGCCACCTTCTCAGGACCCTGAGAGAGAAATCTGCCCTGTACTCCCAGAGCTCTTCCCTGAGAGCAGGAGTCCTTGGTGACCCCAGCGAGCTCCTATGTATATGACAAGCCTACCTTAGCACATGCCTTTGTACTGTTAAGTTTCCATCTTTATGATCCATAGCCACCCTGCTGCTAGCTGTATAATACACAGCCTGTAAAACATATAGATAGTGTCAGCATAATCTACTGTCTGGGGAACTGAGATTTAGGGATCCTCCATTCATCACATTCATGTCTGCCTGCTCACGGGGGGAGCACACACTGCCCACTCTGGACTTCTAGGCCTTCTGAGGCTGGGCTCCCCATGCGCACCCACCTTCAACACCTTCCCTTAACTATTCCTCATCCAGGCAACAGGGTTAGCTCTGAGTTAGGATCTAAGGGATAAGGCAGAAGTAACAGAGGAAGTTGGGCAGCCTCCAAGGTGAAAGATGAAGCTTTTCAGGTACCCAGCCTGCTTCCAGGGGAGAAAAGCCAGGGAATGAGGGGGACCAGGGAACCCCTGCTGATGGCCAACTGTCAGCCCCAAGGCTGCAAGAGTCTCCATGCTCTGAGAGCTCTGGAGGCAGGAGAAGAGAAGAGGGGGCACCTGACCTTCCAACATCCCCAGTCCTTCCCTGACTGTGTATCTCAGGGGATTGGGCAGAAACATAGGACTGATGTTGGGAGGCAGCATCAGGAGGTGTCCCAACACCAGGGCAGGCCCTGGCCATCTACCCATAGGACAGCCTTACAGTTCTGAGCTCAGCTTCCAAATCTGTAAAAGACAAGCAAGGAAAGCAGTGCCTTCCCAAGGGACCTGTTAGAGAGGCAGCCATGGGCAACTGTATATAAAAGAGCTCTGTAAGCTACAAAGTGCTTGGAGGTCAGCGCAGGGCAAGAGGAGTCAGGGTCAGAGCACCAGGTTTCCGGGGTATGGCCTACCCATATGGGGCAAGTCTGCCTTATGCAGGCTACTGCATACATACACCTCTGTTTATCACACTGCTGCATTCCAATGTGCCTGTTTATTGTGGAGTCCAGTCTCAGTACAGCCTCATCCTTGGAGGGAGGAATCTGCTAGAAAAGCTGCCCCAGAGGCCAGTCAGTGCTGACCTCTCTCTCCCCCTTCTTTTTCAGGCACTTGGATTCAACTGAATCTTAAAGCAAGGTGGTGGTGATAGTGGTTATAATTATTATTTTACTTTACATTATCTAACATTTTTAGTGCTAGTTCTATGCAAGCCCCGTGCTAGATATTTTCCATGGATTCCTTCATTTGATCCCAAAAATAGCCCAGGAAGAGTTACAGATAAGCAAACTGAGTCACAGGGGTATTGGTGTAACTTCTGCTTTGTGTGAGGTCCTGGACCCTGTGGTGGGATCCAGAGGTACTTAAGTAAGACCTGGTGCCCCCAGGGGAACCCATAGCCTAGGAGCTGGAGACAAACATGAAAACCAACAAGCACACAGAAGGTTACAGGGCTGGACCTTCACCGCATGGACACCGAATGCTCAGGCCTGGGGAAGAACATGGCTGGGGTAGGCTTTGAAGAAGGAAGGGCAGGCTGAAGACATGGAGCTCAGATTGGCCTTACCTAGTGAACATGCTCACCCAGAACTGCATAGACATCAGCTCCAAGGGAACCTGAGGCAGAGAGCAGCCTGGACAACATGAGGGTGGGAAAGACGGTACTATGGGGACAGACTAGAATTGGCTGCTTACACGCTCCCTGGAAGGTGTATGAATGCCAGCATCACCCACAGTCTCTGCATGGCTATCCCAGTCTGCCCTCACCATCGACCCTCAAGTTACCTGGCCTGCTTGGTTCCAGTCCCCAGGCCCTGGTCACGTGCCCTGCCTGCTGGTCTGCTGGGGTCTAATGGTTGCCAAATCAGTCACCATGACCTGCACCCGGCTCCATACTGTGGACCCTCATTGCAACCAGTGCTTGACACTCACTGAGCCCAACATTAGGCTTGTCTCATCCTCCCTGGGCCTCCTCTGTAATTGAGGGCCAATGAGATGCGGGCTGTGCCCTCCCAGCTCCCAAAGCCCAGGATGCTAGGGTACCATGGTCTTTCTGGGTTCTGACTGTTCTCTAACCTCAGCCTCAGCAAGGAGCAAGCCACTGCCACTGCTGCTGCTAGGCTGGCAGAAATAGAGGGTCATACCTGCATGGCTCTTGACTCCACTGTTCTACTAGCAACTGATGATTTGCTCGTCTTGTCCCACTAGCCCCTACTGTTCGTCTTGTATTGGAATCTGCTGAGCCCTCCACTCCTATTCCCCTCACCCCCACTCAGGTGCCTGTGGTGGCCTGACCCATTGGGTATGCGCCAGTTGGCCCCACCACATGTCCTGAGCTTCTCCGCACCTCTCACAGAACACTAAGTATTGCAGCAAGCTGGGCAGGAAAGGCTCACGAGCATTTTTCTGTAACCATACATGGGATCCAAATCAGGATGATTTCCTGGTGCAGCCTCGACCTGTGCCAGGGTGATACACATTGCCAATTCTGCACCCCTGTCTCCAAGAGGGTTAGGTGAGGCCAGAGCAGGCAGAGGATATAGGGAGGTGTCTTAGCAACAGTGAGTGAGAACTCCAGTGCTCCCAAAGCTCATGATGCAGAGGACAGAGGAGATGTTCTGGATTTGCTCACGGCACAAACCAAGTATGTTGATTTGTGCTTCATGCAGCCTTCATGCAGGAGCAAAGATCCGATTCTGGGAGTTGGCAAAAGGGAGAAGTTCTGGGTCCACACCTGGCACTCATTCACATAGCTGGGCACCATATACCTAGTGGCGTGGGTTCCGGTTAAGGGTACCACTGCCCACTGTGCCCAGACCAGTCCCTGACCATGTCTATTGCTGATGCATTGACTCCTATTGTTTTATCACCTCAGCACAGTCTGGAGGGCCCTGTTTTGGGTAATAAAACACATGGTCACACCCACTTTGATGGACAGGGTCAAGGGAGGTGACTTAAGCACTGATGCCAGGATGGGCATGCAGGCCAGGAAGAGGATCCCTAATTTCCACCGAGCCCAGTGCAGAGGTGGGAGCATGCCCCTGGGAAGCAGTGAGCTTGGACCAGGAGAGGTGTGATAACTGCACCAACAGGGCCCCTGCGAGAGTCACTGCCACCCAGGGAGCAAGTCTCAGACAGACATGAGGCTGAGCCGCTGTCTGACTAGACCCAGGATGCCTAGACACTCAACGCCCTGTGCCTCAGTTTCTTCATCTGTAAAACATCAGTAAAACTTTGGAATTACAAGGGTTTATTCATTAACTGAGATGACCAGTGTGAAATCATTTGGGAAGTTACAGATCACTATTGAGTATGAGTCGTGTTATCAGTAGTTTTTAGGGGAGGCTGTCCCCTACCCACAGCACCACAGAGAAGGTAAATTGGCCTGTCCACATCTATGTTCTAGGATCTGAGGCCATTGGATGCCAAGGGCACATGAGGTAATCCTTTATTTGAACA
Source organism: Cryptoprocta ferox (assembly GCA_028646485.1). Lineage (NCBI taxonomy): Eukaryota > Metazoa > Chordata > Mammalia > Carnivora > Eupleridae > Cryptoprocta > Cryptoprocta ferox. The sequence goes on from CM053575.1 coordinate 77,474,768, forward strand.
GAGACCCAATCATGGGATTCTCCAGCAGGGCTCAGAAGCAATAACGAAACCCAGCCAAAAGTGTGCATACATGTGCCCATGAACACATGTGCATTCATTCAGGTGGTGTGCTGGCCATGAGCACAGATTGCATTCACGTGTGTGTGAGGTAAGCTGCTGCCCTGTTAAGTCACTCTGAAGGGGTGCTCTGTAGTTAGCTGGCACAACCTTGATGACTTGTCAGAATGGAAGACTCAGTCCGGCCATTCTCCTGAGTGAAATTACAAATTCAGGAGGATGGGGAGCAAGGTGCCTCAGTCACATTTACCAGGCTGACATCTTCCCCAATCAGCTTACAGAAGGTGATAAGAGGTGAGAGGCCACAAACACCAAACTGATACTCAGACTATCACAGGGTAAGGAACTGTGGCAGCCAGCAGGCTCAGGTACAGATGCACCATGCTGGGAGATGGCAGAGGTCTGGCAAAGAGGGACGAAAGGGGTTAGAGACCAAAGTGATGAAACAAGGTGGCAGGTGGAAGGAAATAAGGGGCATGCTAGCTTGTGAGAGGCTGGCCTTGCTTGCTCTTTGGGCATCTTGACTCTAAATTGAGACCTCTTCTCTTGGGGCTGGCCCAGACGCTGGCCCCAGGTGGAAATGGGTAATTACTACCTGAATGAACCAGGTAGTTCATTCTTGGCAGGTCTGGCAGGTCTGGCAGGTCTGGCAGGTCTTCTAGCTACCAGAACTTCCCCAAGCAGTGCAGGGAGAGAAGAAGGTTCTGGATGGTAGAGGTCAGAGATTGCTGTGGAAAGAAGGTGGATAGGAAACAGAAGAGGGTACAGTAGAGCAGTAGGCTGGGCCACATGGCAAAGAGCCTTGAATGCCAAGCTAAATAAGTTGCAGTCAGCAGGAGATACAAAAGGTTTCCAGTGTGAGCAAGTCAGTAGGGGGAGGGAGTCAGGCAGTGGGCTGGAATCTGAAGAAAGATCACAATGGGTGACTGTGGGAGCAAAGATATGACCTGGACTTGTATTGGAGGAATGCATCCCAAGGTCTAGGGGCAGGCCAGGCCAAAGGAGCTGAGGCCCAGCTTATGTGAAGAGGGGGAGGGATCCAGGGCATTCCTCGGATTTTCATATTGGCTGAAGATGGATGACAAAAAGAAGGAAGGGATGGGGAGCTGCTCTAGGAAGAAAGATGATAGTTGAATCTTAGTCATGTTGTATTTAAAGTCACAATGGAATATGCCGGACAATAAAAGAGGCATAACAGCTCCACACTGGAGATGGGGAAACTGAGGCTAAGAGAAATCAAAGGTAGTTGTCAATTTCCTCACACTGTGTAAGACCAATGTTAGCCCTTGAGGAAGGGAGGTGTCCCTTCTGACTATCCCAGTCACCCTTCCTCACTGCCCCCTCCTTCGGGGGTGATATGGGGCTTTCAGGATGTGTGGCTCCCACCCTGCCATCCAGCAGCCAGAAGTTCAGCTAGAGGGAGTTGGAGAAAAGCAAGGCCAAGCAGAACGATCTCAGGCTCCCTCCTGGCCTGCAAGTTTGGCAGTTGCAAATAGCTGCTTTTATTGGTACCAATCGTGTGTCAGATAGTTTAAACTTATTTTGCCTAATTATCCTAACAAGCCTAGTGAGGGAAGCACTATTTTTATTCCCATTTTACAGATGGAAAACCAAGGCCCAGAGAGGTTACTTTGCCCAAGTCACACAGCAGAGGATGAAAGCCTCTAGTATTGTGCCCAGGGCTGTTGGGTTTCCAGAGCACATGCTCTCCACTACTTGACTATCTGTCCATGTGCCACTCTTCTGGGCAGAGGAGAGCAAAGAAAGATGGGAAGGAGGCAACAGAAGGCTCTGACTATGGTTAGAACCTGCTGTTACCCTCAGGAGCTATGGGGGGCAAACAGGAACTGAGGGTCCAAGGTGGAGACCAGGCCTTCTTGTTTTGGTGAACAGACTCTAAGGTGTCCTTCCCCCACCACGTCTCTTGACTGCTGCTGTTTGTCCTTTGTGTAACTTCCTCCCCTTTGGTCTGGATGGCACCTGTGACCAGCCTCTAACCGGTAGGACATGGCAGAAATAATGGGCTGTCACTCCCATGATTTTGTTAATTAGGACTGTGTCTCAGTGGCAGACTTGCTCTAGATCCCCCCCTTGCTGTCCTGATGGAGTAAGTAGCTTTTTTGGAGAAACCTATGTGGCAAGGAACTTTGAGCAGCCTCTAGGCACTGAGGGCAGCCCCAGACCACAGCCAGCAGGAAGAGTGGCCCTCAGTCCTATGCTCGAAAAGCAGAGGACTCTGCCAATAGCCTGAGCCTGGAAGCAAGTTCCTCCCCAGTGAGCTTCCCAAGAAGAGCACAGCCCAGCCAGTACATTGCAACCTTGTGAGCCCCTGAGCCATACCTGTGCTCCTGAGCTGCAGAAACTGAAGAGAATAGATGTGTGTCATTTTAAGCAGCTAAGTGTGTAATGACTTGTTAGGCAGCAGTAGACCTTCCCTTCAAAACGCTGGCAGAACAGGCCTGGGGCAGGGATGGAAAGATGCAAGGAAGGGAGGGCAAAGGAGGTGAGGGTGGTGGCACTTTGAAGGCCCAGAGCCTTCCGTGGGCCCCAAAGCCCCATCCAAATGCAGAATGCTGTGGTGGAAGTTGGGCCGCAGGGCTCTTTGGACTGCTCCCCAGTCCCACAACCACTAAAGCTGAGTGTGACCCTCACTGCTTCCCCCAGCATGCAGGTAAGAGTTCTGTGGCCATATGTTGCAGTTTGCCTGACTGGGATTCTCCATTGTCCTGGCGGTGATCAGCACAAGCGTGCTGAATGCCTTGCCCACTCAATACTCCACAGTCAGCCCTCACAACTTGCTGCATGCTAGCTCTTCATGGGGGTGCCCATGGGCCTAGTCGGCCACTGCCTAACTCTCCACAACCCTCCAGCAGGCCTGTGTCCTCCAAATAGCTGTCTTCCTGGCCACTGCACCCTCCCTGCTGTCCCCACTCTTGAAGGACCAAGCTGGGGTCATCTGTGTGCTTGGGCCCCAGGCTAGGCAGGCCCCAACTGAGTGTAGCAACTGATGTCCCCACAAAATGAAACATTTGATTTTTTTTCTCAAAGGGCCTCCTGCCTGGAGGCTCTGGGATGAGTGGATGCCTCTTCGCCTGAAGCGCACAAGCTACATGATCAGGGAACTTCAATGAAACCAGCTGGGGCCAATCTCTTGTTCTGTTTAAATTCCTGCAGTGAACCAGAATGGACTTTGCCTTGCAGAATACCACACAAAACCAAGCCCCAATTTTCATTTCTTACTGATTCATAATCCAAATTGAGTCCAAAGGCTGTTTTGGAAAAACCAAAAAGAAACAAAGGAGCTACCTAAAACAAACAAGCCATGAGTTGCATTTTCTGACACTGCCGGGCTGGAAGAAAACCAAAGCATAAAAGTATGCTTTACGCCAAGCCTGAACTGAACTAATACTTTCTTCTACCCAAGCCCTTGGCCTGGTTTTCCTAGCTGGAAAGGAGCAAGATGGTGCAAGATCTGGAATCTATGCCATTCTTTCTATCAGAAGTATCCAGGAGTGAGAACCAGCATTGGCCAGGCCGCGAGGCAGGACGCAGACCTCCTCAGAGCCTGGGCCTTCCTCTCCTCAGTGCCACACCATGAAAGCAGAGTGAGGGAAGTCCTTCCTGGGGCACTGGGCCTGACCACCAGGAGGGCAGGCCAGGACTGGGCCCCCACAAGGTCAGGAAGCTCTGTCCCTGGGGCAGAAGTGCCAGATGGGTAAGCCAGGAGGCAAGTACCAGGCCTGCAGGAAGGGAGGCAGCATGGGCATGGGGGACATGCTGATTCAGAGTCCAAAGGCCTGAGCATGAGCTCTGCCAGAGGCTGACTCTAGCTGGAAACTTCGGCCAATCACACAGACCATCTAAGCCTCGGTTCCCTCATATGTAAAGTGGGGATACAGTTTTCCTGCCTGCCTCATAGGGCTATTGTGAAGATCAAAGGGAAATAAATCCTGTTGGCCCAGCATAGGGCTGTTACCGGGAAGGCTTGCAGTTCCAACCAGGTGTCCCATAGTACCTTCACTTCTTCTGAGTGGAATGAGCGGCGGAAACCCCCCTCCCTCCCAGTCATGGGGGCAAGGGAGGAGGAAGAGGAGCAAGAGGCCTGGGCAGAGCTGCTACTTGGACACCCCATCATGAGTGTCCTGAGGGGTGGTGGGTGGAGAGAGACCAATGCCTGTGTCCTGTTTCCCAGCAGGAGCTGGTGGCTGGAAGCCAGGGCCAGGTTGGGGGATGGAGCATGGGGGTGGCCAGAGGTAGCAGAAGACTGGGGCTGGGTTAATGAAGTATGGATTGACTGGTCCAGGAGCTGATTAGCTCTGGCATTGGGCTTTTCCTGAGCAGTGGCAGCAGAATCAATACTAATCCCTTGATCCCATTAAGGGGCTCCTGCGGGTCTCTGGGACAAAGTCTGTGCCTCTCTGAGAGAGGCACTTTCTGAGGCTAGAAGGTAAAGCTGGAGCCTTGACCAGCATCCTTCCCACTATCTTCTTTTAAAACTTCCCCTATTTCTGCCTCCTGTTGCCACATCCCTGCTCCTATGCTCAAAGGTCTGGTGCCTTCCCTAGCCATCCTAGTTTCCCCATCCCCCTCTGACTACCCCAACCTCCTTCTGGGCCCCAACCAGTGGAACTGGTTATGCTTCTGCATGAGGAGGCTTCAGCATCTGCCTTGTCAGCCCCAGGGGGACTCAGGCTCCCTGATGACAGAGGACGGCTTCACACATACAGCAGAAGCTCTCTTAACCAAGCCTTTCCTCAACTGGCTTAGCTTACTACTAATGCTCTCCATTCCATCTGTAAAGCACATTAACAGATGCGTGTGCAAGCATAATGCTGGACCTCCCCTCTGGCATCCCCCTCTCCCTGTGCTTACACAAGATGAGCTTCATACTTGCTGAGAGTCCATAGTGTTTGCTACCAAACAGTTTACAATGGACATGCTTGCTGTCACCATTGTGGGATATTATACGAACCATGAAACATGAACTGGAAAGAAATAAATGTGCTGTTTCTATGAAAACTTAAGTTGAATGCTCTCAAAGTTACTCCATAAGGTGAGTCTAGGGAAAAATTCTTGAAATTAGGTGAAGATTGGTGGGAATAGTCATAAAAACTCTAAAGGATACTACACTTGAATTGTTCACCAAGTGTCCTTCCGGTCTCAGACTAATTCAAAGAAACCCACACTGGAGGTTACAGGCAGTATGCTATGGTGTGGATGATGTCAGAAAGGCAACATGGGACTCACCTCAGTTGTCTCTTGGCCCAAGAAACAGCCTCAACTCTGTGTCAAAAAAGCAGAAGTGCTGCAAGCTAGCCAGTGCTGAGTGGTTTGGATTTGTGGAAAATGAGCTCATTATTGTTCAGTAGTGAGAAAACATCACTTATTGAGCTCTTGGCTGTTTAAAAGTTACTTGTCTTAAGTTGAAATGTGTATCCTATGTGTGCATTTTGAAGGACTCTTCACTTTAATGGATTCTTTTGACCAACTGACTACTATTCCCAATCTTATTGGGTAACATGACTTTATCATCCTCCAGAGACAAGTGGCTTGGATGGTTTCTGAGCTTGTTTGTGACTAGTCTCTCTCTCTCTCTCTCTCTCTCTCTCTCACACACACACACACACACACATACACACACACACATACACATGCACTCTCTGCAACATTAGAACTCATCACACATCACCCTGCGTGATGCTGTGGGAGCCTCACAGACACCTGTGTTAAGTCCCTCCTTCCCTCTGGGCTGTGAGATGCTGGAAGGAAACCCTCACCTCCCTCCCCCATGCTGCTGCATTGCCCATAGAACCTAACACATGGGGCGCTTGGGTGGCTCAGTCGGTTAAGTGGCCAACTTCGGCTCAGGTCACCATCTCACAGTTCGTGGGTTCAAGCCCCACATCAGGCTCTGTGCTGACAGTTCAGAGCCTGGAGCCTGCTTGGGATTCCGTGTCTCCCTCTCTCTCTGACCCTTCCCCTCTCATGCTCTGTTTCTCTCTGTCTAAATAATAAATAAAAAAAAACATTAAAAATTAAAAAAAAAAAAGAACCTAACACAGTGCCTGCCTACTACAGATGCTGGGTTAGTATTTGTTGAATCTAATTAAATAAGCCTCTTCTTCAACGACTAGGGGCATTGATGAGGTTTTCATTTGAACACCTGTAGGCTCAGAAGGAAACCTTTCCATGCATTTGGAATCACCCAGTCTTGAAGCCAACATGAATCTAGCTCTGCCACACCAGGCCCAGCATCTCCTGTCCAGCCTGACTGGCTCTGCCCCAGTCTCGGACACTTCCTTCTGGGTTCCCATATCCCCTAGTTCTCACACACAGCCTATGACACCCTAAAACCCATAGACAAATTCCTGTGTCTTCCCAGACATGGCCAATCATCATAGCTAATTGGTCCTTAAATCATGACTAAGTTCCATGAATGTTAGGTTGACTTCCAGCCTTGAATGCCCACCTAACCCCCACTGTTCTCAACAGAACATTTCTTTATCCTCATAGAGGCCTAACTGTTTGAACCTCACATTGCTAAAATGGCAAAACTAAAAATTCATTAGAACACTCCCTATCCAGCCTCTATATTTTAAGATGAAGGTGGAGGCTAAGGAGAGTAAGTAATAGTCCCTCAGTGAAGGGGGACACTGTCCACTATCCAGAACACTGTCCAGGCCACTGCTGCCCCATCTCCCTACCACTGCCTCCAGGCACTCTGCTTCTGTCACCAAATGACCATCCCCCACTCGGCCCTATATCTTCCACCCACAGCACAGCCTTTGTGTCCAGTGGAGGCTTCTGAGGGCACCAGGAGGGTGGAAGGGCCTCCTCATATCTGCACTTACTGAGGGACAAATGACAATTGAGGCTGGTCACAGACACCAGTGACAAGTATCAGGTGGGGAGTCATAGCCCCAGCAGGTCTCTGCAGTTTCCTCTCAGCCACCCCTCACAGCCTCCACCCAAACCTTCCTCAATATCCCATTCTCCCTGCCCTTGCCACCTCCTCTCTGCTGGCCTCTGAGTGTGGCCAAGCCCCTGCTCCATCTTTGTGTTGATTCTTCTAAAGGCCCAGAGCAATTCTGGGGTCTGAGCCTGTGACCACAAGCTAGCTACTGCCCTTCCACCATGCAGAAGCAGCAGGCTGTGGTGCGGAGGCCACCCTTGCAGTCCTATCTCACAGATCTGGAGTAGGGGTAAGTGCAGCCCCCTGCCCCAGGCCCCATTTCCCACAAACCTGACCCCTGCTGGCTAGCTGGCTTTCTCCAAGGGTGGGGGCTCTCTCTGTGCTGCTTAATAACTGCCTGGTAATTAGCTCCACGATTTTGCTACTATGCTTATAATAGCCTCCATTAAAGTTATGGGGTTTTCAAGCCGAAATGGCTTCCAGAGTAATTAATGCACAACTGGGTTTATTGCTAAGTTTATTTTTAGAGCTTTTCTCCCTCATCCACTCCTCCCTTTCCTTTCATAGATGTTTTGGCCAAAAAGACTGGATGGGATCAGAACTGTCTCTCCAGAGCCCTCTTGTACACTTGCCTGCATCCTTCCTCACCCTGAACCTGCTTCCTGCTCCCACCTCCAGGGAGCTGCTGGGACCCCACAGTGGAGACAGCTGTCATGGAGGAGAGTGGCTGTGAAGCAGCTTTCAGCCAGGGCCTGTGTGTGGACTTGTGCTGACCCTGCACCTGAGCTGGGTTCAAGGCTCTGGGGCCTGGAACCTCTCTTCCCACACTCCTGCAAACAGCATAGAGCCAAAGGGCCTGGACTTATGTTTGGGTCCACCATGACCTTATTGATTGCAACTTCAGACAAGTCACTGATCCTCACTGGGCCTCAATGATTTCCTTGTGAAATGGGGTTACAATAGCACCTATGGCCAGTGGTCCATGAGGATCGAACATGAAGTATTGAGTGTCATTTCTGGACACCACCAAGCACTACATAACAGCTTGTTATTACTAATGACAGCTCAAGCAGACAAGCAGGAGGTTAAGCAGGTGCCAGAGGAAAGAGACTTGGGATAAAGAGGCTGCTCGGAGAAAAAAGGTGTAAAAGCAGGCACCTGCACTATGAGCAGGCTGGATGTGCATGCAACAAATTGGCATGGAGCTTGCCTCTCCGTTGCTTTCTCCATCCTGGAATTAGGACCCTCCCCAAGATGAAGGACCTTTGGAAAGGCTCCTTTTTGAGTCACCAAGAACCCAAAGGAAATCTTCCAGTCAGGCCTCTTAAAATCTTCCCTGTCTTCCATCAAATGTGGCCTAAGATCACCCAGCCAAACCAAGGCCCTGACTCAGCCCTTTGCAGCCTTGTCAGTGGCCTTGGAGTGGGGGGATCGGGCTGCGGTTGGGGGTGGCACAAGGTCACTCCACTTCATAATACTTAGCATATGAGATCCAGACAGGCCTCCTAGGATGGACACTGGGCTCTGTCACCTGGAGGGGCCATGAAAAAGGCGTTGTAGGAGACACAGCACACACCCCCGAATTATTCTCCCTGCCCTGTATCCACATTGTTTGTCCCTGCCAGCAACATTTAACCTCAGTGGATCTTCCATTTCCCTGAGGAAGTCGGGGTATCCTGTTTACCTCCTGCCTGTGAGGAGACATTAGAGGCCGAGCAGGTCTCTGGTGGTAAGTGGCTGGCTGGAACATGCTGGCTGACCCTGGAAACCACAGTGCTCTTTACTGGATGACATACCTGGTTCTTCCATAAGGTGACAAAACTGTTTGGAGAGAGGACCAGACAAGGAGAAGAAAACATACTGTTTCCAAATCTGGGGTTGGGGGATTGGGGGGCAAAATTCTCCTTGGCCATGGCTCCTGATGCTGCCAGAGATGGAAAGCATGTGCTACCTGGAGCTGGATTGGGCAGCTGGCCTCTCTGAGGCATATCACTGCACAGTGCTGGACACTAGAGGTGGTGAGCACACCAGGACAAGCCAGGGGCTGCCCAGGGCTGATATCTCCCCTCCCCCTTTGCAGATCCCATCTGCATCTTACACAGGGCTCAGCAGAGAAGGGACAAGAAAGGCAGAGAATAGGATGTGACAGTTTCCATGGTGGTTGTGAGGGCTCTGTGCCAGCTCTCTTTGTCATCCAAGACAACAAGGCCCAGAGAAGGATGCTGCTGGCGGACCCTCTGCAGAACTGAGAAGAAATTCAAGCAGGGTCACCCTACTCACAGAAGGGGTGTCTCTCCCAGGGCTCCTGTTGCTGCCATTTTGAGTGCTGTCTCATCAGGGTATGGCAGCCCCTACAGGGACCATCTCTTCACCTTGCTGATACCCAAGCTATGCAGAATTCACAAGAACTTCCTATTGACATCAACAAAGAGAAGGCACTTGATGCATGTCCTCCCGGGGCCTGTTCCCAAAACATCTCCTGTTGGCCCTCACCCCAACGCCTACCCCTTTATCTAGGCTATGAAGAAACCATCTGGATACACAGGTGAACACCAGAGTAGCCAATGTGTCTTGAGCACTCACTATATACACGAAGCACGATTCTGTGGCTTTTGTGGGATTAACTCATTTAATTCTGAGCTTTGTGACATAGGTAGTGATAGTACCCCATTTCATAGGTGAGAAAACAGAGGCAGAAACAGTTGCCATAACTTGGTAAAGGACATATGGCTTTTCGGTGGCAGAGTTCGGGTTTAAACCAAGACTTGTCTGAAAGCCGTGCCCTTAACCTATGTGCCCTGATGGATCATGTAACGGGGCAGCACCATGTCCCCATGCTTGTGGGAGACAGACACTGGCTTCATCCAGACAGGCAAGCCGAAGCAGTCCTCAGGGAGAAGGCAGTGCAGGCTCCACTATGAAAACCCCAATGCTGTGAGCCCTGCAGCCAGGCTCTGCCCTTCTGGGCATCTCTCCCCCCACCCCCAGGTCTCTGGCCATCCTTTTCTGCTCTCTCTTGCAGGTGTCCACTTCACAGGGTTCCTGATCGTGCCCCTGGACAGCCACCCCTTCGCAGTCTCCAGTCTGACTGGACTCTGCAAACCTGCTTCCGCAATGGGTGGGTTGTGAGCGCTGGTAAGACCTGCTAGCCAACATTCGGCTTCTCTGCTCTCCCTGTGCCTGGCCTGCGCGGCCCATTCCTGTTCTTTTTTCCCCTGTGCTCGCCACTGTCTGCTGCCATCGCCCCTGGGGCCACCCTTCTCCCGACCTTGCCGATGCTCAGGTAACGAAGAACTGTGGGCCCAGCCAGCCTTGGAGATGCCGAAAAGACGGGACATCCTTGCGATCGTCCTCATTGTACTGCCCTGGACACTGCTTGTCACCGTGTGGCACCAGAGCACCATCGCACCTCTGCTCACCGCACACAAGGGTGAGCCCCCCAACCTCTTGCCTTGGCCCCAGCCAGGCTTCTGTAATAAGAATGACCACAGCTGACATAGATGTAGTTTGTATTTTCATTTACTAGGCAGCTGGGAAGAGCCATAGGATGATCCAGGCCAATGATGTTACCTTTTGGGGGGTCTTGGTCCCTTTGGGAATCTGATGAGTGCCAGCACACACATGCACACACAGAGACACATACACATGCACAGAGACACACATGTATAGAGACACATGCACAAAGGCATACATGCACAACTCTGCATCTAGTCTCATGATGTGTAAGGACTGGTTGCTCTCAGCTCTGAATGGGGAGGGATGGATGGACAGAGTTTCTGTCCTGTGTTTTAAAACCATTCAGGGAGAGCATATTGTTTGCTCCTCTTTTCCTGCTTGGGCAACCCTGATATAGTCCTACCTAGTGAAAATAGACCTGGAAAGAGAAAAAGTCCTACAAGGCACTCATGGATGAACAGACTGAAACCAGCTTCTCCTGACTCTGAGTTTAGGGCTTTCCCTCCAACCAAGTTGCCTCTCCTTCTCCCACTGGGCTCCCTTTACCCTTCCTCCTTCCATGTACCCCACTTCTGGCCTGCCCCATCATTCCTCAGTCTTTCATCTCACGCTCTTCTTTCCTACCCACCCCATGCATATGCAGACTCAATATTGTAGGACAGCAATTCTCCTATTGAAATGCACATCATATTACATGGGAGACATGATAACATACACAAGCACCCAGGCTCATCCCAGAGAAAGAGAGGACAGCCCTGGAATAGCCTGTAAATATATGTGTAGCTCATAACCCTGAGTGATTTGGATGCAGGCAGTACCCAAGAATCATAGTCTGAAGCCAGGCTGTTCCACAGTTACACAGTGTGGCCTGCTCAGCCCCAGCAGTTCCTGAAGCTTCCATGAGGAAGATTTTCCAGGCTGAAGATCGCATAATTCCACTGACCCATGCTGGGCACTTAGAGCCTCTCCTGACATTTATCCTCCAACATCTCTCTTTGATGCTCATCATTTGGAATTGTTATCCTACAACTACATCATTCCAGAAGGTTTAAAGTTACCATACACCAAGTGACATAATATCATGTGTATTCCATTCTTGGCAGAGCTCTAGGGTCAGAGGTGTTGGGATGTTTTGCTAAGCACTGATGCTGCTGCCTGAGGATGGGGAGCTGGCATTCTGTGTCCTCAGAGTATGCCAAGAGGGCTGAATGAAAGCTGCAATGAAATAATGTCAGGGGTGCTGGGAGGCCTTTGTGACTCAAAGGTTTCAGAAACCCTGAAGCCAGCGCTGTGGCCAGGTCAGAATGCATGGAGAACTTTCCCAGGGCCCAGACCTGCCTGTTTAGAATGATTTAAATGGAAGATGGGTGGGGGAAATGGCTCTAAATCTTCCTTCCCAGTACTCAGTTTCCAAAACTTCACTGACTGCAGGATAAATTAACCCTTTTATCAATCTTGGTCAGAATCCTCATCACCCATCTCTCTTTCCTCCACCTTGGTCTGTTTTCCCAGTTTGACCTAAAACTCCTCCAAAAAGTCACCTTTGATCAACAGAGGCTGAGCTAGTCTTCCTATACCTGCATTCACACACCAGGGGGCGTGGTGTTCCCCACTGCATGTCTTGTGCCCTTGGCTTGTGTGAACTCCCTAATAGCCTGGAGCTGGTCTATTAGCTTCTGGGTGCATCTGTACCTCCTCCCAGAGCCCAGTGTCAGACCTAATATATGAACTGCACACACTCCATGTGCTAAGGACAGTGATGGGAAGGAGGGGAGGTGACAGAATGGCTGATTTCCAGCATCCTCCCTGGAAGCATACTTCAACCTGATCACGAGAATGCTTATTTCATCCTTTCTCTAGGTGCAGAAGCCATGCAGAAGTAGAGCTGGCAACTGCCCTCCTTTTAAACACGAGGAAATGATAACAACTGCCTAGCAGTGTTCTGAGTCCTTTACATATATTGACTCATTAATCCACATAGTAACTCAATAAAATAGATGCTATTATTAGCTCCATATTGTAGTTGCTAAAACTGAGGCACCAGAAGTTAAGTAACCTGCTCAAGGGCAATAGTTAATGCCAGAACTGGACAGGGTCTGAGCCCAGCATTTGGATTCCTAGGTATGCCCTCTGAAAATTACCACCTCTTAGGTATGCCCTCTGACCATTGCCACCTCCTAGGTATGTCCTCTGACCATTGCCACTTCCTGCTGAGATCGTGTAGAGCAGTGAGGGCCACACAGTTGTTCACACAGAAAGACATAACTTGGAGAGGAGGCGCTCATTAAAATCAATACCAATGACCCTGATTTGTCCTCTTGACAGGATTGCTAGCTTCACTAATGAGGAAAATGTCCAGGATGTAAGATAAAGCTTGGTAATTAGAGCTGCCCCAACCGAAACAGGTTGCCTTCAGGACAGAATGGGTTCCCCATGCCTGTGAGTGTTTTACCAGAGGCCAGGCCTCTGCAAGATTTCACACACTGCCCCACATGGTGTTCTTGGGGAGATATGTATAAACACTAACTGGATGCTTGCACAGTTAGGGTCAATGGTATGGTTAGTCTCTCAGATGTTTGAATGAGTGTCTAGAAAGTGCAGATCAGGAGATTGACATCAAGCAGCAGAAGAGCTAAAACAAGTGTCCACGCTGTCTTTTTGTGTAGGTCAAAATTTAAGAATATCTAAAAGCACAAACAACAGGTTCAGGATTCAAAATTATCTTGGCAACTATAGGCATAAGATTAAGGTTGAGATTCTGCACCAAGATTCATAAGACCAGGAAGAGAGAGGCCCCACTTGAGTAGAGGGTTTGTGGAAAATTGGGTGGAGCTAACCTCACACTCTGTGAGATCCACAGTGCACTGCGGCTTGGAAAACACTAACACTGGGGCATTGTGGCATTTTCACCACTGCAGGTGGCAGTGCCACGGTGCTATGCAACCCCAATGGAGTGGGGGGGGGGACAGGAGTGGCAAGTGCAGCTCTGGCCATATGGGGAGGGCACTAGGGTAGGAATCATCAGGACACTTTGTCATATAAAACCCCACACATTTAAGAAGTGAGAAGGCAGTCTTGGAATTTGGCCAGCCACATTCAAATAGCTACAGAGCTGTCAAATGTGAGAAGGAGGAAGAGGTTATTTCTGTGTCATTTCTGGAGTCAGAACTGGGGAAATGCCCAAGAGAATTCCAAGGAAGCAGCTTTCTGGGTTACCTGTAAAAGGTAGAGCCCCAGGCAGTTTTCCGAAGACATTCCTCCAGGAGGAGCAGAGGGGAGGTGTATCTTAGCAGAGTGGGTGGCATCCTGCCCAGTACCTGGGGCAGAGCCAGGCCTGCGCGGCCCATCCCCACACCGTGTGTCTCCCAACCCCACAGATGATGGTAGTGACCCCCGGCGAGACGCGCCGCCTGGCGCCGACCCCAGGGAGTACTGCATGTCTGACCGCGACATCGTGGAGGTGGTGCGCACCGAGTACGTGTACACGCGGCCCCCGCCGTGGTCAGACACGCTGCCCACCATCCACGTGGTGACGCCCACCTACAGCCGCCCGGTTCAGAAGGCTGAGCTGACGCGCATGGCCAACACGCTGCTGCACGTGCCCAACCTTCACTGGCTGGTGGTGGAGGACGCGCCACGCCGGACGCCGCTGACCGCGCGCCTGCTACGCGACACGGGCCTCAACTACACGCATCTGCACGTGGAGACGCCCCGCAACTACAAGCTGCGCGGCGACGCCCGCGACCCGCGCATCCCGCGGGGCACCATGCAGCGCAACCTGGCCCTGCGCTGGCTGCGCGAGACCTTCCCGCGCAACTCCAGCCAACCGGGCGTGGTGTACTTCGCTGACGACGACAATACCTACAGTCTGGAGCTCTTTGAGGAGGTATGGGACGGGGCAGAAGGCTGGAAGGGGGCGGGAGGATGCCGGTGGGGGGCCTCTGGTGTGGGGGCCCTTTGGAATGGGCAAGGAGGGAAACCGTGGGGTGGAGTGAGCAGTGCCCCCTGGGGTCAGTGTAGACTGCAGGCAACCCGAGAAGGGATGGATAAACTCGCTGCAGACTTCTGCCTCAAGGGAAGAAAGGAGGGGATGGAGCACTTAGAACAAAGTTTTGGCCTTAGAGGCATGGCCTCAAGTGGGGTCATTCTATGTGCAACAGTTTGTCCTTGGGTCTTGGGAGTCATGGGAGCCTGGGCCAAGGGAAAGAGTCATTTCAGACTCTACATTGGGAAGACAGAGACAGCAGGAGAGAAAGCTAGACTGCAAGTCTTGTTAAGAAGAAGCATTTCAGCGGGCGTGAGAGGTCAGGGCTTGCTTATGACAAGGCAGGTTCCTCTGCAGTTGTCCACCATGGGGAATGCATCTGGAGACAGGGCTGGGCATAGAGTTAATTGATTTCCCCTTCTCTGGGGACAGGCACCACCCCCTATTAGCAGTCCCACGTTTCCTGACTCTGGATCCCCTCTTGTAGATGCGCAGCACTAGGAGGGTGTCTGTGTGGCCCGTTGCTTTCGTTGGTGGCCTTCGGTACGAGGCCCCACGGGTCAACGGGGCTGGGAAGGTGGTCGGCTGGAAGACAGTGTTCGACCCGCACCGACCATTTGCAATAGACATGGCTGGATTTGCAGTCAACCTGAGGCTCATTCTACAGCGTAGCCAGGCCTACTTCAAGCTGCGTGGCGTGAAGGGAGGCTACCAGGAAAGCAGCCTCCTCCGAGAACTTGTTACCCTCAATGACCTGGAGCCCAAGGCAGCCAATTGCACCAAGGTAAACACTCAGCAGAACTGGCAGGTATAATGCAAGCTTTTCCCAGGCCATCCAAATGCTCCCTACAGATCAGAGGGAAGGAAATAAAGACCTCAAAATTGCCTTGCAAAGGACCAGCCTAGAGCCATGCCTCCTAGAACACCCTCCCAGGAAGGTAGCTTATCCCCGGTCAGGCCATCATGCTAAAGCACAGAAACGGAGAGGTGGCAGTCAGTGAGGAAGACCAAGGACCAAGGGTTGCATCCCCTCCCAAGCTTCAAAACAGCCTGGCTCAAGACACTTGTGCCCACATATGCATGAATGTGTGCATGCCTGGGTGCATGCACATGGGCATACACATGGGTGTATGCACATGGGCATACACATGCCTGCATGCACATGTGTACACACACACACACACACACACACACACACACTCCGTCTAGTTTGGGCTGCTCCAGCTAGGGCCAGGACTATCACCTGGCTGAGCTGAAGCCTCCTGAAGAAATGTCTCCCTCTCTAGAGAGACCCATCAAGAAACACAGGGGAAAATGAGAAGTAAGAAGAAATTTTGGGACTTAGTTGTCTATTTTCTGTAGCTGCACACTTCATGTTTCCAACAGATAATTTGAATGCATCATATATACAAACAGCAAGAATGAGGGGGAAGGTAGAAATAAAGAACAAGGATAGAATGGAGGGGCAGCAGAAGTACTTGTGGAGTATGGGAGGGAGCAGGGTGGGGGCAGGGTGAGGTTAGGGGGGCCTGCCCCATGTTGTTTCATGTCTCTGGACATACAGATCCTGGTCTGGCACACACGGACAGAGAAGCCGGTGCTGGTGAATGAGGGGAAAAAAGGCTTCACTGACCCCACTGTGGAGATCTGAGCCCCAGGATACAGGTATGGCAGTGACAAGGGTAGACAGACAACACACTGGGCAGGGGCACTGCAACTGTGGATGTGGAATAAATCTGCCAAGGCTTTTCCTCTTGGTTTTTAATTATGGGAGGACGGGGCAAATGCAGCAAGAGTGGAAGAGGCATAGCTGAAGTCCCCTTCCCATTGTGCCACCTGTAAGTTCACAGGAGCCAACTTCCCCTGCACAGCAGGGTCCTTCTGCCACCAGCTCCTTTGAAGGCCTCACCTTCTAGACACAGCTTTATGACATCCTCCTGTCATTACTGCTGCTATCGTGGCCATGACACCAGTCCCATTGCAAGGCATTGCTATGTGGACTCCTTCTCCAGGCTTTGTCTTTCCCTGTGGGTCCTCCTCAGCCGTGCTGCTGTGTCAGGGACCCCTCACTTACTGCTTCCACCTCACCAAGCACATCCATGTGTCTCTTAATAGCGACAGTGTAGCACATTAATAAAAGCATGGAACCCAGAGCCTAGTTCAGCCTCCAGGCCTACCACTTTTTACACTTTGACGTTACTTTCTTTCTCTAGACCTGTTTCTTGATCTGTAAAATGGGTTGTTAGGGGCACCAAGAACAATCCTTAGTACATAAAGAGTCTTATGTAAGTGTTGCTACTTTTATTTGATTCTTTAAAACTTTCTATTGAAGTAGGCCACAGGATTTGTCTACATTTTAGAGGTAAAGAAATGGTATTCAGAAAAGCTAAATGAAGTAAATTGTGCCACCTATTTGTCCAAGTCAGGAATTTATGGGCTTTTCTATAATCTCATCCCAGAGGTGGGAGCTCAGACAGTGGAATACACATCTGTCCTCTGGCCCCAGAGTTAAGTTTAAGTTCTGTATCATGCTTGCAGCTGCCCTTCCCACAGGAGACCATGGGGTGTCAGTCTTACCTGTTTTGTGCCTTGAACCAAAATATCAACTTGGACAGTGCCACTGAAAATGCATCCATACAGAGCCCCATTCCCTGCCTCCTCACCTTGTTACTGGAAGGACCTGTCCCCACCCGCCTCTCAATAAGGGATTCACAGAGGACCCTAGGGGTTGGGCTCTGTGGAGCTCCTGGGTGAACCCTGATGGGGGCTCATGATTGGGCAGTTTGGCCAGACTGGCTGCCCCTCAACTGCCTCCCTGCTTAAACGCCTCACCCATATTCCTCTTCTCCCTTTCACAGGAGCCTCCTTCTCAAACCTTGTTCCTGGCCTTCCATCCTCTCCCCATGGCTGATGGTCCCTCCAAGGCAAACTCCTAAGGAATCACCATCACCCTCCTTTCTATTCTGGGGGCTTCAGAGAGAGCCCAGCCTGATGCCAGAACAAAGGACAGAGAATTTAAAGCACAGAAATCCCAGACCTGTTGTTCTCTTCCATCCAGCATGACCAAGGGCCCAGCTGCTAGCCAAGTCATGCCAACCAGCGAGCCAGTGCCCTGGCACACCTCCCCAGAGCTTCCTGCACTGACAGGGCCTGAGGCAGCAGATGCAGTGGGCACTTAAGCCCTGGAGTGATGCCAGGCTGGGAGAGAGATGAAAAGACCCTGGCTGTCAAGTGCAGCGTGGCCTTGCCTGGCTCCCTGCTCCTGGGGCATAGCACGACTGCACAGGCCACCTGGCCAGGGAATTCTGAAGACCGGAGAGCAACCCCCTGCCCAGGCATCAGGAACATCACCCCCCCCCCCTTCCTCGGAGAGCTACTCTCAATAGACATACCTCTCTGGCTTTCCTCTGGTTTGTATTTCCAGAGCATAAGGCTGTCTTTGATCCCAACAGGCAACACCTTGCATGAGGGGAGCCTGAGCCTGCCATCAGGCTCCCCCATACCTCAGGCTGTGGTGGGAGTGGAGTCCCTTACTCTGGCCCCACATCCCTCAAGCCTGCTCCTTCCAGCACAGGGAAGGGGGTGGGCCCTCAAGCCAGTACAGGTCATGGACTGACCTGGACTAAGATCATGTGGGCCCCTGCCTAGACACTGCCTCCCCTTTGCCCACTGGGCTTGAGGGCCCCTTGTCTGGGCTGGGATTGGGGAGGGCAGGAGCCCTCTTTCTGGAGCTCTTGAGAACCACAGACCTCAGGGGCTGAAGTGAGCCAGGGGTGGGCAAGGCGGAAAGGGGAGGGAGGCAGGGGCTATTCCACACTCTTTCCTTCACCTGTTTGGGGGAGGCAGGGGCTTGGGGTTAGCAGAGGGACTTGTGGAAAAGAGGCAGAGATCATTTGGACCATGAGGGGAAAGGAGACCTGAGCACACTCTACTTTGGAAATCATTCTATTGTAAACACAAAATGGGAACAAAACCTTCCCTTCTCCCTGAGTTGGGAGCATGAGAACAAGCCTGCTGCTTGTTCCCTCTCCCCACCCCCACCCCCACCCCTGAGGAAGAACAGTGTGCATGTGCTACTTCCCTGCACCTGGAGGCTACTGACAGGGACAGCCCTCTGCTGGCCATCACTCATGCTCCTGAAAGTTGGAAGCACAATTTTCCTCCCAACTGGGGAAAAGGAAAGGCCTGAGCCTACTGAAGAGGTGTTTATTTTTTAACGCTAACAGCCCCCACTCCATTTAAACTCACAGGACCGGTCTGAGGATCGTTGAGAACCCACTCCTGAGTGAGTGGGTAGGATTCAGTCCAGCAACCTAACATTCAAAAACTAGCATTGGCTGCCTATTTTGAAATGGATTTAACTTCCCATGGCATTCGTGAAACTATCCAGTGGGATCATATCCCTGAGAACCCTGAGCCACCTTGAAGGACATTCCCAGCCCCTTACACTTTCGATGGTGGCTTTAGTATCAACCCCTCAGAATCAAGTGGGGTGGCATGGGAGGGGAGGGAGGAGGTGTGCACAGGGGACCCACCAAATGAGTGAATTCATGCCCAGGCATGGCACTGCCTCACTCACTGAAACCAGCCCTGATTGCTCAGGTCAGCCTGGCTGGTCTTAGGCCACCTTCTTAGCCAAAAACCCAGGGCTCATTTTTCAGGAAATTGGTAATGAACAACAAAATGGGATATTCTCTCTCTGTTTTTATTTTTATTTTTATTTTTTGGCAGATGCTATTTCTGTTGTTTTCACCTAATAGCCTCTCTTAGCTGCATGTATATTTATTTATAATTATAACCCTGGTGGACTGCAGCTTTCATCTTTGTTGGGAATGAGTTTGTTATCAATCAGAGTTGGGTCCATGACTACAATTTGTTTCCCAAACCCAGGGTGTTCCTGCTCCCCACCACAAAGGAGTGAGGCTGGGGTCTAGGAGCCACCAGAACAGAGCCTGGGGTGAGGGTGGAGCCTGTGCAGCTGCACCATCTGGTCTGTTTTAACTGTATTAAATTTGTTTCCAAAATTAAAAGTCAAACATGGTTTTTAACAGCCCTAATCCTCTGCAGCCCTGCCTTACTTTATTCTCATTTACTGCTTTAACTATCCAACAAGTATTTACTTGGCAGCTGCCTACTATGAGCAGGCATTATACTAGAAGCTAGCACAGAGCACTTGTCTTCATGGAGCTTCCCTCCTTGGGAGACGAGACAGATGGACACCAGGCATATCTACAGTATTTCAGATGTGATCTGGTCTAATGAGAAGTATGAAGCCAGATGAGGGTGTCAGAGTGTAGCTGAGCAGGAGCTGATCCCCTCTCTAGGGTGGTCAGAAAGGCCTCCCTGATAAGGGGACCCAGCAGAGTACAAACACACAGTTACCTGGATCAGGATTCCAGAAAACGGAACTCATTCCCATGTGGAGAGTACTTACTTAGCATGTTTAAAGACCAGCAAAAAGGCCAGTGTGCCTACAACTGACTGGCAAGATGGGAAGGGTTAGGGAGGAAGGTAAGATGGATGCAGTTGGTGGGGTGCACAGAATACCTTGGTCCTGGGAACCAGGGCAAAGCTTTTGGCTTCTCCTGCAAGTGAAAAGGGAACTGAGGCCATTGGAGGGTTTGGAGCAAAGAACCAACTGGCCTGTAAAGGAATCACTCCCCTTTCTGTGCTGACCATAAACAGAGGGCAGGGCAGGCTAGCAGAGGTGGCGCCTGCCATGATCCAGGTAGGAGATGATAGTGAGTCAGAAGAGCAAGCCTTGGGGTATAGAGAAGTGGTCAGGTTCTGGATGTGTCTGAGGTACAGCCAGGAGAATGGAGTGGTGCAGTGGTTGTGCAATACAAAATGGAGAAGCTAAAACCAATCTGAGACACAGAATAAAACTGCCATTTCCTGCTACGGTACAGAGTGCAGGAGGGATCATAGGGGAGTAATCAGACTTTGTCGTCACATGTAGGAGCAAGGTTGAGTGGACAGCCAGTAGGTCTGAAGCTAAGATGGAGATAAACATTGGAGACCATGAATGTCGAGGCTGTTTGCAAACTCTGGTTAGTGATGCCACCTCAGTGACTGTGGACAGAGTGAAGAAGGGGCCCAAGAGCGGACTTGGAGATGTGGGGGTTATGAGGAGTCTTCTAAAGATTCTGTGATGAAGCCATCCAGTAGGGAAGGTCTGGACAAACATGAATAAACTGTGGAAGATGAGCTGTGGCAAGGGGCTTTGACAGAGAGAAGCTTCAGGGTTAGATGGCAGATAAGAAGGTCAAGAATGGTAAGTTGGTGCAAGAGGACCAATGCATCCCTGCACAGATCTGGATAAAAGTAATTCAAGGGGATTCTGCACTTTATAAAAGGATTCACTGTAAGATTCATTTAAATACCAGTTCCCTATCACATCTTCCAACAAAGCCAACTTTTACATACACCTTTGTAAAAACACAGTCAGGTGTAAAGTAAAGTGCAGTGACACCGCTCCCAGTGCTGGCCACCCCCAAATAGTAGGACCCTTGAGCCCAGCACTTGTAACTGTCTGTCCTTGACCCAGGCTCAGCTCTTGGGCCCAGTCGCTACATACCACAAATGCCCTAATGCAGAGTCCTTTCCTTAGCCAAGCCCAAGATGTAAGCCATGGGGTGGCTGGGAGCCCCACAGCCTGCTATTCCCTACATGTCATTATGGACTCCTGGCATAGGCAGAATAGCCAACACCTGGAGAGGTGTTCGCTATTCAAGTTTGATTATTACTGGTGATAATTAGTTTGTGGCAGTACAACCCAGATGTTATTTGTAAGGAAAATTCACCCTCTGTAGCTAAGTCACATGTCGAGCTCTTGGCTATCTAGCAGATTCTTACAACTACCCACCAGCACCAGAGTGAATCTGTACTTGACTTCTCCTCTCCAAAGGCACTTCTGATCCACAATGACATTTCAGGCAGAATGAAAGTCAGGAGGAGGGTGGTAAGGAGCCAGGAGCTAGATCATCCCCAAACTGGCTAAAGTCAGTATCTAGATTCTCAGTGCCAGATGGATTAAATGGGTGCCTGGCCCCACAATGCCTTTGCCTGTGGTAAACGGGGGCACAGATGGGATCAGAAATATCACTAAAAAGGGTCTGATTCAATTCTTGCTTTATTGCAATTCAGGACAGTGAACCTGAGCCAAACGAGTGCACTTTATCCCTAGAACAACTACCTCAAATTTGGACAGACAATTGCAAAGAAAGGCTGCCTCTCCTCCCTCCTGCTTAGTTACAAGGATTGAAAGAGAGAGAGTGAGCTGGGAGAAGGAGAGAGACTTGGAAGCAAGGTCTGGGCTAGGCCTGTGGGCCCTGTGGCTACACCAACATAGCGGGGAGGCTCCCTGCCCACTGGAGCTGGAGCCTCATACCGGGGTGTGGATTCTACTAGGACCAGCATTCCCTCCTCAGCTGATGCTCCTTCTCATTGAGTAAAACTGGAAATACTTTCTAATTCAGACTGAGTATTTCTGTTTCTTCTAAGCTTGACTTGTCATCCTATCAGATGCAGTTTAAGTGGAAAGGAAAAGGAGAAGATGTGTGTGACTCTCAAGTGGAGCTTCTTCCAGAATCCCAGAGAGAGGTGAGAGACATCCACCCCCTTCTCCATCCTTAGACAAATGGTGACAAACCTTCTATTTCAGAAATGAAAAGGGGCCATGAGGGCCGTGGCTGAGTGCAGGTGAGAACATCATAGGAGCTAACCTCATCACATGGAGATCTCATGAGACATTCCCACCCCCCCGAGAGATATCCCTCTGTCCTCTCCTAGAAGAGCAGGAAAGTAGGAAAAGTGCCATCAACAAAGCCCAGTCAAGAAGCCATTTAGGTAAGAAGGGGGTCCCTTCCTCCTATCCCACTTCTCTTCTTCAGTTCTTCCAAGTTTAGAGTCTTGAATTGAAGTAGGGGGCAGAGCTGTAGCTCCGTGTCTGCCTGAGAATGCTACTTAAGGAAACTCTCCTGCATGGGAGGGTGTCAGGGAGCAGAGCACTAGGCCTCCCTCAGCCGGGAGGACAGTGGTGCTCTCCTGCTTCCCACCACCAGGGGGCGGAGAGCAGTGCTGCTCAATCAAGGTACTGGTTCCTGCCTAGGTGGGGTGTTTCAGTGAACTGTATCACAGGGTTTGCCATCTTCTCCTCGAAAACAATGACCTGCGGGAGAAAAGGGATGGTGTATGACAGCAGCCAAGATTTCTCTTGAATCCAGACGAGGGTTCCTCAGGGGAAGGGATTGCGAACCAGGCTGGAAGGAACAAGGACTCATCAGCACCAAAGAGGAACACAGAAGGGCTGGCTAAACCTTCTGCCCCCCTCTCCTGCCCTAACCAGCCTTAATAGACTGTGATCCGAGCCCCCCAGGGAAACACTGTGATTCTGGGGAGGGGTGGGACAAGGGAAAGACTTGCAAGTGTTCCCACCTGGTTGATACCTTGATTCAACCAGGCACCTGGGAGGTAGAGGGTCTCCTGGGGTCCAATGTTCCAGTAGCGTCCAAGGTTTTGGCCGTTGATGAATACAACCCCCTTCTCCCAGCCCTTTAAGCAGAGTGGGAAACGGGTTAGTTGACCATGAAAGGCCCTGAATATAAAGTCACATGGGAAGACAGAGACAGACACATGCCTTGCGTTCTTCTCTCAGCTTCCAAGATATCAATGTGAATGGATATTTTGACAGCCATGAGGTTAACACATGGGGTATTCTATCTCCTGTTTCCACTAGCTCTGAGCCTCCCCAGCAAGGCACCCAAGCTCAGACCTGGACCCTGAGAAGTATCGCCAGGTTGTTGTTCTGCTTTGGGTCCACTCCCCCACCCCAGGGAGGCCCCAGGGACCCATCAGAGAGGGCAACACAGAGACTCTCAGGGTGCAGGTGATATAGAAGACTCCAGCAAGGGCAAGTACAGGGGCTTGGGCTCAGAGCCCTTGGAGGGAAGACTGGAGAACTCAGGCAGGGAGGGGACTACAAACCTCCAGCTTCATGTAGGTGTCAAAAGGGGAAAGGGAAATTGACAAGGCACCCAAAAAGAAAGCAGGGAACGTAGGTACTGTGGGTATAGGGCTCCATTTGTCGATGCTGAACCTATGAACAGAACAGAAAACAAGAAAGAAGGAGGGCACTTTCTCATATCTGGACCCTGTCCCACATTCAATCGCAAAGGCATCCCAAATTCCCCCCACCTGTTAACCAGGGTGTCATGGAAATTTCCCAGTCTCTAGCATTGGTACTGCCCCTATCTTGGGCAAGCTGCTTGGGTCTATTTACACTTGAGTGGGAGGAGCTAGGGCAGAGCAGGGCCTTCCTGGCTTTTATTGCATGTTATCCACGGGTACACACATTTCATGGGGTGGGGACCCACCTCTGAAAGAAGCTCTTTTTCATATCCAGGCTGTAGATTCTGAATTTTTTCAGGGGAGAATCATTCAGATAGATATTTCCAATTAAACCTGTGGGAAGAAGCCAAGGAAACATGAGTAAGGCCAAAGGCAGGGGCACAGCTGACCCAGCTAAGGCCCAGCACATACATGGAAGAGTTTCTGGAAAGTTCAAGTGAAAATTCCTCCAGAAGTATATATTTCCTATAGAGCTCTTCACATGGCATAAAACCTTCTCTAGAAATCCCAAAGGAGAGAAGAGTGAATAATAGCAATATCTGCCAGGCCTTCCCTAAGATTTGCATGGAAGAAAACATCTAAGGGCAATGACAGAGCTGAGGATGTCACTGGGTGAAAACAGTCTCTGGCCTTTCTCTGAAGAGGAAACTCACTTTTAGGGATGAGAATTCCAACACAATAAAATGAGGCCCAATGGGAAAATGATCAAGAGGTCATAGCAGTTCTAACTTAGCTTCAAGGTCAGATTCAATGGGGTCCCAAACTAAACAGATCTAATAACTCAGCCAGAAATCTTCTACATGGCCTAAGATTAAGGATATATTGTTTTAAGTATTTGAATTATGAACAGATGGCAAATATGATTTGGGCATCTGACTCTCAGAACCCGTACACACTTGCATAGTGATTAACTAGGGCCTCGGTAGAGGAGACATCGATGTTAGTCCTAGAGAAGCTCTCATGGTCCTCACAATCATGGAGCTGCTGAGTTGCTGAAGAGGGACTGCAAATAGGCTGGGGACTGAAAACAGGTTTCATAGAGCCTGTGGACTCTTAAATTGCAGGTACAGGTATGTGTGGTGGGAGGTCTATGACTTATAAACACTGAACTGTTCCAGGGGTAAGAACTCCACAGTGAGAGTCCAGGTCACATCTTAATCAGGGACCTGGGAGGCAAAGACTGGGAACAGGGTCAGGCTGGTAGTCCCTTCCTGCCCCAGGAAAGCAAAAGAAGTGAAGACGGGCCTGGAGATGGAGCTCTTTGGAGGAAGAAGCCAAGATCCAGAGAGGAACAGTGGGGGGTTGCTTAGGGGGAAAGAAAGGTAAGCCTGGACAGTGCTAGAAGCAACTGTGAGGCCTATCCAGAGAGGGCCAATCCCCAGGACCCAAGAAGCCCCCAATGATTGGGCCACAGTGTTTTCCTAGCAGGCAGGGAAGGGATCCACAGACTTCCTCATTACAAAGGCAAACACCCATGAAAGTTGGGAGCTCACCAGTGTCCCTTACACTGGTAGGATTTATTTGTCTGAATTCATATGCCATAACTTACATGAAACCATCCATATTTTGACAGATGAAAAGGAAGAGGCAAATTTAAGCAGAGAAGGTTTAGAAGACCGGGAAAAACAGGGGCACTGGGTGGCTCAGTTCGTTGAGCATCCGACTCTTGATTTTGGCTCAGGTCATGATCTCAGTTATGAGATCAAGCCCCAAGTCAGATTCCATGCCGGGCATGGAGCCTGCTTGGGATTCTCTCTCCTCCTCTGCCCCTCCCCCACCTCTCTCTCTCTCTCTTTCTCTCTCTCTCTCTCTCTCTCAACAAACAAACAAACAAAACCCAGGAGAAATAAAATGAGTTGGTAAAATATTCCTAGGGGAGCATACCATCAAGACGCTTTGTTTACTGTATGTACTACCTCCTCCTCCCCACCACAAATGAGATCATCAATGGATTTCCAAGGTGGAAAAGAAATTGAGGGGCACCTGGGTGGCTCAGTCAGTTAAGCATCTAACTTCAACCCAGGTCATGATCTCACGGTCTGTGAGTTCAAGCCCCGCATCAGGCTCTAGGCCAACAGCCTGGAGCCTGCTTCAGATTCTGTGTCTCCTTCTCTCTCTCTGCCCCTCCCCTGCTCATGCACTCTCTCTCTCTTCTCAAAAATAAAATTTAAAAAAAAGAAAGAAAGAAAATAAATTGAGTGGGGAGGTCCAAGAAGGCAAGGCTTCTATGCCATTTTTGGATTTCTGTGAATCCTCCTCCTTAAGTCTCACCACCCCACCCCAACCCAAGCAGATAGTCCCTTGCTAAAGCAGACTGCAGCCCAGAGAGATCTGGAAAGGCTGGCTCAGTGTTTCCTGTGTGTTTGCCATGGACATGTGGGCAACATGCACAGGAAAGAGGTCAGAACCCAGGTGGGACTTTCAGGCCCACTTCCACCTCCCTCTAATGCACCTCCATGATTCAGCTCCCTCCAATGGCCCTCTGCAACCCACCTGTCTCCAATAGGCCTCTACAAACCACCTCCTTCCAATGGGCCTCCATGACCCATCTCCCTTCAATGGGTTTCCACAACCCAATTCCCTCCAATGGGCTATAATGACTCCACCTCACTAGAGTCAGCCTCCATGACCTGCAGGCATGCTGGTAAGAAGAAAAAATAGCTAGGCACTGCTAAGCACTAGAAGATCTTCTCTCAGCACATGCTATGACCCACCTTTGCGCTGGTCATCAATATTATCCCCGTAGTTGACTCGCCCACGATTCTCCACCAAGATCCTCAGCCTGGTGTAACCCTGCCAGGAACATAGTGGTCGATGATGACTGCCTGATTACCCAGCCATAAGCTGTACCTCAGAGTTTCTTTGTGGAACCCCAGTTC
Organism: Cryptoprocta ferox; assembly: GCA_028646485.1. Classification (NCBI taxonomy): domain Eukaryota; kingdom Metazoa; phylum Chordata; class Mammalia; order Carnivora; family Eupleridae; genus Cryptoprocta; species Cryptoprocta ferox. The sequence goes on from CM053575.1 coordinate 77,501,187, forward strand.
TTTCCTGAACTCTGAGGATGGGGGTGAAAGAGTACCCACTGATCAGACACCAATGCTCTGACCCCCTTTCCATCAGCAGCTCTGTGGTTAAGAAGGCTCCCATCTTCTAAGTCTTCCTCTTTGACTCCCACCAAATCTGCTCATGTAGCAGCTGGTGCTAGCCATTACCCAGCTCCCCAGAATAACATACCTGGATCAAAGGAATAACTATCTTCTTCTTTTCATAGTCCAAGAATCCTATAGACACTGTGTTCACAAATACCTGCCAAATGGATGGACAGAAAGCATTCATGGGTCCACAGGAGAGAATAAGAGGAATCTCTGCTAAACAAAGAAAGGGGTAACATTATGTGTGTGTGGTTAATATGGGGGTTAGCCAGGCATAGAGGAAAAATGAATGCCCATGACTGTAGCTGAAAAAGACAGCAGAGCTGACAACGATGGGCCATTTCTACACACTGGTACCAGGCAGATACGTGAGCACTCAGGAGAGAGAGTCAGATGCATATAATAGGGCTGGATGACTACAAGGTCACAGGAATTAAAAGAATATGTTCTTACCTGTCCCCGGTCACGCACAAGACCACTAAGGACACCTGATGAAGCAATGGTAGTCTCATACAGAGTGTACCCAAAGGACTGTCCATTTCCATTGTTTATTGGCAGGTTCTCCATATTGACTGGCTTTTCAGAATTGACTGGCTATAGAGAGAAGAGTCGAAAGAGATGCAGGCTAGGCAGTGGAGAAAGAGGCAGCAACTTCATCTTGAGCCTTCTTAGGGAGTGTGGAGTAGCAGACAAATCCCCACTTGGGGCTGGGGGCAGGGCAGGGGGCCCTCTAACCTTTTCTACTAGTTTGACTTCTCATTACACAAACATGGGGAGCCAATCCTGCCAACTGGCTCTCCAAGCTCCAAAGTTCTGATTTTGACTTCTCATCACATTAACCCATGGCTATCCAGGGACACAGGGGTGTGTGTAGGTAATGGAATGAAGCCTTGCAATGGAGTGAAGCCCAGCAATGTACTAGACCTGTGGCCTTTCAATCCACCACCATTTCTGTATCACAGCACCCCCCTGAGTCAGCTCCAGGGTACACCCTCTTCTCAGAGGGGGATAAAGCCCACTCACAGGTCCCCCTAACCTTCCTCTCTGTCCACCCAGGCTGGAGAAAAAGACTTCCTACTGTATTACCCAGTTTTTCTCCAAGTTCTTTTTGTTCCTTCCCACTTCATACTCTAGCATATGTCTTTTCTCTTAACTCTGAGCTCTAAAGTCAGAAAGTATACCTCAAAACTATCAAGCATTGTTTTTCCCTCTCCACAGCCCTGCTTGCCCACCTAGCAACTGCCCTGGCTTCCCTGCACTCCCACACTCACCTCCTCCATGTACTGCAGGGCATCCCACAGTGAGAGGTACAAATTCGGTCTCAAGGGCTCATATGCAATCTTGGGAAGAAGGTCAGGCTGGGGAGGAAGAGGAAAACCTGCAACACAGACAAGAGGGCTATCCCAAAGGACCCAAAAAGTCATTGCCTCCTCCAGCCTCCCTAGCCCCTGACTCCTGTCCACACCCCAGTGTGATCATTTATTCTGGAGCCAAGATGTAAACAGTCTTAGACTGCCTGATCCCCACTAGGAAGGCAGCTTGGGGGTGGGGGTGCAGGGTACTTTCTCATACCCTCAGGAGTCTTACCGCCCAGAGAAAGATGAAGCTGCAAACACACAAACTATGATGAAAACAGTCTCTCAAACTTGCCTGTCCTTGTCTAGGAATGTTCTTGCACACAGGTCAACTGGGATTGAGGTGGGATAGTGAAGAAGTAACTCTTTAGGGGTCTCAGAGCAAAAGTAAGGGCCCAAATTGGTGCTCAAGTCTGCTGACTGCTGGGTACCTGAGATGGAGCCAAAGAAACTTCGGAGCTTGAAGTACTTTGCCGTGTAATCCCCCGCTTCTGTCAGCACGGCATCGTAGTCTGCAAGACACCAGGACTCTGTCACTTGTCACCTGTGTCACAGGACAGTGTCCACAGCAGAAAAAAAAAAGAGAGAAAGGAGAAGCTAGAGAATAGAGGCAGGGTCCTCATCTCAGCAAGCGGAGTCAAAACACTTTTGGTATGAGCCATCAGTCAGACTACAATAAATACTAAATGCTATAAGTGCCACCAAAAGTGCCATGGCCATAGCATGACCCTCAATTCCCTGCATCTTGCCTACCTTATGCGGACTCTCAAACTAAGGGAGGTCAGAGGTCACAGATCTCAAGGGCCTAAAGAGGCTGCCCTCATCAAAGGACCTACCCTCATTCTGGCTATGCCTCTCACTTCCAAAGACTCACAGGCATGTCCATTGGTTTCAGTCTCATATTGCTCTAGAAATTTAAAAGTGACAATCCAGGCAAAAACATCCCTTCCCCAGGCACTCTAGAGCCAAATGCATTAAAGGCGCCAGATGCTGCCCTAAAGGATTCTCCATAAAAAGCCCCAGACATGCAAATGTGGGATGTTTCAGGGAGGACTGGTGTTGGGGACTACTTACCATAGCTGGTGACGTCAGACTTATATTCATGAAAATGCATGGCTCCATTTATGAAGCCAAAGTTCGTGCCTCCATGGAACATGTAGAGGTTGATGGAGGACCCAGCATCGAGGATGGCAGACACTGTTTTTAAAACCTCTGCAGCAGGAGGGGAGAGAGGGGATGTGCAGAGTGAGTCAGAGATTGGGACAAGCCTCTCAGCTTTCCTGATTCCCCAACCCTATCAAATTCAACTTCATAGCTCTGCCCTTCAGCTTCCACTAGAACTGCAATCACAGAACATGAGGGGTATGAAGAGAAATGGGCCAGCACCGCAGCCCCCAAGCTGCAGCCTTCCAGCTGTTGGTTCCACCATGTCCCCAATGACTACGATAAGAACAGCGTGCTGCTCCTGCTGCCTCCACCCTTCTCAACCATTATTCACACTTGGAAAGATGCAAAAGACTGGACTCGTAATTGGAGATGTTTAATTCTGACCACCTCCCCAATCTCACCTCTATTTGAAAATAAGCCAAAGATGTGAAAACATAACATCAAAGGACAAATATCAACTTCTTTTATACACACACACACACACACCCACGCACATGTATTGGCAATAAGATTGGAAACTATTAAAAAATTTTTAATACTCAGTATTGATGAATCTGTGGGAAATAAGTATTCTTCTTTAATAATAGTAAGAATTGCTAACATCTTGCCAAAGGGCAGTTTAGTACATGTATATCAAAATTTGATTCATGTAGCAATTCTATTGCTAGGAACTTATCCTAGGGAAATAATATGCCAGGTATGCAAAACTGGATGTTCAAGAATATTCACTGCAATGGTGCTCAGTTAACAAAAACCACTGGGGGACTCAGACGTTGAGCTCTGGAGTTGAACATCCAACTCTTGAATTTGGCTCAGGTCATGATCCTGGGGTAATGAGATCAAGTCCTGCATCAAGGGCCCCATACTGAGCGTTGGAGTCTGCTTAAGATTCATTCTCTCTGTCTCTGTCTCTGTCTCTGTCTGTCTCTCTCTCTCTTTCTCTTTCTCTCTCTCTCTCTCTCCTCTCCCCCCTGCCCCTCCCCTACTCACACTTGTGCTCTCTAAAAAAAAATACATTAATTAAAAATAAACTAAAAAAAATGAAAACCACTGGAAACAACCTAAGTGTTCATCAATAAGAGAATGGCTAAATACATTGTGTTTTAATCACCAATACCACAGGATTCTTTGCATTCTTTAAAACAGTGATGGAATCTCTAAGAGTATGGAAGGCTCTCCATTTGTGTCAGTCACTGGCACAAGCAGGTAACACAGAGCAGATGCAACTGCAAGTGTCCATATCTCTATCTGTGTGTGGTACAGGACTGCAGAGATAGCAAACTGCCAGCACACTCTACAGCTGACCTTTGAACAACATGAGTTTGAGCTGTGCAGCTCCACTTATATATGCTTTTTTACAGTGCAGTGCTGTGAAGTATTTTCTCTTCCATATGATTTTCTTAACAGCATTGTCTTCCCTCTAGCTCGCTTTTTGTAGTAATACAGTATATGATACATACAATGTACAAAATATGTGTTAATCAACTGTTCATGTTATCAGTACATTTTTGGTCAATAGCAGACTGTTAGTTCCATTTGGGGTGAGTCAAAAGTTATACCCAGATTTCAATTGTGCAGGGGGTCAGCACCCCTAACCTCCACATTGTTCAACAGTCAACTGTATGTGTTTTCTCTGGGCTCTGGGATTTTTATTTCTTCTTTCTACATTTTCTGTATTTGCTGGATGTTTGCAATAGGCATGCATTACTTATCTAATAAGGAAACATAATAAAGCACTGTTAAAAATCCTACCATTCACTTCAAATGTCAATACAAATGACTCTAGAATATCAAGAGTTGACTATTACATGAAGATAATCTCAGGAGCCTTGCATCCTACAGCTCATTTACATCAATTAGCAGGTTATTTGGAACCGATTTTTACTATGTAGGTCAATACACGTGGTGGATGTAGGTACCACAAAGCACTCACCAGAAGAATCCAGGATGTTGTGTGGGCCTCCCCATGAGTCAAACCACCCTGTCCAGTACTCCATCACCATCTTGGGCTGAACCCTCTGGGCACCACAAAATGAGAAGTTAGCTGGCCAAAAGAGGCAGAGGGGAGCTCTTCCTTCAGGGAAATCCCAGCCCCTCTACCCTCCCAATTCTTCCCGAGCCACATACTCCTTGACTTAAGGGCTATCAAAAGCAGAGCACAGGTGAGGACCAAATGCACCGGTACCAGCTTAACCTCCATATGTGGCCTCCATGCTGCAGGTGGAAAGTGGAACAAACTAGCACAGTTGATGCAGAAGACCCTGCTGCTGTAATGTGGTTTTAATGTTGCATACAATGCTAGTGAGAAAACACAGGGATATGTGTTCAAAGTAAGTCTGCATTAGAATTCACATGCAGAACTCCCATGTTCTCCGAGAGTCTTTTCCTACATTGGTTTGCTTTCTGGGTCAAGCCAAGCTTTGCCTATACTCTCTCAGGGAAGGAGAATGTTCTATCAGGATAATTCCATTTCTGAAGGCCACGCTGAGGATGCAGACCCCTCGGGTGCTGGAAGAGTCAGAGGGCTGTAGGTGGGACTTTTCTTAAGGTCTAGCTGAAACAAAAGTTTGAAAAACTGGACAAGAAAATCAGGGCATTATATATAGCACAACTATTCACACTTCAGGTGCTGCAGCCACAATATCTGGCTTCACACCTTGGCTAGGATGTTCAATAACAATTAAGTCTTTAATATTACCTCAGAATATTGACTTTGGCATGGGATTGCTCCTGGGATGCAGAAATCATTCCCAGAGCCATGCTCTATTCTGCCATGTTTGCAGAAGAACCAGAGCATCTGGGGGAGTGTAAGGAGTAATTTGCTGATATTTCAGTTTCCGCACCAGAGAGCCTTCCTCATTCATCAAATACTTTCTCTGTTAGCGATGGCCTTACATTTAGAGGGCAACACATACAGAGCAATAAAATCTGGTCCAGAATGATGGGGTAGATTTATTATCCATTGAGTAGAAGATACCAACCCCACTAGAGAAGGCCAAAGTAGTCACAACAATTTTTTTTTTTAGCAAGACTGGTGGCTTGGTTGTCTTTACAGCTGTCTCCCTCCCAAGAAGGGGATACAATGTACCATGTTCAAGTCACTAAGGGAGAAGTATATTCTAAATGTCATTTGTCAATAGTCTCCAGTACCAGGAGGGGCCTCCCTGAGTTGAGGGTGCCAGGGCCAAGGTATGGGGGTATCTACCAATGGCCCAGGTCACTGCCCCACACAGTATGGTGAAGAGCCAGAACTCTGCCTCAGTCAGACTGTGCTGTACTCCCCCACCAGCCACTTACTAGATGCTCTATTTGTTCTACAAATCTGTGTCCTTAACTGTACAATGAGGAGACAGCTCACCTGGTTGCTGGGAGAATTAAATAAGATAATACATGTAAAGCCTTTAGCACATGGTGCCTACAACTTGAGAAACCATCACTGGACATGGACAAGAGGACCCAGCAAGGTTTGGTCATCCCAAAGTTAAACAGAGCTGGACCTATCCTGTTTGAGCATTCAAAGTAGACTTTGATCTCTTCCTTGAGGAAAACCGACATCACTAAACTGCGAACAGAAAGGCCATTGGCAGTATCAATCTGTCAGCAGGATGACCTGGCCTGGGTGCACAGGTGTGGGGCCCCTCTCTAAGGATGATTATAAAGGAGCCAACATGAAGCCTTGTAGTCCCAGGTGCTTTCCAAATATTACCACATTTTATCCTCAACCCCATGAGCAGGTACTATCATCATCCGCACTTCACAGGAAAGAGAAGCACAGAGAGGTCACTCTACAGAGTGAGTAGAGGGGCAGAAAATCCTATACCTGCCTTGGACAGCACTCAAGCACAATCCTACTCATTTGTTGGGCAACTGTTTATTTGACACATCTCTCCACAGGTAGGTCACAAACCCCATGAGGACACAGACACTACTGTCTTAGTCACTGCAGGGTAAGAGGGCCTAGCTACACTCCACACGCAGAGCAGGCACTTAGTCAACATTGGAGGAAGGAAGGAAAGGAGACCTGGGCCCACCCAGACCTACTGTTTCTCCCCTGATCAGCCTAACAAAATCTGCCTGGGGTCAGTTCCCATCCTCCCCCATCTCTTCTCATTCCACTTGTCCCTCTAAACTCAAGTAGTAGCCACATCATACACATGGGTGGCCCTAATCCTCCATGGCTTCACACTGCCATGGTAACTTCAGATGGATGTGTCTTCAGACGCTACTTCTGCTTTACAAAATGAACAGGTGGGATGGAGAACATTCCCAGCAACTCTGTGGGCATCTATTCATGAGTGATACGAACACTCCAACAGCTCATTGACCTAATAGGGATCAATGCCTACATTTAATAGGTGGTGACAGTTTGGAGCACACCCTTCAGTAAGACATGGTGAAAGATAGGGCCTCAGCTCTGTGAATGGGCTGTGGCCAGATTCCACCTGCCTCCTTGGGAAATACAGGCACATGAATTCTAGGGAAGAGAAATCAATCAGAATAGGATTTAACTTTAAATTCCCATCAGTTTCAGATATGTGGACTTATACTCAGAAACTCCTCTCTCCTCTGACCTGGAATGGCTCAGCCTTCCCATTTTGCTGATGACAATAATCTTTCCAGGCCTAGAGGGGTCTTACAGGTTAAGGTCAGACACACAGTACAGGACACGAAAGAATTTTTGTGGAGTCCACAAAATTCTAGTCCAGAGCATAGTCATAGTCTAGTCTATGAGCATACTGAGCCTAGAGCTCCACAAAGTGCCCCTTTCTCAAGAGGCAGGAAACCACATCCATGTATCAGTCTATACGGCAGCACATCAAGAGAAATTTCTCTGCTTCTACGGTGCTCTTCTGACTGGGGGCACAGCAACATGGGGACCACAGGGGTTGAGAGCCACAGTACAAAAGGATGGCTGTGAGATGAAAGGCTGAGTGAGTCCTGAGTCCTTCTCTCCCTGTCCCAGAGCCGTGGGCATAGCTGCAGGTACCCCAAAACACTGCCCACTTCCTGACAGAGGTTCCACTTGACTCTAGGACTTCCTACACTCACACCAAGGAGAACAGGCAGCTGCCCCTGGGCCAGACTTACCTGGACACTTAAGAGAAAGTTGGTTAATAGCTCCAGCTCATGCTGTGACTGCAAGTTGATGGTGGCCAGCACTGTGAACGAAAAGCAGAAAAGAGAATCATGGTCTTAAAGCCAGGGAGACTTTTTGAATTAATCAAGACTTTTCTCAATTCATCACCAAAATAAATTAACTAATCTTGACATTGTTTCCCACCTCCAATTAGAATTAAGTTCCTCTGATGTCAGGAGATTTATCTTGTTCATCTTGGAAATTCTACCACTCAGCATAGAGCTTACAGGGCAGTCACTCACTAGGCATCTGTTCTTAATTAATGTAATTTTTACAATGAGAGTGTGCATTCTGTTAGTTATTCTTTTTTAGGAGCCCAGAGTCTGAAGTTTATTTTGCACCTCAACTATCTAGTGCAAGGTAACGATCTAAATGAAGACTCTCTCCTTTTATACCTTAGATGAGGACTAATTTTGTATTCCATTCCATAGTGTGTCCATTTTATAATTTAAAATTAATTTTTAAATTAACAATAGAACTCCCCTATAACCCAGCAATAACACTGCTAGGGATTTACCCAAGGGATACAAAAGTAGGGGCATACTACTGATGCATAGGGGCATATGTTCATATGTACCCCAATGTTCACAGCGGTACTTTCAACAATAGCCAAATCATGGAAAGAGCCTAAATGTCCAACAACTGATGAATGGATCAAGAAGATGTGGTTTATATATACAATGGAATACTACATGGCAATGAGAAACAATGAAATCTGACCATTCGTAGCAATGTGGATGGACCTCGAGGGTATCATGTTAAGTGAAATAAGTCAGGCAGGGAAGGACAGATACCATATGTTTTCACTCATAAGTCTAACAGGAGAAACTTAACAGAGGACCATGGGGAGGGGAAGCAGGGAAAAAGAGTTAGGGAGGGGGAGGGAGGCAAATCATGAGAGACTCTTGAATACTGAAAACAAACTGAGGGCTGAAGGGGCAGGGGGAAAGGGGAAGGGGGATGGACATGGAGGAGGGCACTTGTGGGGAAGAGCACTGGGTGTTATATGAAACTAACTTGACAATAAACTATTTAAAAAATAAAAAATAAAATAAAAAGAGACATTTCCAACCTGAAAAAATAAAAATAAAACTAATTTTTAAATGGCACCAGTGAGGAGTGCCTGGGTGGCTTAGTTGGTTAAGCATCCAAGTCTTGATTTTGGCTCAGGTCAGAATCTCATGGTTCATGGATTTGAGCCCTGGATCAGGCTCTGCACTGACAGTGCAGTGCCTGCTTGGGATTCTCTCTCTCTACAAACAAACAAACATTTAAAAATAATAATAAATGGCACCAGTGAAAGGTATGCCAGAGAAAAATGTGCTACATTTGGCCTGTGGCCATGAAACCCTTGGCCTATCCCAGCTTCAGAAGTTGGCTCTGAGACTCCTTGCCTGCCTGTTGTCCACCTGGACAGTAAGACTCAGAGGTACTGGGCTTGGCCTTAGCTCCAGTGGGTCTGGGAATACATGACAGAGACTGGGCCAGCCTGCCAAACTGGCCACCCTGACACTCTCCTGTTGGACATAAGCCACTGATATACCAGTGATTAAAAATAAACAATAGCTGAGGCTCTAGAAGGTTAAAAAACTTGCTTCAAGGTCACATAATTGCTGAGCAGCAGAGTAGGGCTACAATCCTAGGCCCATCTGTCCCATTGTCCTTGGACGTCACCATCCCCCAGCAATGTACTGGATAAGACTCTACATCCAGACCCCTCCTCACTTAAAGGAGAACCTTGAAGACAAGAGGCCTGTCTGAAACTGAGCAGGCAAAAATCTCAGAAGTGAACAGGATTAGCATGGCTAACATAGCAACTATTATTGACATAGCAACTATTCCTAGTTCCTCACACTTCACTAAAATAAAAATAAAGGAATACAAAAGTGGAAGTTTGTAAAGAACAAGACCTAAAGAGAAGACAAAGCAGAGAGGAAGTTTCAAGAAAATCTCAGTAGACTGCAAAGGGCAGCGGGTCAGTAAATGGCCTAGGAGAATGGAAGAAGTTTTGACTACTCCCCACTTCCAGCCATGGTACCTTACCTCCCAAGTACCATGCAGCAGGAGGACACCTCTGTCCCCTGCCTCACACACTCCTCAAGCCTCTTCCCCAGCCTCTTTCCTGCTGGTGTGCAACCCCAGGGGACCACACTCTCTGGAAAAGCTGAGCCCAAGTGTCTCCAGGCTTGGAAGAATCCGTGCAGCAGAGTGTGGAGAGATTTGCCGTGTGACAATAAGGGCCATCTCAGCCAGGGGATTCTTGCCCATTCCTCCTGCCTGCCTATAGCAACAGATCAAAGGATTCTTCTCTGGACACACTATCTCTCCAAACACTGACATTTGGGCTTACATCCTTTAAATAGCACACCCCTACCCAATCACCTGCCCCAGCCTCTCCTGGCACTCATTGCCATGTGGCTGTTAAGTGCCTCCTTAAACTGCTCAGACAAGAGCCAGACAATTGAGAAAAATCCCCTCATGTGGAAGATTGAGCAGAACCGGTAAATATTTTTTTAAAAAAGTCACACATCCTCAACACGAGGTAATAAAGTTAGTGTCCATTTCTTTTCTTAAGAAATATATTCAAGAAAATAAGATCCAGGAAATAAGAGAAAGATTACAAGACAGAAATTGAGGAAGTCACCCAGAAACTGGAACTAAAGGGCAGAGAAAAATAAAAAGGATAAGCAACTTAGAGAATCGTTATGAGTCCAATCTACAAATAACAGGAGTGACCAAAAGATCAGAAAAAAGAGGGTAAACATTAAAAAAAAGTACTGACTGGATGTCCCACTGACAATGACAACTGTTTCGATTCAAAATACTCACAAAAGTGCCACAAAAGGAAAATATCTCACACCAAAGAACATCATTGTGAAATACCAGAATGCCAAGGATAAAGGAAAATCCTATAATTTTCTAGAAAGAAAAGGAAAACACACACACACACACACACACACACACACACACACACACACCATAAAAGGATCAGGAACCAGAATGTCCCTGTACCTCAGCAGTGACAGCGAGTGCTAAAAAATCAGGAAACGGTGCCTCCACAGTTCCAGAAAAGGGACTGGGCAAGAGACCCAGAGGACAGCCTCAAGTGGAGCTCCATCAGGTCAGGGGCACTGGGGTCTCAGACCCATCGGACTTGACACAGAATCTGATATATAGAGGCATTTGAAACACAGTGTGACAGGAATTTGGAAGATCTTTGGTAAAGTGTCTGTTTAAAAGAGAAGGGGGGGATGGGAAACACCTAAAACTAATGTAATATTGTGCGTCAAATATGTGTGCGTCAACTTAAATTTAAAAAACTAGTAAAAGAGAAAGGGGAGAAGGGGGAAGAAAAAAAAAAAAGAATTGAAAGGAAAAGAGAAATGAATGGGATAATTACACCGAAAGTGAAAACCGAGCACACCGAAAGCAAGCCAGTTCACAAATACTGCCCAGCATATCGCTCGCACCGCAGAGGGCGGGAAGGGCATTTCCACGTGGGTAACGTAGGCACCAAGAAACCCGTCAGAATTGACGCAGCAGACACCGAGGGAACGCTGCGGGCCCGGGTCACTTATGGTGAGTGGGAAGAGGAGGAGGCCACATTTCTGTGGTTTTACTTTTACACCTTGTGAATGCCTTACTTTAATTACATTTTTAAGTAACTGAAAAAAGTCCTTCCGGGCAGCAACCAGGGCTCCTGAGTTCAAGCGAGTTAGGGAGAACCAGGAAGGGCTTGGCGGTGGCTGAGTGGGTGTGGGGCAGGAAGGGGCATGGCGGGGGCACGGCTTGGGTTGCGCCCGGGATTGGCCGGAGGAGGCAAAGAGCAGGCGAAGAGGAGGGGGAAGAGCGGGGCTTGGCGGGGGCGGAGCCGGGGTGGGGAAGGGGCACCGCGGAGGGGGTGAGGGTGAGGGGCGGGGTGCGCCGTGGAGAAGGCAGGGTGTCCAGCAACAGCCTCGGAGACTCCCTAGTGCACCGGAGGCCTTGTCCAACACTCCCGACACGCTAAAAATGTACATCAGCCTTCAAAGGGCCTTGCCTGCCCAGCACTGGCCAAGCACTGCCCTCCTAGGCCCCACCAAATGGCACGGGCCCGTGGAGGCCTTGGAAGCAGTCACAGGAGACAGTGCCACCGCGTGGAAATGGCGGGAATCGCTGCTGGTCTTTGAGGAACTCAATGGTCTGGGGAAAGGGCCTCTGTCCGTTCATCCTGCACTCACGCCCTGAGCGCCCCCTGCTGGCCGGCGCTGGCCTAGGGCTACAAAGATTAAAGGCCCTATGTGCTCAGTCTAGTGAAGGGGTGGGCGACGCAGAAGGTACGGGAACATGCGCTGCAGCAGGAGCAAGCCGGTTGTGGGAGCCCACAGGAAGCACCTGGCAACTCATTGGAGACCCTTCAACCACCATCATCCATGTACAGCACAACTGAACCGTGTCCAGGCACAGGAGCACAGCCTGACAAGACAGAGCTCAAGCCCTGGTGGTACTTATTCCTTCAGTGAAACAGCTAAATAAAACAAACCACACAGAATATTAGAAGGCCAAAATAAAGAAGGCCCGAAGGGCTGGGTGAAGTCCAGGAGGAGCTTGGGTGTTTGGAGGAAGCCCTCACTTGGAGGTGACCTCAGAGAAAAGCGGGAGGAAATGGAACAGCCTTGCAGGTATCTGCAGGAAGGCTGGGGGTGTCCAGTATGTTCCAGGAACAGATAGGAGGCCAGAGGAGGGTGGAGCAGGAGACATCTGGCCCGGTCACAGAGGTCACAGGTCAAAGGATGCCCTTGGAGGTTTTTCTCATATCTCATGCTTCACTCTGAGCAAAGCAGAATGTACCTGAAGTTCAGGTGAGGCATGAAGTGATCCAAATGACATTTTCAAATACTGCTATGTTCAGAAAAATCTGTGCAGGAGTCAACAGTAAAAAGGAACATCAGTTCAGTGCTGTGGCAATAACACACACAAGAACAATGGTAATAGTTCAGGTGCTAAAACTTACTTGGATCTGGATAAATTTGAAGATAAAGATAAAAAGGATTTGCTGATGGCTATGTGTCAGGCACACAGAAGGAGAGGTCTGAGAGTGCTTACAAAGTTTAGGGCCAGGGCAACTAGGGGGAATGGAGTTGCAATTTACTGAGAAAAAGAAGACTAAAAGTGGGGCAGGCTCTGGGAGGAAAACAGACAAGTTCAGTGCCCTGCTGGTTCCACTGAGACCTACAGCCTTCCTGGGTGCTATGCCCAGTACGTAGATGCACACGTGAGGCAGGAGTTCAGGGAAGGTTGCTCACAGAGCGACAGTTATCAACACACAGATCAGATTTTAAAGTCACCTGCATGACACCACCAGGGCACTGAGTGTATGGAGGGGAGAATTCATTCCCAAGAGTGAGAAGTAAAGAATTTAAACATCAGAATTTGGGGACAGAGAAGTGACCAGCATGAGACACCAAGAAGGAGCAGCCTGTGAGTTCATAGAAAAAAAGTAGGAAATTGGGTTTCAGACACCAAGGGAGGAAAACATTTCAAGGGAAAGAGATTGATGGTTGCTGATAAATAAAATCAGAGAGATCAGAGGCGATGAGGATAAACACTTAAATTTATAACATGGAGGTCACTGGCGACCTCGAAAAGAACAGCGGCAGTGGAATGGTAAGGGTGGTAATGTGGTCCCCATGGCTTAAGAGAGATGGAAGGGAAAGGGCCTAGGGGATCCAGTGAGCATGGACATGGGGAGATCTCTTTAAAGGGGAGCAGAGAATCATAACACCCTTTGGATAAGGAAATGAGTCAAGAGATTTGTTTTAGAAGAGAGAAATAGGGGTGCCTGGGTGACTGTTGGTTAAGCATCTGACTCTTGATTTTGACTCAGGTCATGATCTTGATTTTGGCTCAAACTCATGAACCCTTCATCAGACTCCCTGCTGAGAGCATGGAACCTGCTTGGGATTCTCACTCTTTTCTCCAGAAGCAGGGAGCTGCTGGAGCAATACCCTTGAGTTGCTGAGGGAGAATGGGCTTAGTGCACAAGGGTGGAGCTGGGCCAGCACATCTACAGTAACAGGAAGAGAGGTTAGAGTTAGGGAGAGGGATGCTGCTAGATGGAGAGCTGCCACGGTCATCTACACTCACTGCTCAGCCAGCTGCCATTACAGCATGGGCTACATACCCCCTGGGCAGTGGTCAGCCATCTCCACGATTTTGGCAGGGTTTGAGTAAGCCATCCTCACAGGATACCCACTGCTTCATCTGCTCGGCCCTCTCTGCAGACATTCAGAGACCTTCCAGTATGACCAATTCACCATTCCCAGCTTGTAGTCTGTAGAGCACTGTGAGTGAGTGCTCAGCAGAAATGGGAGACCAGGGAGATCCATCTGACAGGGATCCTGCAACCCTCTGAGGCCCAGAGCTTCAGGCCCAGTGCCATGCAAATAGGAGAAGCACAGATAGCAGGGAAACTCCACTTGTGGCTCAGGCCATTTGAGGGGGAGGAGTGTGCACAGTGAGGCCAGGGTGCTGACCCCCCCACCCTACCCCCGCACAGCCTCCAGGCAGGCACCTCCATCCATGACTCCCTTTTTCAGGCCATCCTTGTTGTCTGAAGTCAAAAGCAATTCCACAATACCTCGGTCTTCCAAAGCCTGTGGGGGGAAAGAAGACAAGTCAATCTCTCACTCCTCAGAGCTCCTGCCATGTCACACAGCTGGGAAGGTGGCAGCCAGAAGAGAAAGAGGGAAAGATTCAAAATAAAGCATTTACTTCTCCACAGAAAATGGACAGAAACCTTCCTGTCTGTGCCCACCATGTTCAAAAAAGCTCCTATCAGCTGAAGTCCAGCTGAGGCAGGGGCAGGGCTGTCAGATTCTGGCATCCCTTGGCTGCCCCAGATCTGGCAAGGTGCCAGGTCTGGCTGGTGCCCTGTTCCTAGATGGGCCTACTCAGAGGCCAGCTCAGCAGGATCAGTTGCTATGCTGTCACCTGGCAGCTGACTACAGGGCTCCATGAGTGGGTCAGGCCTTCCCGATACCAGAAGCAGGCAGCCCATCACTTCCCCACACTGGGCCAGTGTGGGCTCTGTTCAACCACCAGGCTATAGCCACATGCCTGTGACATGCTGCATATGCCCAGTAGAACAGGAAGCACTCCTTGCAGGTTGTAAATCAAATGAAGAAGTGGAAGGAACACACACTGTGTTGAGAGGTAATAACCATTTTACCACTCCAAATAACTGCTACCATTTATGGACCACTTACAGACATGCCAGGCCTTCTGTAAATACTTTATATAAACCAGCCTCTTCAATCCTCACATTTAATAACTGTAGAGATGAAGAGTCTCAGAGAGGTTGGATAAAGTGTTAAGGGATACAGAGCAAATGAGCCAGTATGGACTTGAATCCAGAGTCTGCCCACCTTGAAAGGCTCTGCTTTGGGGCTATGGGCTCTTTTGGATTAGAAACCCCAGAAATGGGAACTTTCCTATAACTTTACCTGCAGATATTTTTACAAGACCGCTTATTTCAACCAAATTCTTTGGGAAACAGGTGAGGCAAAGAGATACTCCAGGGTGTGCATAATGTTCATATCTAAACCTGATGCCAGTAAAGAAAGAGCAGAGGGGGCCCTAATTCTCAGGGACAACAGAAGCCACAGAATTTCAATCCATTAGCCAAGGTAAGATGTTTATTAAAAGCCCTGGACATACCACCTCGCATTTCTCTAGCCAGTCATTTGCTGATATGTAATAGTCTTTGCCTTGGTTCATAGCTTATGCATATAGCATCATGTAGGTTGAGAGGGTGTAACCATGTTTTACAGCTGTACTCTTTGCATGTGACTTTTTATGGCCATTAATCTACTGACTGAACACTGTAAGGGGTAATTACTATACCCATTTCCTGAGCACCAGTGATCTGCCAAACAGAGTTAGGGGTCTTGTATCTATAATCTCACTTCATTCCCAGAACAGCCTTAGAAAAAGCATTCTTGTCTCCATTGAACATGTGATGAAGCTAAGGCTCAGAAAGGTGACATGACTTACCCAAGATCATCCTATGCTGATGGTGTCCACATGTCCATAACACCCAGGAGAAGCTGCATGGCAGCTCAGGAGGGGATCCTCCCAATAGCTCAGGGTGGGTGCTGCAGCTTCTTTTTGTCCATCTGTTTCACATATGGATACCTTCCCCAGATACCAGGGAGGTGTTGACTAAGCAGGAGAAGCCCCTTAACAACTGCATTCTCCTCTCCAGACCATTAGCAGAGCTCTTCTCTGCAGCTCAGGACTCAGTAAACACCTGCTGGAGAAGCTTCAGTATTCAAGAGACAGTCCAAGGGGAAGAGTTATAATGGGAGAAGCTCTCCTGTCCTGCACCCTGGCTGGGATCTTTCTAGCTAATTCAAAGGCAGAGGAAGCTGAAGGTATGGTCTAATCAAGTCTGCAGTTGGGTTGGACTCTCCCCTTTCTGGTTTTGGGAATGCCTCTTTCTGGAAACAGCCTTACTCCCTACACAGGGCTTTCTGCAAGTGACAAGAAGGGGGCAAAAGTAGATGAAATCCTACAACCAGGAGTGCTTGAGCTCGTTCTGCCTACATGCTGGGACTGAAGTAATTTCTAGATAGAAAATGAATCTGCCTATTACAGCAGAAGAGATGCTGACACCATGGGCCAAAGTTAAAGCAGCTTTAATTAGGTGGATTCCCTGAGGCCACTTAACATTTCCTCAACCCACACCATGGCCAGTCCTTCTAAGTACTTTAAAACCACTGCCAATGATGTATCAAAGTCTTATTTATTGACTACTTACTAAGAACAGTCCTAGAACAGTCCTGAGTCAAGTGATCTCTCACACATACACACACAATTCAGAGAGGCAAATTCTCTCATTAGCCCCACTTCAAAGAAGAGAAAATGGAGGTTTATAAAAATGAAGGCCTTTGCTCAAGGTGTCAGCTACAAAGTGACAGAAACCAGATCTGAGTATAGGCCTATTCTTTAAAGTGTCATCTATCCCAGCCCTTCACTGATCTGCCATACATTAAATCAGTGGTTCTCAAACTCCCACACACATTGGAATCAGATGAGGACCACCCCAGATATTCTTATTTAATTGGTATGGTATATGGCTTGGGCATATGGATTTTTAAAGTGAACATACAGATGAAGCTGGGAACCCTTGCTTTAGATTCTGCAATGAGGGTAGCCTTTACAGGGAGACTTTGCTAATCCTCACGCTCAATTAAGTCCATCTCTTTATTCTCATCCACTGCAATACCATGTGTGTACTGCAATCCCCAATTAGACTAAATCAATAAAAAGTAATTAAGTGATGACCTTGCTGAAATAAAAGTATGGTGAAAGGATTCACTAATAAATGGTGCTAGGAGATGTGGTATTAATATGAGAAAAATACTAGACCAACATGTCACATCACAGTCCATACTACATCCAGAGGAAGGAACATGAAGAAATAAAGAGTTGATTCTTACCTTCTTGATGTAAGGCATATAGGCAGGGTCTCTGTTATAGGAACCATATTCATTCTCCACCTGTACAGCAATGATGGGGCCTCCATGCTTGTACTGGGGAAAGAGATAAACAATCAGAAGCTAAGTTTGTAGTGGAAACTGTACTATCTAATTTCATCATACTTATCACCAATTACTAGCAAAATATTCCATTTGAAAGCAAAAGTCTCAAAGGATTTGAGTATATAATTGAGAGTGATGTCAGTAAGAAACAGAGTAAGTAGGGAGTTCCAGGCCCTTGTTTCCTATGGAAACATCAAACGATTACAGACTAAATAAAATAACCTTATTTTATTAACTGGTCTGGAAACCAGTTAAATGTTTAAGCAAATCAAGAAAAACACATGTTTAAAATGATAAAAAATTTCATGGTGTTTCTGCTCATCTTGCTTCACCCCCTCCCTGGCATAGCATGGCATATTCAAAAAAAAGCAACCCAATTCCCAGTTCCTTCCTTCAGGACAGAAAGAGCAAAGTGGAACTTGTGTGTAACATTCTGGACTGTCTGTGGGCTGCCCAGTAGACTAGTTTCTGTCTCATCTGATTTGGAGATCAGACAGGAAACGTTGGCATAGTTTGGACCTCAGGTTGAAAGCAACGCAAGGCAGTGTAGGTCACAGCATGTGAAAATTTCAGGAGTCCATAGACTCCTGTATGTCTATGCAAGGGATAATAGGCAGAGGAATATGATAGAACATGTAAGGCCACAAAGGAAGATGGGTGAGACTCTTTGGGAAATTAAGACATGTAAAAGCAGCGAGGGAAAATTGGGGAGAAAAGGCACACACACACACAGGCCAGACTAGACACATTCCCAGGAATATCTGCAAAGATCTAAAGCCATCACCCCATGCTGATCTTAATGGGTAGGAGCCCAGCAAATAGTGAAGATGTTCCCCAACAGTCTGTAAAGACTGTGAGAGGTGACTGTTATTTCAAATGTCCAGTTTTCAACAACAACAAAAACACAAGGCAAAGAAACAATATAGCTCATTCAAAGGAATGAAGTAAATCTCTAGAAATACACATGCTCTAAAGAAACACACACACTGGACTTAATAGACAAAGATTTTAAAACAACTTCCATAAATATGCTCAATGGGCTAAAGAAAAACATGGACAAAGAAATCAGGAAGATGCTATATCAGCAAAGTGAGAATATCAATACAGATAAAGAAACTATAAAATATACTAAACAAGATTTCTGGAGCTAAAAAATATATCTTACTAGAAAAAATTCACCATGGAAGTTCAATAGGAGATTCAAACAGGAAGAAGAAAGAATGGGATAACTTGAAGACAAGTCATTTGAAATTTTTCAGTCTGTAGAGCAAAAAGAGAGAGAGAATGAAGAAAAGAGAACAAAACCTGAGGGACTTATGCAACATCAGTAAGCAGACAAAATTACTCATTGTGGAAATCCCAAAAAGAGAAAAGAAAAAGGGGCAGAGAGATTGTTTCAAAAAATTAATGGCTGGAAACCTCTCAAATTTGAGAAAACATGGATATGCAAATCCAAGAAGTTTCAGTGAACTCCAAGTAGCATTAAGCAAGAGACCACACCAAGGCACATTACAATCAAACTGTCAAGGCCAAAGACAAAAAGAGATTCTGCCCCAATAAGACTATCAGTGGATATCTCACCAGAAATCTTGCAGGGCAGTGACAGAAGGATGATATATTCAAAGTGCTGAAGGAGGAAAAACTATCAACTGAGAATTCTATATCCAGCAAAACTGTCCTTCAATAATGAGGGAGAAATTAAGAC
The DNA here is from genome assembly GCA_028646485.1 of Cryptoprocta ferox. Taxonomy (NCBI): domain Eukaryota; kingdom Metazoa; phylum Chordata; class Mammalia; order Carnivora; family Eupleridae; genus Cryptoprocta; species Cryptoprocta ferox. Next base: position 77,520,243 of record CM053575.1, read on the forward strand.
ATTCTCAAACAAATACAAGTCGAGGGAATTTGATACCACTAGACTTGACTTATGAGAAATGCTACATAGAGTCCCTCAAGTTGTAATGAAAAGATGCTAGACAGTGACTTGAAGCCCCAGGAAAATATAAAGTTCTCCTGTAGAGGTAAATGTATTTTAAAAAATATAAAAACCAGTATTATTCTAATTTTAGTTTATAAATCTACTTCTTTTTTTTAACTGGATTTAAAAGACAAATGCATAAAAATAATTATTAATCTATATTAATGAGTACACAACATATAAAGATGTGACTTGTAACATCAATAACAGACAGTGAGATGGAGCTGTAAAGAAGTACTTGTGATTATGTGTGTGATTGAAGTTTAGTTGACATCAATATAAAATAAAACATCATGGAGCACCTGGGTGGCTCAGTCAGTTGAGCATCCAAATTCGGCTCAGGTCATGATCTCACGGTTTGTGGGTTTGAGCCCTGTGTCAGGCTCTGTGCTAACTGCTAGCTCAGAGCCTGGAGCCTGCTTCAGATTCTGTGTCTCTTTCTCTCTCTGCCCCTCCCCTGTTCACGCTCTGCCTCTCTGTGTCTCTCAAAAATAAATAAATGTAAAAAAAAATTTTTTGATTTTAAAAAATCGTAACTTTAGGACAATATTTGTAATCTCCATGGTAATCGCAATGAAAATATCTATAGAATATACACAAAAAGAAATGAAAAATGAATCAAACCTGGTCACTATAAAAAATCAACTAAATACAAAGGAAGGTAGTAATAGAGGAAATAAGGGAGGAAAAAAAGCTACAAAACATACAGAAAACAAATAACAAATAACATTTTATAACAAATACATACAGAAAACAAATAACAAATAACACACACACACACACACACACACATATATAGCACACTCCATCCAATGACACAATACACATTTTTCTCAAGTACAAATGGAACATTCTCCAGGACAGATCATATTTTAGGCCATAACAGAAGCTTTAATAATTTAAAAAGATTGAAACCATACAAAGTATCTTTTCCAGTCACAGTACAATGAAACTAGAAACCAACAGCAGAAAGAACACTGATAATTCAAATTTCAAATTCCACAAATATGTGGAAATTAAACAACACACTGTTAAAAAACAACCAATGACCCAAAATAGAAATAATGGGAAAATTGGGATATATCTTGAGACAAATGAAAATAAAAATTCAACATAAACTTATGGGATGCAGTAAAACCAGTGCTAAAATTTACAGCTATAAACACATTAAAAAGGAAGAAAGGTCTTAAGTCAACATCTAACTTTTCACCTTAAGGAACTAGAAAAGAAAAACAAGCTAAACTCAAAGGTAGCAGAAGGAAGGAAATAATAAAGGTTAGAACAGAGATAAAAAGAGATTAAAAATAGAGAAAAATTAAGAAAACCCAGAGTTAGTTCTTTGGAAAGATTAACAAAATTGACAAAGCTTTAGTGAGATTAACTAGCAGAGCTGCATTATTCACAATAGGCAAAAGCAACCTAGGCATCCACTGATGAATGAATGGATGAACGAAATGTGGTATACAGATACAACATATTATTATTCAGTCTTAAAAAGGAAGGAAATTCTGACACCCGCTACAACATGGATGAACCTTGAAGACATTATGCTAAGTTAAAAAAGCCAGACAGAACAGGACAAGTATTACAGTATTCTACTTGTATGAGGTACCTAGAATGGTCAATTTCATAGCGACAGAAAGTAGAATGGTGGTTGGCAGGAGTTATGGAGAAGGCAGATAGGAAGGTAATGTTTAATGGATAGAGAGTTTCAGTTTGGGAAGCTGAAAAAAGGTCAAGAAATAGATGGTGGTAATGTTTGCACAACAATGTGAATGTACTTAATACCAGTGCACTTAAAACCACTTAAAAATATTTAGAATGGTAAAAAAATAAATTGTTATACTCAGAAAATACTTTTTTAAAAAAAGGTCTAGTACACCATTTCCACATTTAAGAATACTCCTGGCTCGACCTTCCCAAAAACCACCACCTCTACCTCCACCAATCTACTATAACTTGCTGAATCATCTCAGTAATTCCATCTTCCTTAAAAAAATCTAGGCTAATAACTTCCTGGCTTCTTGATTCTTTCCTGATTAGGGCTTCCAGATTTAAGAAATAAAAATACAAGATAGACAGTTATACTTGAATTTACAATGAATAAATTTTTATACAAATTATGAATATTTTTAATGTTAGTATGTCCCACATAACACTGAGGATATATTTATACTAAAAAATATTCCTTGTTTATCTGAAATACAAATTTAACTTAGTATCCTGTGTTTTATTTGCCTACCCTACAGATGACTGAGTAGTTCCTTTGATCTATGTGTGCTGTGAACATTACAAACCACTGACTCAAGAGAAATTTTTATTGATGTACTAATTTTTATTAACATACTAATTTCTCAACATGACTCTTATTTTTACATAAGTTATTGGACTATTCCCATTCCTGCTTTTGAATTGCTTCCAAATATTACATGCAATGATAATTTCTCCCCAAAATTGATTTTTTATCACCTATGTTTTGAATGAAATATGCACCATATGCCACGTTTTTGATAGAAGAAAGATGTACCTTGAAAAGTCATCAATTGTGATTTTAGAACTACAAAAAATCATGTATTACAGGTAAGGGCCTATCCATTTATGCTCTTTTCCACATAGAACTGAGCCAGTACACTATTGGGTTGCCAGTCAGTGGGTTTTTCAGTTAATAGGACATCACAGTTGACACTGTGTGGAATAATCTAAGCCTTTGTGCCTGTCTGTCTCTTTAGCACTGAACCCCTAAGACAACACTGAAATACATCTTTTAAAAGACAACTATTGTAAACCCCTCCAATTATAGATCTTAGGCAGTGGGAAAGAATGTGTTCTGTGTTGAAAGGGACTGGGAGCACCTTGTCTGAGAGCTAACCTAAGACTATTTACTCCCAGTAGGAGAATAGCTGAAGTTCCAAGAAAAGTCTTCTCGCTTTTACCTGGAGTGGCACCACCCTGGACATCAGGTGATCAAAATAAAGGTCCATTGCTTCAGTGAAGCCCTTGTAAGTTGTTCTCAGCCTCATTCCAGAATCTTGGAGTAACCAGCTTGAAAAAAAGGGGGGTGGGGATTAGTTGCACTGTTTGTGGGTTTCTCTGAGCAAGAGATGGTGGGGAGAAAAGCAGTGGCTTCAGAGTGCTGGGGGTGAGTGAGACCATTCCCACCCCACTACCTCCACTCAGTCAGGAAGGCAGGAGATCCTGTGAACAGATTCAGGGGCAAACACTGCCAGAGCTCAAGCCCTGCACTCTGCACTGTTTCCCTATTAAAAGACACCAGTACTGCTAGGGATTTTTATTTCCGGCTTTGTGGCTATAGGTCTGGCTGCCAGTCAGAGTGAGAAAAGCTTCTCACTGAACTCAAGGCCCAGTGTGGAAGCATTTACTCTAAAATCTCATTACAAAGGGGTGAAGCCAAAGGGGTTAAGGAATCACTGGGATCAGATACAACCTTTAGGTGTCTCCCAGAAAACTAAGCCTGACATGGAGGTCATGAGAGGCTAATCCACTTCTCCTCATTCCTGTCCATCTGTCCATCCGCTGCTCTCCAGGCTGACCCTACAACTCATTAGCATCAGCCTCCGCAGCTCTTCAGAGCTCAGCTCAGAGGAGGAGCTGCAGAGCAAGATGAATTCTTCCCACAACCTGTCCCTTGTGATCACATTTCCCAGGTGAACACAGATCATTCGTTCCAGAGCGGGAGCCAGGAACTCTTCCTTCTCACTTGAAATTCTAAGTAAAACACTTACATTTTCTTACAAAGGGTCTGATGCTTCACATCCTAATTTGGAAGTCCTGAACAGGGTCAGAAAATTATCAACTTATGTTAGGTAAAAATGGAAGAGGAGAGAGCAACTTCCTTTAGACTGATACCTCCACCCTCCATCTCTCCTAAAATGGTCTAGCTTCTCATTACCACTGGGTCTCTGCCTGTTTGGGCCTCCCTGGCGTGTGCTCACATGCCCATCCTCGATCCCAGGACCTGAGTGGATGGTGCTGCCCAGGAGGAGGGCTGAGTGCTGGATGGAGCTCCTGCTGTTTCAGAGCCAACACTTAAATCCTGTCCTCCTCCTGGTGGCTCCAGCTGAGCCTGAGGACATCGCTGACACACAGATTTCTAATCCCCAGGTGCGGGGGAGGGCACTCTGGCTGTGTGCACAGCCTTGTCAAGGGCATTCTTGCCAAGCTGAACAGTGCAGAGACAGAGAAGTGATCCTGGAGAGCAAAGGAGATGGAGACAGAGCCTGCCTGGGATCTCTAGGGAAGGGCTGGGTAGAGCTGGAGACAAGAGAGAAAACAAAGCCTGGGCTGGTGGCTGTGTTGCGGGGAGAGGCCGTTCCCAAAGAGACCATGAGGCAAACAAGACCAGCGTTCTTCCCTCTTGAGGTAGGGAGAGAATGGATCTAACCATCTGGAACACTGGGAGAGATTACCCCTATTAACAAGAAAGTCTTTTTGCTGAAAATTAATGGCAATGATGAGGACAAGGAATGAATGTGGTACCAGGTGATTACTGCCCAGATTTCTACTCCAGCCACAGAGCACTCTACTGACTTCAGTGGAGACTACACATCCTAACATAACTCTTTAAAGCCTGCGATTTGAAGATAAAACAAAACAAAAACAATAATCTGTTTCTCTAATACTTTATCAAGATAAAGTGACATCATTTAAAATGGCCTCCTTTGGGTCCCACTTGTTCCGGAAAGGTATTTCAGTACAGAATGAAAAATATACTTCAATAGCAAAATTAAACCTACCTTTTTGATTAGTGTTTTGCACAAGCACACAGGGCAGCTCAATCCACAGCTGGAGCCCCTCACAGCCCCACTCACCTGGGCAAGCCCCCAAGGTCGATCTCACTGCAGATGTAGGGGCCTGGACGCAGAATCACCCATAACCCAATCTCCGCAGCCATCAGCACAAAGGCCCTAGGGAAGTCAGTGTCAGCAGCTCTCAAGACATCAGGGGCGAGGGTGGGGACGAGCCTGGCACACATCACAAGGTGGTGGATCTGCCTGGCTCCTCCCATCCCTGCCTTCAGAGACCCTGGGAGCTGGGTTCTCCCCTGCTCCCAGCCCAGGACCTTCTGCACAGCCCCCCTGGAGGCATGAGCACCAAGGGTATCAGACAAGATACCGGGTGGGGTGGGGGGGTCCCAAGAGTGAACCTGACCCCAACAGTCTTGCTACCCTAGATGGGTAAGCCCTGTCCCAGCCCAGGTGGCTGGACCATACTGCAGAATAGGGCAGACACTGGGGATTAGGCACCTCTGAGCTGCAGTGAAAAGGTCTGAGCTCAGAGCAGGCAAACCCAGACCCCTGAGAGTAACAGGTTCATGTCTGGAGAGCATCTGGGTCCTGAGAACAAGGCTCTAGACCCCAGCCTGTCTCTGGTTCTCAATGTAGAATGGAGATGGCCCTTTGATCCCTGACCAACCCAAGAGGCCACCTCTCTGCCTCCCCACTCCAGGCCAGGCCACAGAAGCAGTGACAGCACTTACTCCAGGTCCAGGTTCCCAGAGAAGTCAAATTTGCCTCTTTCTGGTTCATGGAGGTTCCATGGAACATAGCTGTAATAGAAGATAATTATAGGAATGAGCTTTTCATTTATTCCACTTCATCTTCCAAATTACCTTCTTTATCCCTACAACCCATTATGATGGTCGAAGATGTATTTCTTAGATATGTTATTTTAATGGTATCAGGACTGGAAACAAGAACTAACTAAGGAGATCTAAGGACCTTAGAGTATCCAGGGCCAGTCCCTGGGGGGCTAACAACTCATCTCCTTAGGAGAAGGGAGAGAAGGCCAATAAGATTTCAGTGAAGCATAAGATGTGACAACAGGTTAGCTTGAGCATGCACTCCCCCACCTTCCTCCCTCCCTCCCCAACTCTCCTGCTCTCTCCTTATCGGAGAAAAAAAAAGTAACTTTCTAAGACAGTAAGTTAAAAGTAAGGTAAGAGGAAACCTCTGATCACTCCTATTTTTACTGAAGCAACCAGAATTTCAAATAATTCTGTCCTTATCTTCTAAAGAGAAGATAAGGAAATAAAGTAAGTTCTTTAAGGGGCCCAACTCAAGAGGCCTAGGTTTGGAGGATGTATGAAAATAGAAACACAGCTGCTCCTCTCCTGGACTCCCACCCATCCCTGGCTTCTAGCCGAGCCCTTTCCAACTGCAAGGAAGGTGCACAGGTAAGAGAAAAGGAGGTTTGCTTGCTTCCAATTCAGACACAGGAGTTCCATGTTTAAGGAAATACAGATTACTCAGCTTTTATAAGGCAAGATGCTTAGCCTACAATGTTCCCACTAGCTTCAGGAGTCCTGTGATTTGCAAATGTACCCTCAGGATCAGAACTTACATATGCAAATAAATGGATCCTTTTAAGTAATCTTCTGGAAAATTACATACATGTGTTTCAACTGTGCTATTATAGCCCAGAACATTCCTGTAATTCTTTTTAGAAATTATCTTCAAAGTTGCTTCACAAACCACACAAGAAAATCCACATCCTTGATCTGTAATCACATATTGTTGCCCGAAAATAGAATAGTTCAGCCTGATAACCCACTTTATTTCATAGACTTGGATCCAACTATCTGTTGGCAATTTTGAAAAATAAATCCACAGAAAGATAAGATTCTTCACAACTGAGCATATTTTTTAACTGATTCACATACTCAACATTTTACTGAGTGCCTATCATGTGCCTGTCACTGTGGTCTGTGCTAGAATGGAAGCCACAATGCTCTGAAGATAATTCTAAACAAGAATGCTGAAAAGTGATGAGAACTTCCTTAGGGAGCTATTTTGAAAAAGACCACATTCATTTGCTAAATAAATTGGGGGGTGGAGTGCTTGTTTAAAAAAAAAAAAACTATTTGATAATTTAATCACCTCCCACCCCTACACTCCCCTCCTTCACTAAATTCCTTTGTATATATACCATTGCTCTTTCTGTACCTGTAAACCTTACATCAATCCTGTCTCCTCATCTGCACTAAGGGGGACTGCTGTGCAGGTGAGAAAAAGGAGGTTGTCATAGCTGGCAGACCTAAGCAGGCATGTGGGCAAATTGCCCCTCCTATATTTTTCCTCACAAAGTTCAGCCCAAAGATTCTCTTCAGGGGCTGCTCAAATGCAGGATCTGGCAGGGCTCCCCCATCCTGACACGATGGAGACCTGCAGGCTGGGCTGCCCCGAAGAAGCCCAAGACACAGATGCCACAGATGACAAAGCTTGGTGGTGGGGTAGGGCAGCACTCACGTGGTGAGGGTATTCAAGCCGCAGGCTTTCATCTTCAGCAAGCGGTCCCTCCAGTATTCCCTGGGCACCCGGAAATAGTGCACAGAACCCCCAAAGATCCAGAAGGTGGAGTCCTCCAGCATGAAGTGTTGGCCATTGGCCTGTAACCCTGATTTCCGGTGTCTTAGCCATGCAGGGACCAAATTATACCAGTCCAACCTGCAGAGAGAAAAGGCAGCTGGCAAGGTTGACTTATCTTCAGCAATGAGCACGGGCACAGAGTCTTAGGAGACAGGCTTCTTCTCCTCCACAGGCCTGCTTCTGAGGCCTTCAGAAAAGGCTCCCCACCCTCCAACTTAGCCAAACTTTGGAAGGGGTCTTTCTTCAGCACACTCCTCTGCACCCCACTGCAGGGGAAGAGCAAGCTGAGGCTGTAGTCAGGAATGAGACAAACACAACGGTCAACATGGAGACTGTGCTACTGGGAGAGAGGATGAGGTGGGGGCACATGGCATGGAAAGGATATTCTCAGGGGGTGCAGGGTGCCCAGGGCAGGTGTGTCACACAGGTTCCTACAATGGCCAGCTCTTCTAGGCCACTTGACTAAACATCAAAGGAGCAGCTACTTCAAATAGTACCTCTGAGCCACCTTGTGGTCACAGCTGCCCCGCTCAAGGTGCAAATACCTGGAAGGAGGTACCTGGGTTAGAAACAGCATTTATTCATTGACCAAATTCCAAGTCTTAATTCTTATCTAAAGATCAAATTCAAGTGATAATCTAGCACAACAGAAGACCCCACCTGGGAGGGCTGTTGGGAAGTGTTAGTCCCTGGAAAAGCACCTTGTGACCAAGGGGAGCCCCCTCAAATTGATCCCATGACTAGAATTCCCTCCCTCTCTTTTCTCCCCAGTCTTCAAAGGCCATGAGAGAAACCCAGCAAGAGACACTGGGGGAACCAGAACATTTAAGAGAGTTGGAGACAGAAAACAACAGGGTGAGTGAGGCTGGGGCAAAAGCAAATGTCCATTGGTGCCTCTTTCGTGCCTACTTTTCATTACAGTTCCTGACATTAGAGGGTGTATTGCCCTGCAGGCTCTTCTGCATAAAAGAGATCCCTAAACTGCTGCTGGTCTTTCCATTCCTTTTGCAACACTGACTAAAACTGTGCCACTGCTTAAGGCCCAAATTGCTTCATTCAACTGATATTGATACACACTGACTGGGGACTGTCATCGCTTAGAAGAAACAGAGATGCACGAACCAAAATGGGCTGAGAGCTTCAATCTTGATTCTGGATTCAGCCTTCTCTGTGCCCTTCAAAGGGACAGCTCCTTCACAGAGCTCTGGCCAGCCACGAGGACCAATGGTGGAGGTCATGGGGGCAGAGAGCACATGCATGCACACACCCCATCGCTGACTCTCCCAATGTGCTCATTGGATGAGCCATCCCTCCTGCTCTCTCTCCATCCTGTCCTCCTGCTGCTTCCTTTTTCTACATGTCAGCCAGCTTCTCCTCCACCTACAATGCCAAGTGCTTCAGCTCTGAACATAAACTTGCATACCCTACACTGTAAAGCAGTTGGAGCCCTACTATCAATGGGAAAAATTCAATTGCACACACTCCTCAGGAAGCTAGCTCCCATCCTACCAAAGTTCCTCCAAACCAGATGCTTCTGACATGTACAGTCTTCTCCACATCACTGCACACTCAGATAATTACAAATCAGTGTCATGAGTGCTGCTGTAAGCCAAGCACAAAGATAAGGCCAGGGCTACCCCCCCACACCTCCCAGGCATGTAAGTCATCCAGTCCACATAGGGCCCCAAGCTCAGAAGCCTCCCTTACAACAAGTAATTAAATAAGCCACAGAGATCTAATCCACAGTAGAATGAATATAGATAATATTGTACTATAATTATGTCATGTGATAAATATTGCTACAGTCATAATATTACACTATGTAAATGTAGCAAAGCATACACTGTACACATGGGTTCAGACACACTATCTTCATCCTGAAATTCTTAATGTTTTTAAACAAGGGCCCCACATTTTCATTATGCCCTGGGCCCCACAAGTTAGGTAGCCTGGCCTAGCAGTGGCAGAGGACAGTAGCTGAGGTAATTGTTGAATGAAGAAATTATCTAAATCATCCTGGTGGAGTCAGAAGGCTTTGTTTAGACGATAACTTTTTCTCAGGTCTCGAAGGCAGAGAATATAAGACAACAGAGGAAACTAAGGGCAAAAGTATTTTAAAAAAGCGAATGCATATCTACTCCCACGAATAGCAAGCAGACTGGCAAGGAGATTGTATGAACGTGTATGCCACCCTGGAGCCCCTCAGCCATGTGGGCCTGGCGCTGACACTCACTGCTCACAACTGTCTGCTACAGTCTGATTGATACAGAAACTGAGGTACCTTTCATCATAAAAGGCTGGGGCAGGTACTTTGTGTATCTTTTCTCTTCATTTCCTTTTTCTAGTAATATGTTCTGAATGTATTTTATCAAGTAACAGGTTGGAAAAATTTTTTTAAAAGAAGAAAAATGATTCTTCGCCACAGACAGACTGAGAAGTATTGCTCTAGACCAGAAACAACAGTCTGGCCTTGGGCAGTTGTGATCAGAGCTGGAAGGACAAATATATTGACCAGTTCAGTTTACCAGGCTTAGTAACGGAACAGATGCAGGATGTATGAGACCAAAACCGTGTGAAACCACTTCAGCAGCAGCCTTCCTAGCACTTTGCTAAAGTTAACTACACCACAGAAAGAGAGGTTTGGATTGAGCCACAGTGGCTTTCAAAGCTGGCCCCATATCTGAATCACCTGGAAAACGTAAAACAATAAATGGCCCCACCCCTGACCAATTAATGACCTTGGAGGTGGGGCACAGGTATTCGTAGTTTTTAAAAGCTCCTCCACAGATTGGAGCAAGGCTGAGCCACTGGTCTAGGGCAAGTTTTACAGGAGGGTCTGGGGCAAATCAGGGACCCTGATGGCTAGAGAGAGATGAGAGGACAGGAGGCCAAGAAGACAGAGGTGACACAGACATCACTGACCACTTGGGAATTCTATCAATGGCCACTCATGGGCAAAGAAAATTATTCTGACCTCCTCCTTCCTACTTCTCACAGCCCCCAGGACCCAGAACTCATGATGCCGCTGCAGGACTGCAGTTATGCTATATTATAGTTGAAACAGTCATTTGTGGATAAGCTGGGGACCTAATCACTTTTTTCTTTCTCTAAATAGAAAAGTTCCATGTTCCAAGTGACTTGTGAATAATATTTCAGAATATAGTTCTTCCAGAGGACCACCTGTATGGGGAAATGAAAACAAGAACAATATCCGTACAAGGAGGATCTGGACACGAATCCTGGCCCTAACCTTACAGCACCGTCACCTTGGGTCAGTGACACTAGCTCTGTGGGCATGAGTTTCTTCCTCTGTAAAATGAGTGAATGCCTAACTGTTCACAAATGCCCTGTGAAGTTCAGATATAAATGAAGTACTCTGTAATGTGCTATAAAAGAGTTTTGTGGCTATTTGAAATAAGTTTATTTTTGCATGCTTTGCATATTAGAATGGCCTCAGTGGGTTTTTTTATATCCTTAATAGGCAATAAGCCCAATCTTTCCATTCTTAAGCATTTAATTTACTGTCTAACCACATTTTATGTGCATGATTTTGTGCCAAGTCATCTTATTACAGTTTCTAAAATTTTTACATCAAAAGGTCTGTCCAGTGGGATCCTGTCAAACCAACCCAGCCCCTTGACCAGTGGTAAGCAAACCCCAGGTGTGGGCCAAAGCCGCTATGCCTCCTGTCTTTGTGCAGCCAGCAAACTACAAATGTCTTTCACATTTTTAAGTGGTTGGGGAAAAAATCAAAAGAACAAGACATGGGGATACAAAAAAATTATATCAACTTCACATTTCAATGTCCATAAATAGTTTTACTGGCACCTGCCATGCCCATTCATTGACATGCTGCTGTGGCTGCTTCCGGGCACAGTGACGTTGCTGCAAAAGACACTGTGTAGTCTGCAAAGCTGAACACATATGCTACCTGGCCCTTTACAGGAAACTTTGCCCTGCCCTGGAGAATGAGGCCATGGATACTAAAAGGAGGCCTCAGGCCCTCCATGGCCACTGTCTGGGCCTCCTAGCCACCTCTTTGCTTTGGCTCTTCCCCTTAGCTCTTCCCTTTGGCCACAAGCTCCTGAGTATTCTGGCTGCATTTGAAGTTTCTCATACCATACACACAGGAGAGGTTGGTCTCTCTTAGTTTTTCTCATATCTGCTCCAAAGAACACACTCTGACTTCATGCCTCATCTAGTCAGTAGGCTTTAAGTACTCTCTCCACCTGATACCCCCAGGCATCCCCATAGGTCCCCCACCCTTCAGGCTTGCCCCAGGCTAGAGTGAGGAAGAACTGATGGACATATTCTCTTCTAAAACGCACAGGTATATTGACAGTCCAGTGGTGAAAATACATACATACATACACACACACACACACACACACACACACACACACACACACACAATTTCATTATTTTTAAATACAGTGAAACTACAATTCAGCAATCATGCCACCAGGCAGCAATCCTTATCCACTGGCCAGAACTTCAAAAGAACAATCTCCAGCTCACCAAGCTCACATCACTGACTGCAACTTTTATTTACAACTATGTCTCCCAAATGCTGTGAGAGCCTCCTTCTCTCCACCCACTCAGTGCAGAGGTGTTGATGGGGTTGGAAGCACTCTTTGTGACTTTCCTTCCAAAATTCTTCCTGCTAGTTATGCACTCTCCCTAACCTGTCCCCTCCTTCTGGTTTTACATCTCCAGGTGTGCACTGCACCTGCAGGGTAACTTCATCTGGAGTTTGATACAAATGCAGAAAGAAACTCAGGCCTTACCTAAGACCTGAATCAGAATCTGCATTTTGACCAGACCCCACAGTAAAGTTTGAGAAGCACTAATGTATATTTTGTCCTTTGATATACATATATACAATCTCTTTCTGGATAGAGCTTCTATTTGCTAGTGTCTTTATGTGCTATCATTTTATAGATTTTTTACAAACTTATGCCTCTCAGTGCTTATTAAGAGGCATGAAACTAACCTGCAAATAACAAAAACAAGCTAATAACAAACTCCAAATTCTGGAGAATTCAACTGTTTCCTTTCTGAAAATTTTCTGGTAGGTTACTAGGTGAGTTTTTAATACATTAATGAAAGGGATGAATTCACTGAAAAAATGAGGATGATAAATGTGGGAATTCTCCAAGGAATCCACTGTGAAAAATGAGATGATATATATTAGAACTTCATAAACGAGAAAGCACCATGCAAATGGTTGTTAATACTGATAATGATCATTAGTACTAGTTATTATAAGTTAATAATAACCTCTATGCTTCCTGAGTAATTAACTCGGTAATAACAAAATAAAGAAAATGGAAACTGTATAGTTACATCAGGTTGGAGAGACTTTCCTTCTAAATTAGGCCTGTTCCCACAGAGTTAACCAAACCCTTAGGAAACCCTTGTTTCCCTGGTTCCTGTTGCTTTTCCCAGTGAGCAAGTCATTTGTGTTGAAACCTATTGTTTCAGATTGTGGAAAATTCTTTTTTAAAGTAATCTCTGCACCCAACATGGGGCTCAAACTCAAAACCCCAAGATCAGGAGTTCCATGGTCTACCGACTGAGCCAGCCAGGTGTCAGTGTTGAAACTTTTTTTTTTTTTTTTTTGATACCAGGGCATCTGCCTTCTTGCTAGCTGGAGTGTATTTTACTTTATCTTGGAATTTTTGTTGCCTTTGTATCTTAGCTTCATTATAGGATAAGTAAATTTTCAGTCCTAGAATAAACTGAAGAGCAGGCCTCGGTCACTGACCTGACCTGTTCTCAGGTTTGCTCTGCTCAGAGTCATACTCTGTTCACAGTCTACGGTGAGGTTCCTGGAAGGTGGCACACGTGTCAGGATTTCTGATGGGGCCTCACAAAATGTAACAAGACCTCTACGTTCTAGTCACTACTATCCCTTTTGGCAGGTGATATTATGTTGTGTGAGCCATAGATGCAATAACAGGTTGTAGCAGAAACATTAGGCAGAGGACTTGGGGCCTGAGTTCCCCACAGTGAGGAGTTGCATCAGGCAGAGCCTGGGAGTGTGGAGGGGTAGAGGGACAAATCCTTCTTATACTTTATCACAGTAGTGGATCATGAGGACAAGGGACACAGGGCAGGCTCCACACAGGCCAGACGTCACCAGACATGGTCAAAAGTATTGGGTTAATGTGCTTGAATTGGAAAAGGCAGATGAGCAGGTGGCAAGCTTCCAATCTCTTTCATGTGAAATGGGTCCCTGAACTGATTCTCAGATCTCAGAGAGGGTCTTCCAGGGTGAGGTGGGAGAAGAACCAGATCCGGTGACCTACTTGAAGATCTCCTTGAATGAAGTGTGCTCATTGAGGCAGGTCTGAGATGGCTCTTTCCATGCCAGAAGGCATCCCTATGTCACCTGTAAATCCTGATAATATATGGATCAGTAACTGGGGCCAGTGACTGGGAAGCTTCATTTGGGGTCACAGCCATCTCCTGCAGCCTTCTGTCATACCACACAATCTGACCAGATTCAGACAAGCCAGTGTCCACCCAACCAGATGTGGCAGAGGCAGTATCATCAACTTCTGGGGCATGTTGGCCTCCAGCAGACACCAGGCAATGCTCATGCAATTTTAGGCTCTCCAAGGGTATGGACAAGCTCAGGACATGAAGTAAGAATCTACAGAAATAGTCCTTCAATTCACAGAACATAAGTCCTCGCTGCTCCTAAGGACTGGTTATTTGGGCACTATACATAATGTATACTTGAGATTACAACTTATAAATCCAATTTCCGGGTGCACTGTGACCCCATCAGGGCCACCCTGAGCAGAGGTCCAATCTGAGTCCAAAGCATTACATTAAAGAAGATGACCAAGAAAACACTCACATCTTCATTTATCCAAGTGGTCATGCTAGAAACCATTATTTAGATGGCAGTTATGTTAAACTGCCCAAAAGACATCATCACGCATAGAAATCTCACTTGGATTTAAAATACAAATTTCTAGTCATCACTCTCAAGATTCTGATGTGATTGCAGGCTCCCATGAGGCCCTATTTCCTTCGGCATTCCATTCTCCTCAACTGCCCACTTGGGGATATTTTGGCCTTACCAGCCTTAAGGCTGTACACTCCTCCCTCAGCAGGGGATCTTGAGGGCCTAAGGAAGGAGCTGCCCACTCTTTGATGCAGGCCAATGCCTTTAATGCCTCTCATCCAGAATAATGGCTCTTGGATCAATCCTGGAACCCCAAGAACTTCAATCCCAGGGAAATGGAACTCTATCCTTATAGCTGATCCAGCTTCCTGGATGTGATCCTTGGCCTGCGCCCAATGCTTTAGGCTCCTGCTTTGCTAGAACAGCATTAAATATTTGAAAGGGCTTAAACCTTCCATTCCAAAAGCTAGTATACTCATTTTGCAGAGATGCAAGGTCATTTTGCAGCATTCTGCAGGTCAATGGTACTGCTGCAATCTTAGCACCTCTGTCCTTCCTCTGAAAAGGCTTCTTGGTAAGCCAGGAACTAGCCTAGCACCCAGGCTCCAGCAAGCCAGGCCAAGTGGCAGCCTACATGATCCAGGGACATGCTGTTGGTTAAGAGGGCAACATTTTCTAAATGCTGTAGGAAGTTTGTATGTGAATAAAACACCTACTAGACCAAAACCTTGAGATCCAACAGTGAAGCAACAAAACTTCTCAGTAGTAATCAACCACATATTAACAATAAAAAGTGTCCTGATGTTATGTAACAGAAATTTTTCATTTTGGGAGAATATTCCATTGATAGCATCATAAATAGAAAAAAGGCTATATCTCCACCTAGAGAGGGGTGAAAATTCTGATGACCCAAAGTACTCTACTGATAACAAGACTCCCCTCTTAGAGTGCTTGTGGAATCAGAATAAAATGATTTAATGAAACAGGGGCAACATAAATATGCTCAACAATTTTGTTAAATCAACTGCCACCACATGAGACTTATTACCTAGATATATAAGAGATTGACTAGTTCTTAAAGACACAAAGAACCCATGCACACACAGAGTAAACAGAATTTCCCCCTCGGACTTTACAGCTCAGAATTTCCCTCACGTTGATCCAAAAGAAACAGAATGTGCTATTTTACTTACTTATTTTAACTTATTTTGACTTACTTATGTTAAATGTCTATCAAGATTTAAAATGAATATCTCATAAGGCCAGCAATTCTAGAGACAGAAATATACCCGACAGATATTCATTGCAACTTTGGGGATTTTCTTATTTGTTTTTACTTTATATTATTTTATTTTAATTCCAGCATAGTTAACATACGTTGCAAGTTTGCAGTGGCTAAGAGATTGCCAACAATCAATGTCCATCAATAGGGGATTGTTTGAATACATTATGTCCCTAGTGGACAAATGGGGTAATAATACCTAGAGCTGTCTTGGTGTACATACACAGAATTCCCCTGAGAGAAACCATTATTAGCAATCACATCTGGTAGAGGGGAGAGGGATGCTTTAGGGCCTGGAGTGGAGGCTTTATTTTCCTCCTTATATTATTTGAATATTTTATCCTTTACATAGATTACCTACTCACAGAGTAAACTTTGCAGGAAAAACAGCATACTCTTGAAAATCTCCATGTTCTTGCTGCAAGATGATCTGGTTCCCTTCAGTTGGCTAGTACAGCATTGTGAGAATCCCAATGCCAACTCTATCTTCCTAGCACAGGGCTGCTCAGACATCCTACCTCTCTCTGACTGAGCCACTACCCAGGTAGCCATGTTCCCCAACTTCTGTTAGAGAAATGACTACCTGCTGAAAGAGACACTTCCCAGATGCTGAAAACTTCACTATTAGAAGATGAAAGGAACAGTGTTCAAAGAGTTTGAACATTCCAGGGAATATGACTCAGGCCTCAAGTAGGATAGAGTCCTGAAACAAGCAAAGCTCATAAAATCAGTGACCTCATAGAAGGCCAGGAAGAGAGGCACAATTTGCCCACACACCTTTGGAAGACAGCATGGGCCGTGATTTGGGTGAAAGAAGGTGACCAGGTCATGCTGTTAAGTTATCCACCTCCTCTAAGGAGAAGACTGATAGGGTTCTCCTCTTCTTTCCTTCAAGAAGAGCTTTGGGTCTGGAATCTAGGTAATGCTAGTGAAGGAGCACTGAGTGAGGCAGAGCTGGGCAAAGAGATGAACTTACCTTTACAGCGGTATGATGCAAGGTGCCTACCTGGCCACTTTCCTCTCTCCTGACTTTTGCCAGCTAAAATATCAGGTATATGAGATGCAGAATTAATTGAATTATTGCTCAGCGATGCATTTATATTAAGGACAAAAATTCATGAGTGGGAACTATGTCTTGATCATATCAAGCAGGCATTCTTGCATTCATGGAGTGAGAGGAGGAGGGAGAAGGAGAGGCAGCTGGCTCAGACATGGTTCACACTGATACGCATCAAAGATCTCCAAATGATATGCTGAGTCAAAGAAGCCAGATCAAACCAGAGTACATACTTTAGGATTACATTTCTATAAAATTCTAGAAAGTGCAAACAAATATATGGTGGCAGAAAGCAACAGATCAGTGTGCCTGGGGCTGGGGAAGCAGAGAGGGGCAGGAGAGAGAGATGCAAAGAGACATAAGGAAATCTCTGGGGCTGGTGGATATTTTCACTGTCTTAATTGTGGTGGTATTTTCACAGATATAGATAGAGACACAGATATATCAAACATTTTCAAACTGTACAAGCTAAACATGTACAGCTTATTGCTTGACAATTATACTACAATTAAGGTAATTTCAGATCACTGTTCAAGCTAAAAAAGAAAAAAAAAGGGAAGTCATCCTCAAAAGTCATCTTTGTCCTCCTATTTCTTGGATGTGATATAATCAAACAGTTATGATTGGCTATGAACCAGCAGAAGGTAAAGTTCATGGGAAAAAACAAAAGCTGGAGCCCAGCAGCCCCTTCCCTTCCCCCACCCAAATACCTGCCTTCTGAGGTATAAGAAAAGGGCTGATCCTGACAGCTCAGCTCCACAAAGCTGCCAGCTGAGTAGCCAATTCCCATGTGACCTATATTCCACTGGCCACATCCATATTCCCAGCTACTGCTGGGAGAGGTCCCCACCTCCCACTCAGTTAATGATCCACTCAAAGCTAGAGCAAGGCAAGAAGAGGAAGCAATAAAGAGTGTGTCCTCCTCTGGCCTCCAGAGCTAATCCTTGGTGTCCAACCCATGCCAGACAGGAGGAATTGGTCAGAAAGCCTAACACCATGATGGTGATACAATCAAAAAGATGCCCAAAAGACACATATTGTGAAGGACCCTAAGAGACAGCCCTGAAGTGGGGTCAGAGCTTCTCTGTCTTACCTAGTATGAAAGAAGGGATAACAAGGAAAACAATGACTTTACTAAGCATTTCAAACTATTTCCTCAGGCTTGAGTCACAGCTATTCCTAGGCACCTCCATGAGCCCCTGACTGACTCCTGCTGCAGCCACCCTTACCCAGGTATGGACATGGTCAACTCATCTGTGAGAAGCTCAGGCTTCTTCACAGCCAGTTGGCTCCCTGACACCTCATTTTGTTTTCTGCCAGACACCAACAAACACCCAGCCTCCTTTCCACACCTTTTTCCTGTGGACTATTAGGGTGCACTATCTGGCCCAACTCAAGCCCCTCAGAGCTGCTCCTCTTAATGACCTGGCTGGGTTCCCTGCATAGGACTGCCATATCCTTGACCTCCAATAGGTAAATGACATGCTACTTGCACACTTACGGCCTTTCTCTCTGGGGTGTGGGCTCCTGTTGCCTCTGCTTTGAGTAATCCTTCTGGGATTTGCATCAGCCTTGCGTCAGGAGGAAGGCTGAGCATCCCACAAGAGCCAGAACCAGTCTTTAAAGAGGATCACTGACAAGATGGAAAAAAAGTCTTGAGAACAACTGGGGAAACAAAATGCCTCGTTAGTTTTCTGAGCCCCAGAGTGAGAAGAGCGCTATTTCTTTCTCTCAAACAATATTATGACATCTTTCCCAACACCAAAGCCAAGAAGAGGTAAAACAAAGAAGACATGTAAGTCTTAAAAAGGTGGAAATGAGAAGAGTTTCTGAAGGTGTTCTTGTGGCAGCAAAATACAGTCAGATATTCACCTCCATCAAAAACTTCCTTATCTTCCAGAGGAATTTCAGAGAAACTAACAAAGGGAATAGAGAAGAAAAAAAAAGCTAAGGGGTGTTGTGTCTGCCCCCACTCAGCTTCAACATTAACTTTCAGCACCAAAGCATTTGATACTGCTGGTCTGTGTTCCCAGCAACACTGGAGGTTTTGAATATGGAAAGTGCCACATCGACCTGAAACACATGGTCAGGGTTATAGAATACTATAAATATATACAGTTAACAAAAACTCTGGGCTAGGGCACCCATGCAGGCTGTGGGTAAGTTATTCAATCATTAAACACAACCATTTGCCACAGGCAGCACTTTGCAAAAAGGGATTGGGAAGGACTGGTGATTGAAAAATGGAGAGAGAAGCTATATCAATCCTAGAGTGGGGCAAATAAATCCAGGGCTGATGATCTTGGAGGACCTATGGGACAGCATTCTCCTGACTGCGCTGGGAAGGCAAGATCGACCGTAGTTGGGAGTCCTGGAGCTCTGGCCTCTGCTGAATAGAGAAGCCTCCCAGCAGAATTGGTAGGAAATGTACGGACCCAGAGAACACCAAAAACAGGTTCCCCAAGGAGGACTAGGGGTGGAGCAGTGATGGGGGACATCTGAAAAAGACCTGAAAGCTGGTAATGTTAGCCTTCCCAGAGAGCTGGGAGTCTCCACGAGGAAAGCAGAGCCCAGGCATCACAAGCACGGAGAAGGAGTGGGGAAGCTCTAGGACACAGTCTGGAGACTGAGAGGGTAGCGCGTGGTGTGACCCAGAGGCCTGGATCTCGAGGCAGAAGCAGAGTATCTAGTAGTGCAGAGGGAGGCCAAAGAAGAAGAGGCTGGAGAGCCCTTCCCCGTGGGGCCTCGGGATTCGCGGGATGCAGACTCCTGGGGCAGCCTCCCTCAGGTGAAACGGGAGGCGAGAACTACCGGTGAGGAAGGCTGAGGTGTCGGGAGTCAGGCAGGTGTCGGGAGGGGCTCTCTCACCTGCGGAGCACCAGGTAACTCAAGATCACCAGCAACAGGAGTCCGAGAGTGCGGCTGGGCTTTCGCCCGACGCTCCACTTGCTCATTGCGCGGCGTGTAGGGACCGCAGCTAGCACTGTAGCCAGCACTCACTCAGCCGCGCGCTTGAGGCTAGGCTCAGGGGGCGGGGCCGCACGCCGGTCGCCCGGGCGACGGGCCCGCGGCCCGCGCGGCCCGCCCGGCCCGCAGGCACTCATTCGCTGAAGCGCTCGGCCCCGCCCCTCGCGCCGCTGGCCTAGCGTAGACGGGGGCGGTGCCTGGAACCTGCTGCAGCCCATCTCTCAGGGTAGCTCTTGGGGTCTGACCCGCCCATCTACCCCATTCCCAAGTCTAAGAGAGGCACTGGCTGTTCAGTGGATAGTTACCTGCACATGTTATGCAAACAGGTGCAGAAATACCTGGTGCATGTAGCCCAGTCCTTGCACACTCGTAGAGCCCACTCCACTCCCCCACCCCCACACTACATTAGCAAGCAAAGATTAAAGGCACCTGCAAAGCTAACGCAGTGTCTTAAAACAATTCAGATTTTGATGGGCGGGTAGAGGAGAAGGGAAAGTGGGTGATGGGCATTAAGGAGGACACGTTGGGATGAGCACTGGGTGTTGTATGGGAACCAATTTGACAATAAATTATATTAAAAAATAAAAAGTTACATGAATCAAAAATAAATACTATTAATCCTTCAAAAGCAAAAAAAGAAGAATTTGTAGTGACGTATCATGTGAAAAGTCCGAACATTGTAGAAGTTTCTTTAGACGTATTTTATGGCTTAGTGTGGTTCATGTTTGCATTGCTTGGGAATGGTGGAGTACAGAGAAAGGAGCACCAAAATATTTTTTGCCTTTAGATTCCACAAGTCTTGTCCTGATCCTGACTCCCGGCACATTCCATTTTTAATCTTAAAAAAGTCCAGATAAAACCCTCACATGAAAAGACGAATAAAATTCTTATTCTGGTACAGAATTGTCACAAGGGATATTGTGTAAGATTTGGGCGAACTTATGCTTTCTAACAATCACACACCTAATTCATCCTAAGAACAAAATTTAGATTTTACGGAAAGAAAATCTGAAACATTTTCTAGGAAGGCTAATGTTTTTCTCAGAGCATCCAGGTTTCTAGAAAATATCCCGTTTCATGTTTCAAAACCACTTCCTTCACTAGTACATAGTTTTGAAATTGTAAAGCTGATAGGAACAAAATGAGATTTTACTTCTCAGAACAAAGACATGCAGAGTTTGGTGTGAAGAGTCCTTGTTCTAGCATTAGGCAAATATTTAGTTAGGTACCAAACGTTAAACCAAGAAGAAGCAAAAACAAACAAATAAGAGGGGAGGATAGCAGGGCCAGAAGCATTCCTGGAGACATTTAGAGAGAGAAGTAGCTACCCCTTAGCACACTTACAAAATCAATACCTTTTCTCCATTTTTAAAGGCATGTAATTGCTGATACTTACTAGGAGTATGATGAAAATATTTTGGTATAATTGGGATAAGGGCTAGCCCATGAAACATGGAGAAAGTGTTAAAGGTTAGCCACCTTTTTACCTTTGGAGGCTCATCCCTGGCACATACCTAACACTCCTCACTCCTTGTGATACTGCTGGGCAGGAGTACAATCTATTACACATCAGGGTATTCTGAAGTTACTTAAACAAAACCAGCAGTTCCATATTTTTTCAGATATCGGTAAAAACTAATGAACTATAAAACCCCTGAAATTCTTAGCCCATCCCTATTTCCCTTGTTTTTTACTTATGGAAGAAAACATACATAATTCAGTACTTTAAAAAAATCATTACCCCTTAACCCTAAGGGAAGGACAGAACTATAGACACAGCTACTCACACTTTAAGAGCGATTTTACTTTATCTGGATTTAATGATACCGCAGAGAGTGTTACAAAGATAGCACTAATCTGAGAGGTGTTTTGCTGAGGAGCCAAAACTTTTGGGTTTTAAAATATTAGCAATATACTCCTTCAAAATACTCTTTCTAAAATGTTTAATGAATTTAACCCAAGGCAGACAATGAAATACTCAAATTCCTGGGAATGTAAGCTATGGTTAAATGAACTGGCCTGGTGGAGATGAAAACAAAGTGTTCTGGCAAGGTGCATGGGGTGGAAACAAATCTCTGATGCTCAGGAATCATAATCATCACAGGCCACCTTTCTGGTGTCAAGGGTTTTGCTTTAAAAGATATACCAAAAAAAATTTTTGTGAAGTCCTGTTGATATCCTCAGCCCACAGCTCAGCTGCTAGAGCTTGAACAGACTCAGAGAGCATGGTTCCTTCCTTGAGAATTCACCTATCCCAGTCAGTGGGAAAGAAATGTACACAAAGAAGCATGGTGGGAGTAAAAGCTACAATCAGAATCAGTACAGTGGAGGCTCTCAAGAAAAATAATCATATCAAACTAACCTCATTGGCTGTTTTATTTTTATTTGTAATAGGTATAACAAACAGGTATATAGATCAATTATTCATTTATTCAGATATCTTATTTTTGAGTGCACTGTGCTAATGCCTTAAATATAGAGTATCTGAATTTTAGAAAAACATTTGACAAAATCTTTCTTAAGGTCATGAGAACAAGATGCAAAATGTGGCTTCCATAATAGTGCAG
Organism: Cryptoprocta ferox; assembly: GCA_028646485.1. Classification (NCBI taxonomy): domain Eukaryota; kingdom Metazoa; phylum Chordata; class Mammalia; order Carnivora; family Eupleridae; genus Cryptoprocta; species Cryptoprocta ferox. The sequence continues at coordinate 77,542,522 of CM053575.1, forward strand.
CTACTTGGGCCCCTGGAACATGATATAACAACCTCAATTCACTTTCCTCCTTTAGACAGGCACCCTGGACCAGTCCTTGCCACCCACCCTCTCCAGCTCTTTTGCTTCAGGTTACATGACAAGACCAGCTATGCTGTCAAGTTGACAAAGAGCCTTGAGCAAAGAAATTAAGAACACGGGAGAATTTCTGGGAATAGAGAAGGGCAATTTCAACCATAGACCCCCCCCCCAAAAAAAAAAAAAACATGACAAGAAAAGTCCCAGGAAGGCCATTTTGGCCTTGGAAAAAGAAAAGAAAAGAGATCCAAGTTAAGATAAGTCACCAAGTCTTCTCACCTCAAGAGATATGTCAGTAGGACTGGAAGAGACCTATGTACGTTTGGGAAGGGATGCACTGAACTTCATCGTGGGCCTTTGTAGTCTAAAAATACCACTTTTCAGCCTCAGCCTTTTGGATTTTTTTTTGTTTTTGTTTTAATAAAAATTTTTTTGATGTTTATTTATTTTTGAGAAAGAGAGAGACAGAGCATGAGCTGGGGAGGGGCAGAGAGAGAGAGACACACAAAATCCGAATCAGGCTCCAGGCTCTGAGCTGTGAGCACAGAGCCCAATGCGGGGCTTGAACTCAGGAACTGCAAGTTCATGACCTGAGCTGAAGTCGAACTCTCAATCGACTGAGCCACCCAGGTGCCCCAGACTCAGCCTTTTGAAAGGCAGAAAAGCCAAAGACCTGATTCAACATTTCATTCATTAAGAAGTAAGCAACATGTTTAATGACTACTATGTGCTGAACACTGTTTTAGGCGCTTGCCATACATCAGTGGACAATATAGATGAATATTCTTCCCTTTGAAATTTATATTTGTAATTAAATTTTACATTTCACAGCAGAAAAAAAAAACTAGATAAAGGAAGGAGAGTGTGAGCGTGGTGGGGAGGAGCGTGCACAGAGGCCTTACTGAGACAATGTTAATAGAACAAAGATCTGAAAGAGGTGATAGTTAGCCATGCATGCAGATATCTGGAGGAAGGGCTATGCAAGCAGAGAGAACTCACAGTACAAAGGCTCTCAGGTAGGAGCATGACAGGGTGTTCTGGGAACTGCAAGTCCTCATGGGAAGTGAAGTGCAGTGGGAAGGGGCATGGGGGTGGTGGTGGAGAACTGCAGGTAATGAGGTCAGAGAAGCACAGGGGCCTAATAACCAAAGGTCTTTCAGAGCAGGGCTCTGACTCTAATTGAAATGGGACCATTGCAGGCTTTGGACATGACATCAATTATGCTTTAAAAGACTCCTCTTGCTGCTGTGTTGAGACTCACCAGGAGTGGGCAAGAGCAGAAGAAAGGAGACCAGCCAGGAAGCAGCAATCCCAGTGAGAGATGATGCTGGCTCACACAAAGATGATGCGAATGGAGGTGGTGGGAAGTGTTGGATTTCTGGAAATAGTTTGAAAGCAGAGACAGGAGAATTGTTGTGATTCCAGGAGAGTTTGCAGAGTGAGAGAGATAAAGAGGATTCAAGAATGAATTCAACATGTTGGGCCTAAGAAACTGGAAGAACTGGAGTTGCCCCTCCCTGAGATGGAGAGGGCTATGGGAATATCAGAAGCACAGCTTGGGCTGGTTGAGTTTGAGATATCTATGAGACGTGCTAACAATTATGTAAGCTATTGAATGTACAAGCCTGAAGTTTGGGAGAGAGATATAGGATGGAGATACAAATATAGGCATTGAAAGAGAGTTGGTATTTAAAGGCATGAAACTGGGTGAGAGCACCAATTAAGTAAGTGCAGAGAAAGGGGACCAAGGATGAGCCCTGGGGCACTTGGCCCTTAGAAAAGAGGAGGAACAGCAAAGTTGAAGTAGAAGGAGCAGTCAGTGAGGCGGAAAGAAAACTCAGAATAGATGGCATCCTGAATGCCAACAGAGAGAAGTTACCAAGGAGGAAGCAGTGATGACCTGCGTTACATGTTGCTGACAGGTCAAGTTAAGGAAAGACTGAGAAAGAATCAGTGGATTCAGTACATGGAGGTTGTTGGTGACTAGGATACAGGCAGTTTAGGTGGAGTTGGGGGCAGGGTTGAGGGAGCTGACTGGATAGGTTTAGAAAGGGTGAAGAGGACTCTAAGACTGAAAGGGGAATCAATAAATGGGACAGGAGCTGATGGTTCTTGACTCTGCGTCAGAGCTAGTGTTCTATTTTCATTTCTATTTTAGATAGAAACTACCGCCTGCTTGTATGTGGATAGTGATCATGATCAAAAGAGAGTGAAAACCATGAAGTAGGAGAGCCCGTGCAAAATCTCTGGAACAATATCCTTGAGTAGGTGAAATGGATGGGGGCTGGTGACCCCACATAGGATCATTTAGGTGTGAACATATAGGATCATTTAAAGCATCTCTGCATTCTCTGTAATAAAATGATCGCTTAGGTTAATTTCAAATACAGACAGTGCAACACTGTCCGAAATGAAAACTGGACTTGTCATTTGAGTTTGTTGTTAATATTTGAATATTCACTTTCAGATGCAGGGATTTCACATTTGAGATGTGACATGAAGTGAAACCTTAAAAGTTTATTGATAAGTTAAAGCAAAATAAAGCAGTGATTAATGATTATTGTGAAAATTATTACCATAATGTACAGAAGTAATTATTAAGAACTTACAAATCCTTAAGAACATAAAGAAATACATTGATAGTAAGAATATTAAGAGAGTACATTAGCTTTATAAGTTCTAAGGAAGAATATGATATCTTTTTTCAGCCAACAAATGTATGTAAATAGATGACCTTTAAAAATAAAAAAGATAGACAATATATTTATGCAGTATATAAATTTAAAAATATAAATAATTAAGAAATATCAATATTGTTATATCACAACTTTTATCATTTTAGAATTGTTTGATGTCTACCATGCATAACATTAAACAACATACTTTTAATAAACTGAATTTAATTTTTTTATGTCTTTATTTTATTCTGAGAGACAGAGACAGAGAGCAAGCAGGGGAGGGGCAGAGAGAGAGGGAGACATAGAATCTGAAGCAGGCTCCAGGCTCTGAGGTGTCAGCACAGAGCCTGAAACAGGGCTCGAACCCACGGACTGTGAGATCATGACCTAAGCCAAAGTCAGACACTTAACTGACTGAGCCACCCAGGAACCCCAAACTGAATTTAATTGTATAACAATTTCATTGAAGCCATGAGTCTTGGGAAAAAAATTGTCTTTGGGAATTCTTACCACCTTGAAATTTCATAAGGAGGAAACGCTAACTACAACATGATGTGCAGCTACATCTATGACAAATTATGTTCGATCCAGATGGAATAAAGAATGAACAACACATGAAGAAAAGATGAAAGCATTAAATAATAATGAGGCACACTTTTTTCTCACTACCAAACTTCAAAAAGACACACTTATAATAATACTTTAAAAAGACAATTTTTAATAGATTTGAGTCGATGAGGATTAAAAAAAATTTCCTCAAAATAATTGCTCTATCTTGCTACTTTCAGTTTGTTTTCAACTGACAAAGGATTGTGTGTGTGTGTGTGTGTGTGTGTGTGTGTGTGTGCTTTTTTTTTCCTCAAGTACATACATACAGGGTAGTCATGGCTTCCAGAGTAGACCCCAGTGATTCATCGCTTACATATAACACACAGTGTTCATCCCAACAAGTGCCCTTCTTAATGCTCATCCACTTACTCCATCCACATCAACCCTCAGTTTGTTCTCTGTATTTAAGAGTCTCTTATGGGTTTGCCTCCCTCTCTGTTTTTATCATATTTTTCCTTCCCTTCCTTTATGATCATCTTTTAAGATTCTCAAATTCCACATATGAGTGAAATAATGTGATATGTTTTTCTCTGACTGACTTATTTCGCTTAGCATGATACCCTCCAGTTCGGTCCATGTTGTTGCAAATGGCAAGATTTCATTCTTTTCATCACCACGTAGTATTCCATTGTATATATATAACACCATATTCTTAATCCATTCATCAATTGGTGGACATTTGGGCTTTTTCTATAATTTGGCTATTATTGGTAGCACTGCTATAAACATTAGGGTGCATGTGCCCCCTCAAATAAGCACTTTTGTATCCTTTAGATAAATTCCTAGTAGTGCAATTGCAGGGTGGTAAATTGCCAAAGGATTTTTAAAAATCTGTCCAACTTGTGATTCCCAGGTGCAAATTTCTTTCTACAAAATATGTTACTGAAAACCTTTTCCACAAATTATATTTTGCTATGCACCAGTTAGTGATATGAAATATCCATATTTTGTATATCAGATATCTGGACATATAGAAACAAATAGAAATTTTCTTAAAACTTGACAGCATGAGAAACTAATGTTGAATTTAGCTATGCTTCTCCTTTATTTTGTTACCATGATTTCTTAGTCTAGTGCTACAAACTAAGAAATATTTATAAAATGAAAGTTATGAAATAAAAGTGTCGTGTATTAGTCATTGGCAAAGGACAAAAATGGCCAAGACCATAAATGATATAGGAATTACAAATGTATGGTTTCATTCATGACCTTCAGATCCATATTTAGAAAGCAATTTCAGCATATTATAAAGTGAGCATTTTTTCAGATATTATTTTTAGTTACTATTTTTAAAATTTTAAATCCAAGTTAGTTAACATATACTGTAATAATGGTTTCAGCAATAGAATTTAATGATTCATCACTTACATGTAACACCCAGTGCTCATCCCAACAAGTGTCCTCCTTAATACCCCTCACCCATTTACCCCATCCTCCCCATCCACACCCTGCCAGCAACCCTCAGTTTGTTCTCAGTACTTAAGAGTCTCTTATGGTTTGCTTCCCTCTTTGTTTTCATCTTATTTTTCCTTCCCTTCCCTTATGTTCATCTGTTTTGTTTCTTAAATTCCAAATATGAATAAAATCATATGATATCTGTCTTTCTCTGACTGACTTTACTTCCATCCATGTTGTTGAAAATGGCAAGATTTCATTCTTTTTGATCGCCAAGTAATATTCCATTATATATATATGTCACATCTTCATTATCCATTAATCAGTTGATGGACATTTGGGCTCTTTCCATACTTTGGCTATTGTCGATGCTGCTGCTATAAACATTGGGGTGCATGTGCCCCTTTGAATCAGCACTCCTGTATGCTTTGGATAAATAGCTAGTAGTACAATTGCTGGGTTGTAGGGTAGTCTTATTTTTAAATTTTTGAGGAACCTCCATACTGTTATCCAGAGTTGCTGCACCAGTTTGCATTCTTACCAGCAGTGCAAAAGTGTTCCTCTTTCTCCACGTCCTTGCCAACATCTGGTGTTTCCTGAGTTGTTCATCTTAGCCATTCTAACAGGTGTGAGGTGGTATCTCATCGTGGTTTTCATTTGTATTTCCCCGATGATAAGTAATGTTAAGCATCTTTTCATGTGTCCGTTAGCCATCAGGATGTCTTTGTCAAAGTGTCTATTCACGTCTTCTGCCCATTTCTTCACTGGATTGTTTTCTGGGTGTTGAGTTTGATAAGTTCTTTATAGATTTTGGATACTAACCTTTTATTCAATATGTCATTTGTAAATATATTCTCCCATTCTGTCAGTTGCCTTTTAGTTTTGCTGATTGTTTCCTTCACTGTGCAGAGGGTTTTTATCTTCATGAGGTCCCAATAGTTCATTTTTGCTTTTGTTTCTCTTGTCAAGTAAGACATGTCAAGTAAGAAGTTGCCGCAGCCAAGGTCAAAGAGGTTGTTGCCTGTTTTCTCCTCTAGGATTTTGATGGTTTCCAGTTTCACATTTAGGGCTTTCATCCATTTTGAGTTTGTTTTTGTGTGTGGTTTAAGAAAGTGGTCTAGATTCATTCTTCTGCATGTCGCTATCCAGTTTTCCCAACATCATTTGCTGAAGAGACTGTCTTTTATCCATTAGATATTCTTTCCTGCTTTGTCAAAGATTAGTTGGCCATATGTTTTTGGGTCCATTTCTGGGTTCTCTATTCTGTTCCAGTGACCTATGTGCCAGTATTATACTGTTTTGATGATTATAGCTTTGTAATACAGCTTGAAGTTTCGAAACGTGGTGCCTCCAGCTTTGGTTTTCTTTTTCAGGATCGCTTTGGCTTTTAGGGGTCTTTTCCAGTTCCATGCAAATTTTAGGTTTGTTTGTTCTAGCCATGTGAAGGATTCTCGTGTTATTTTGATAAGGATTGCATTGAATATGTAGATTGCTTTGGATAGTATTGACATTTTAACAACATTTGTTCTTCCAATCCATGAGCATGTTTTTCCTTTCCTTTCCTTTTTTTTTTTTTTTTTTTTTTGGTACCTTAATCAATTTCTTTCATAAGCTTTCTAGAGTTTTTAGTGTATAGATTTTTACTTCTTTGGTAAGGTTTATTCCTAGATATTTTATAGGTTTTGGTGCAATTGTAAATGGGATCAATTCCTTGATTCCTCTTTCTGCTGCTTCGTTATTGGTATATGGAAACACAACCAATTTCTGTACATTGAGTTTATATCCTGTGACTTTACTGAATTCGTTTATCAGTTCTAGCAGGGTTTTGTTTTTTTTTGGTGGAGTCTTTTGGGTTTTCCACATAGAGTGTGATGTCGTCCATGAAGAGTGAAAGTTTGACTTTCTCCTTGCTGATTTGGATACCTTTTCTTTCTTTTTGTTGTCTGAATGCTGAGGATAGGACTTTCAACATTCTGTTGAACAATAGTGGTGAGAGTGGACATCCTTGTCGTGTTCGTGATCTTAGGGGGAAAGCTCTCAGTTTTTCCCCATTGAGGATGATATTAGAATTGGGTCTTTCATATGTGACCTTTATGATCTTAAGGTATGATCCTCCTATTCCTATTTTCTTGAGGGTTTTTATCAAGAAAGGATGTGGTATTTTGTCAAATGCTTTTCCTGCATCTATTGAGATGATCAGGTAGTTCTTATCCTTTCTTTTATTAATGTGATGTATGATATCAATTGGTTTGTGGATATTGAGCCAGCCCTGCATCACAGGAATAAATACGCCTGGATCATGGTGAATAATTCTTTTAATGTTTTGCTGGATATGGTTGGCTAGTATCTTGTTGATTTTTGCATCCATGTTCATCAGGGAAATTGGTCTGTAGTTCCCCTTTTTAGTGAGGTCTTTGTCTGGTTTTGGAATCAAGGTAATGCTGGCCTTGTAGAATGAGTTTGGAAGTTTTCCGTCCATTTCTATTTTTTTGGAACAGCTTCAAAAGAGTAGATATTAACTCTTCTTTAAATGTTTGGTAGAATTCCCCTGGAAACCCATCCAGGCCTGGACTCTTGTTTATTGGGAGATTTTTGATTACCGATTCAATTTCTTTACTGGTTAAAAGCTTGTTCAAATTTTCTGTTTCTTCCTGTTTCAGTTTTGTTAGTCTACATATTGTTAGGAATGTGTCCATGTCTTCCAGAGTGCCCATTCATTGGCATATAATTGCTCATAATATCCTATTATTGTTTGTATTTCTATGGTGTTGGTTGTGTTCTCTCCTCTTTCATTCATGATTTTATTTATTTGTGTCCTTTCCTTTTATTTTTTGATAAATATGGCTGGGGGTATCAATTTTGTTAATTCTTTAAAAGAATCAGCTCCTGGTTTCATAGATCTGTTTTACTGTTTATTTTTTACATATATTATTGATTTCTGCTCTAATCCTTATTATTTCTCTTCTTCTGCTGTTTGGGGGCTTTATTTGCTGTTATTTTTCCAGCTCTTTTGGGTGTAAGGTTAGGTTGTATATTTGAGACTTTTCTTCCTTCTTTAGGAAAGCCTGGATTGCTATATATGTCCCTCTTATGACCAACTTTGCTGTATCCCAGAGGTTTTAGGCTGTCATGTTTTCATTTTCATTGGCTTCCATGTACTTTTTCACTTCCTCTTTAATTTCTTGGTTAGCCCATTCATTCTTTAGTAGGATGCTCTTTAATCTCCAAGTATTCATGGTCTTTACAAATTTTTTCTTGTGGTTTATTTTAAGTTTCATAACATTGTGGTCTGAAAATATGCAAGGTATGATCTCGATCTTTTTGTACTTGTTGAGGGCTGACTTTTGACCCAGTATGTGATCTATTCTGGAGAATGTTCCATGTGTACTGGAGAAGAATATGTATTCTGTTGCTTTCAGGTGAAATATTCTGAATATATCTGTTAAGTCCATCTGACCCAGTGTCATTCAAAGCATAGTTTCTTTGCTGATTTTCTGCTTAGATGATCTGTCCACTGCTGTAAGTGGGGTGTTGAAGTCCCATACTATTATCATATTACTATCAATGAGTTTCTTTATGTTTGTGATTAATTGATTTATATATTTGGGTGCTCCACATTGGGGCATAAATATTTATAATTGTTAGATCTCCTTGGTGGATAGATTCCTTAATTATGAGATAATGTCCTTCTTCATCTCTTGTTACAGTCTTTATTTTAAAATCTAGATTGTCTGATATAAGTAAGGCTAGTCCAGCTTTCTTTCAATGACTATTAGCGTGATAGATGGTTCTCCATCTCCTTACTTTCAATCTTCAGGTGTCTTTAGGTATAAAATGAGTTTCTTGTAAGCAGCAGATAGATGAGTCTTGTTTTCTTACCCATTCTGATAACCTATGTCTTTTGGGTGCATTTAGTCCATTAACATTTAGAGAGAGTACTGAAAGATAGGAATTTAGTGCCGTTGTGTTACCTGTAGAGTTGGTGTGTCTGGTGATGTTGTCTGGTCTTTTCTAGACTTTGTTGCTTTTGGTCTTTTTGCTTCGTTTTGTAATTTCTCCACTCAAAGAGTCCCCCTTAAAATTTCTTGCAGGGTTGGTTTAGCGGTCACAAACTCCTTTAGTTTTTGTTTGTATCAGAAACTCTTTCTTTTTAATGTTTATTATTTATTTTTGAGAGAGACAGAGTATGAGTAGGAAAGGGTCAGAGAGAGAGGGAGACACAGAATCTCAAGCAGGCTTCAGGCTCTGAGCTATCAGCACAGAACCTGATGTGGGGTTCAAACCCACAAACCATGAGATCATAACCTGAGCCAAAGCCCAATGCTTAGATGCTTAGCCAACTGAGTCACCCAGGTGCCCCTGTCTGGGAAACTCTTTATCTCTCCTTCTATTTTTAATGACAGCCTTGCTGGATAAAGAATTCTTGGCTGCATATTTTTCTGATTTAGCACGTTTAATATATTCTGCCACTCCTTTTTTGGCCTGCCAAGTTTCTGTAGATAAGTATGCTGTGAACCTGTCTGTCTTCCCATATAGGTTAAGGCCTTTTTTTCCCCTTGCTGCTTTCATAATTATTTCCTTGCTTGTGCATATTGTGAATTTGACTATGTTGGTTATGGTTGGTTTTTGTTGAATCTAATGGGAGTTCTTTGTGCTTCTGGAATTTGATGTCTGTGTCCTTCCACAGATTTGGAAACTTTTCCACTATAATTCACTCACACAAACCTTCTGCCCCTTTTTTTTCTCTCTCTTCATCTTTTGGGACTCCTATGATTCAGATGTTATTCCTTTTTTTTTTTTAAGTTTTTTTTTTAAGTTTTTATTTTTTATTTTTAACAGAGAGAGAGAGCGAGCGTGAGCTGGGGAGAAGGAGATAGAGGGGGAGACACAGAATTTGAAGCAGGCTCCAGTCACTGAGCTGTCAGCATAGAGTCTGATGTAGGGCTCAAACTCACGAACAGTAAGATCATTACCTGGGCCGAAATCGGACGCTTAACCGACTGAGCCACCCAGATGCCCCTGTTATCCTTTTTAATAAGTCACGGAGTTCTCTAAGTCCTTTATTATGTCCTTTTGCCTTTATTTCCTTCCTTTTCTCTGCTTCATTATTCTCCGTAATTTTATCTTCTATATCGCTGATTCACTACTCTGTTTCATCAATTTTTGCTATAGTGGCATCCATTCAATATTGCATCTCAGTTATACTATTTTTAATTTCGTATCGACTAGTTTTTATGTCTTTTATCTCTGCCGAAAGGGATTCTATGCTTTTTTTTTCAACCCCAGCTAGTATTCTTATTATCGTGGTTCTGAATTCTAGTTCAAACATTCTGCTTATATCTGTGTTGATCAAGTCCCTGGCTGTAATTTCTTCCTGTTGTTTCTTTTCTGGAGTGAATTCCTTTGTTTAGGCATTTTGGAGGAAGAAAAAAATTAATAAAATAAAAAATTAAAACTAAAAAGATTAAAAACAAAACCAAAAATCAAGTAAAGGAAGCTATATCTTAGGTGTGCTTTGGTCTGCTTGTTGAAAGAAGCTTGCAAGAGATGCCTGGGTGGCTCAGTCAGTTAAGTGTCTGACTCTTGATTTCAGTTCATGTCATGATCTCACAGTTCATGAGTTCAAGCCTTGCATCAGGCTCTGCACTGACAGTGCAAAATTTACTTGGTATTCTCTCTCTCTGTCGGCCCCTCCACTACTTGCACTCTCTCTCTCAAAACTAAATAAGTAAACATTAAAAAATTAAAAAGAAAGAAGCTTGCTAGAATTGAGAAAAAAGAGAAAGAAAAGAAAAAGGTAAGAAAAAATTTTAATTATAAAAATTTATAGAATAAAATAAAATAAAAAATAAAATAGAATAAAAATTTTAAATAAAAAATAAAGTAAAAAATAAAATAAAAATAAACTTTTCTCTTTCTGTATCCAAAGAGGAAGAAAAGAAAAAGAAAGAAAGAAAGAAAGAAAGAATATAATTTAAGCAAAAACAGAAGCAAAGAAAACAAATAATGAACCAGCTAACAGAATTAAACCCAAATGAAGTTACATCCAATTTCCCCTAGAACTGATATTATGAAGCCCTCGATAGTATGTACAGTAAGCAACTGGAGTGACTTGTCCTGGTCTTCTGGAGATGTACTTGGAGGGCAGGGTTGGGTGTGGCTTGGTATAATGGCTCCATTCTCCACGATGTGGCACTGCTTAGCTTACTGGGGTGGTTCAGTGTGGTGTGCATGTGCACACATGCAATGTGCAGTAGAGGTGGAAATGGCTTCACCCAGATCCCTAGTCTCTGACACAGGAACTTCATGCTCTCCCTAACCCACAATTAAGCACCCCTCCTTTGTCTCAGGCCTCCATCCACTCCCTACCTCTACCCTGTTGGTGTCCAATCTGACTGCCTCCCAGGTGGCACCTCCCTCCAGAGTTTTATCTCAGATGGGGCTATGTTTGAAAACCCCATGCTTCAGAGACCCCTGCAGCTTGGACCCATGCCAGCTCTCTGGGGAAGGGTCTCACTGAGCAGTGGCCAGGTGCCAGCTTGCCACAGAAAATGTTTGTGTGATCTCACAGTGGCAGAGGTTCAGAGACTATGGCAAACCACAAAATACAGCTGGCTCCAGGTTTCACCGCGCTAAGGTATCTTTGTCCTAATACTAGCAAATGTCGCTGCTCTCTGGGGGTCCACTGGGACTTTTTGCCTGTGGGGAGGCCGTATGGCCTCTACCAAATGCAGTTCAAGCAGGGGAACTGCTTCTCCCCATGTGGTACATGGACCTCTCAGACCCCTCTGCCTGCTTCTGAGGATTCACCCTGCTTTCTCACTAGAGCACCACCAGGCACTGAGCTCTGAAACTTCAGACTCTGCACTCAACTGTTTATAGAATCTTGGTGGTATTGAAGCCCTCTCCTTTCTTCCTGTCAGTGGTTTTGCGAAACAGATTTGTTGTTCAGTCTCCTGCAAGTGTTTTCACTCTTTCTCTCTCTTTTTATCCAGCTACTTTTGGGGGAGTGCTTTTCTTGCATGATTCCAATGTGCTGCACTCTCCCTCTTGGGGGAGTGTTTTTCTTGCATGATCCCAATGTGCTGCACTCTCCCTCTTTCTCTGTTTCTCTGCAAAAACAGCTCTGTATCGTGGCTTTTCTCTCCCCCAGTTCACCTCTCCACATCATGTACCTGCCAAGTTCTGTGGCTCAGGTTATGTAGATTGTTATGTTAATCCTCAGATCAATTTCCTACATATTCAAAATAGTTTGGTGCTGATGTAACTGCATTTCAGGGACAAGACAAGCCCAGGGTCTCCATGCTGCTCTGCCATCTTAACTCCTCTCTCAGATGTTCTAAAGTGAGCATTTTTGCAACCCAAAAAGAAATTCCATGACATACAAGATATTTTGAAACTCTTGTCCCTTTATGCAATATGTTCAGAAAGCTTGAATAGCAGCTAATGCATGTTTTTAAATATTTTTAAGCTTTAGCAAAAGAAAGCCTTAATACCATACTTTACAGAAAATAATAGCAACATAGGAGGGCATACAAACAGTGAATGATTTTTTTACTTGAACATGCTGAAGAAGGAACATGTTGATTGCCTTGCGAGGGAGAGTTACCCTACTATGACACTTGCTGAAGAATACTAGTATCCTGTTAAAAAAAAAGCTGAGATGCCCATGAAATTTCAGATTATTTTTGTTATCCTAAAGTACAGTTGCATTACTCCATTGCTACATTTTTACATTCAGCATTTAAGAGGATACATTTTTAAGAAAATACAAATCAAAGCCTCAATGAGATCCCATTTTGCACCTACTAGTATGGTTATAGTAATAAGAGAAAAAAAGAGATTAAAACAAGTGTTAGTGAGGATGTGGACAAATTAGAAACCTCATACATTGTTGGTGGGAATGTAAAGTGGTGTGGCCACTTAGGAAAACAGTTCCTAAGGTGTTCCCTTAAAAAATTAAACATAGAGTTACCATGTTGTCCCAGAAATCCCACTGAAAAGATATGTTCACACATAAACTTGTGTGGACATGTTCATAGCAGTATTACTCACAATAGCCAAATGAGTGGAAATAACTCAATATCCACCCACTGATGAATGGTTAAACAAAATGTAGCATCCATATAACAAAATTTTAATTAATCCCTAAAAAGAAATGAAGTACTGATACATGCTACAACATGAATGAATTTTATAAACCTTATGCCAAGTGAAAGAAGCCAGCCACAGAGAGCCACATATTGTATGATTCCATGTACATGAAACGTTCAGAATAGGTGAACACATAGAGATAGAAACTAGATTAGTGTTGCTAGGAGCTGGGGATGAGGGCAGGGGGTGACTGTTAATGGGTACAGGATTTATTATCAGAGTGACGAAAATGTTCTGGATTTAGATGATGGTTTCACAAACTCATGAACACAATACACCAAAAACTACTGAACTGTACATTTTAAAAGGTTGGATATTCTAGTATATGAACCATATCTCAATTTCAAAAATTTTCTCAAGTGTAAAGTACTTCTATTTGTCTTTATTTTTATGTATAGAACTAGAAATATTTGCTTTTTATATTCTGAGGCTAAATTTTTAGGAACATACAACTCTAGGAATATATCTTTCTCATGAATTGACTCTTTTGTTACTATTAGTAATCCTCTATAGCTAGTAAAACCTATTGTCTTTCAGTCTGCTTGCCTGATACTAACGTGGTTACTCCAGTGTGTTTAAATAAGAATTTGCATGGTATGTGTACATTTTTATTCTTAATTGAAGTGTAGTTGACATATTTTATATTAGTTTCAAGTGGACAACACTTGAAATTCAACAATTCATATACAATTCAACAATTTTATACATTACAAAATCCTCACCACAATAAGTATAGTTACCATCCATTACCATACAAATTTTTTACAATATCATTGACTATACTCCCTATGCTGTGCTTTTCATCCCCAAGTTTTATTTGTGACTAGAAGCTTGTACCTCTTAATCCCCTTCACCTATTTTACCCTATACCTTCAGCCCCCTCCCCTCTAGCAACTTCCAGCTTGTTCTCTGTATGTATGAGTCCGTTTCTGTTTGTGCACTTGTTTTCTTTTTTAGATTCCACATGTAAGTAAAATCATATGGTATTTGTCTTTCTTTGTTTTATTTCACTTAGCATAATACCCTCTAGGTCTATCTATGTCATCGTGACTGGCAAGGTTTCAACCTTTTATGGCTGCATAGTACTCCATTGTATATTTACACCACTTCTTTATCCATTTATCTATTCGTGGACATGGGTTGCTTCAATACCCAGGCTATTGTAAATAATCCTGCAATAAACACAACGGTGCACATATTTTTTCGAAGTAGTGTTTTTGTTTTCTTCAGGTAAATACCAAGTAGTGGAATTACTGGCTCATATGGTACTTCTATTTTAATATTTTTTAGGAACCTCCATACTGTTTTCCATAGTGACTGCAAGAAATTTACTTTCCCACCCAAAAGGGGAAGGTTCCCTTTTCTCCACATCCTCACTGACTCTTGGTATTTCTTGTTTTTGTTTGTTTGTTTTGATACTAGCCATTCCAACTGGTGTAAAGTGATATCTCATCATTGTTTTGATTTGCATTTCACTTGTGATTAGTGATATTGAGCATCTTTGCATGTGTCAGTTGGCCATCTGTATTTCTTTCTTTGGCAAAACACCTGCTTATGGTCCTCTGCCCAGTTTTAAATCAGATCATTTGGTTTCTTGGGGTTAAGTTGTGTGAGTTCTTTATATATTTTGAAAATTAACTCCTTATCAGCTATATCATTTGCAAATACTTTCTCACATTTAGTAGGTTGCCTTTCTGGGTTTTTGTCTGTTTTTTGTTTCCTTTGTTGTGCAAAAGTTTTCAGTTTGGTAAAGTCCCAGTTGTTTATGTTTGCTTTTGCTTCTCTCACCTGGGGAGACATATATAGAAAAATTTTGCTAAGGCTGATTTCCAAAAGTTTACAACCTATGTTTTCTTTTAGGAGTTTTATGATTTCAGGTCTTACATTTAAGTCTTTAATCCATTTTGCTTTTAATTCATTTTACTTTTGTATGTGGTGTTAAGACAGTGGTCCAGTTTCATTCTTTTGCTGGAAGCTGTCCAACTTTTCCAACATCATTTATTGAAGAGACTGTCTTTTCCCGATTGTATATTTTTGTTACCTTTGTTGTAAATTAATTGGCCTTATAAGCATCAGTTTATCTCTGGGCTCTCTATTTTATTCTATTGATCTCTGTGCTTATTTTTGTGCCAGTTCCCTACGGATTACTATAGCTTTGTAATATAGTTTGAAATCTTGGATTGTGATATCTCCTTGTGTGTTCTTCTTTCTCAAGATTGCTTTGGCTAGTTGGGGTCATTGTGGTTCCACGCAAATTTTAGGATTCTTTGTTCTAGTTCTGTGAAAAATGCTGCTGGTATTTTGATAGGGATTGCATTGAATTTGTGATTGCTTTGGGTAGTATTGACATTTAATAATATTAATTCTTCCAATTTATGAGCATGGTATGTTCGTCCATTTATTTGAGTTGTCTTTAATTTCTTTCATCAATGTCTTATAGTTTTCAAAGTACAGGTTTTTTGCTTCCATGGTTAAATTTATTCTTCGTATTTTATATTTTTGATGTCATTATAAATGGGATCATTTAATTTTTCTTTCTGCTAATTCATGCATGGTATATTTTTATCTTAACTTTCTATCATTTTGTGTACTAGGTTAAAGGTGTATCTCTTATAAACCTTATTTATTTCGTTTTTATTGTGTCTTACAACTTTTACCTTTTAATTGGATGATTTAGTACATTTACAAAATTTGCTGTGGTTGTTAATATATTTATATTTATTTCTACTATCTTAATATGTACTTTCTACTTGTACCTATTTTGTTAATGTTTGTTATTTTTGAGTGCGAGAGAGAGCATGCGCGCAAGCAGGGCAGGGACAGAGAGAGGGAGACAGAGGATCCTAAGCAGGCTCAGCACTGATAGCAGAGAGCCTAGTGTGGGGCTAACAAACCATGAGATCATGACCTGAGCTGAAGTTGGATGCTTAACTGACTGAGTTACTCAGGTGCCCCTCTACTTGTACTCATTTTTAACTTTATTTTTCACTCCTATTTACCTTTTATTGATTAAATTTTTCAGTTGTTCTTTTTTCCTCATTCTATTTATACTCTTTAGATTTTTTTTTAAGTAGGGTCCATGCCCAATATGGGGCTTGAACTCATGACTCTGAGACCAAGAGTCACATGCTTTACTGACTAAGCCAGCCAGGAAGCCCCTAGATTTTTCTTTTTTGAAAGTTAGAAGCATTATGTACATTAAACAGTTAAGCTAAATTTATTAACATGCATATTCAACAAAGTCTAAAGTTAATATCTGAGCATTACAGAAAACTTAGATCTCTCTCTCTCTCTCTCTCTCTCTCTCTTTGTGCAATCACAGCCCACTCACCTTAGATATTTTTTCCTGGTCTTAGAATTTTATACAGATTTTGCCCTCAAATTAGACATTAGTATATTTTTTTACTGAATTAATGTTTGTTTACATGTTTTTGCATATTTGTCAGCATCCTTCCTCTGCTTCACATTTTTTCTTGAATCACAGACCTTCCCACTGGGGTCACCTTCTTTCTGCTGACAGTACATTCTTTAGAATATATTTTCTCAATTGAGGTTCCCTGAGAGACTTAAGCTGTAATACCATAAGGCATTCATGGTCTGTAAAGAATTAACTTTCCTAATATACATCTATGATTCTACAATAAGAAACTAATCACTGAAAACATTTTCTGTAAGGTGTTGTCTTATGAAACCCCAATTGAGAGAGTCTGCTTCAGAATTCCTTTTAGCACATGGATCTTTCTTTTTTTTTTAATTTTTAATGTTTATTTATTCTTGAGTAAGAGAGAGACAGAGTGTGAGCAGGGGAGGAGCAGAGAGAGAGAGAGAGACACAGAATCTGGAGAGACTCCAGGCTCTGAGCTGTCAGCACAGAGCCTGATGCAGGGCTCAAACTCACAAACCATGAGATCATGACCTAAGTCAGACGCTAACCGACTGAGCCACCCAGGCACCCCAATGGATCTTTTAAGGATAAAACCTTTTGGCACTTGTTTTGTCTAAAAGGTCTAAATTGTGTTTTGTTTTTCTTAAAGGAAAGTTTTGCTGGGTAAAGAGTTCTATGCTGTGAGCACTTTTGTGTAAGCACACTGAAAACATTACATCTTCTGGATAGTATTATTGCATTCATATTTGGAAAAGACTGATGTAGGTATGAGGCTGAGGTATAATAACAGAAGAACAGGTGTAAACCAGAGAGACATGTATTCAAACACTTCTTTGAACCTTGGTTTCTCCATCTACAAAGTGGAAAAGCTACATGGTTCCTAAAACTAGAAATAACATATATACTACGTCTGAAATGTAATACATACTTATGATCTTCATGATTGTTATTTCTGTTTTTCTCCCTTGGTCTACAGTATATCCATAAATTTTATGGGTTTGAGTTGACAGCCCAGAGAATAAAGTTTTATGTAGAAATTATGTGGGTGCATGATAGAATTATCCTTCAGTGAGTCAACCATTCAGATTAGTGAGAAAGATCATCTGATTCCTTTGTCCTCATCTCAAATACTCAGGTTCCTTTATTCCTTTTGACACCAGAAGGCCCTAGGCATCATATCTAACTAGGTGATCAGATTTTATTATAGTGCAATGGTTTGAATTTGGGTCAAGTGCTATAAGTTAATTATAAAAAATGTGATTAGTTTCCAATGGTATCATTTGAGGAAATTCATTGAACTAATATTTGTTCACTATCAGTAAGAGGTCTGACTATATACATATAGCTGAGTAATTATAAGACACAGAGTACTCCATGCCAGACTTTGCTGTCATACCTGTCAGAACCAAGCAACCAAATTGCCATACCTTCTCTGGTTGGATGTGATCCACCAGCTCACCTTGGAGACACACAGGGTGTAGGGAAATGCCTGAAGACATTGTTCTTGGTGCCTTGTATTCCTCCATCCTACACACACACACACACACACACACACACACACACACACCAGGAATTTGCCCATCAGCATATACAGTACTTCTCTGACATAGAGAGCGCAGGAATCCTTACTCTCTCTTAGGACAGAGACTATTTCTTCCTCCCGCCTGAGTAGGGACAAGCAGAAATAAAATTTGGTATTATTTTATTTATATATGCTTAAGGGCACATTTGATTAGAGAATAAGAATATGCTAAGTATTAAGCATCTAACTGGGTAAATCAGTTATTAAAGATTTTGAAGATTTGTCAAAGCCTAAAAATAGGCATGACATGGATATACTATAATACTCATAACAATTTCCCTGTTGATTTTTTAGGTTCTTTTTACATTTCTGCTATTGTAGGCAACACTGATTTTCTCAGCATAAATCTTCCTACTAAAAAACTACTTGTAGGTGAGTTCCAACAATCTATGAAATATGTCGTAACACAGTCTTACAGCTTGGGTTCATCTATAGCTTTGATGTATGAACCACTCTTCCTTTTCTCAAACAGGATGATCTAGGAAAAAAAGAAACATTGACAGTAAGAAAGGATAAGCGTATTTAGTACAAGATGAGAAAAACACTGAATTGCACTCTGGGGATGAAAACAAGTTTGAATGTTTATAAAATATAAAACCAGAGATGGGGGTGACTCACCTCATTGTCTTTTGGATGAAGCCAGGTACCAGGGAGGTAAAGTGTTTCCTGAGGTCCAATAATTGAATATCGCCCAAGGTTACGTCCATTGACGAACACAAATCCATAATTCCAGTTCTGGAAAAGATGGATTCTTGAGATTTGAGAACAGATTCACACTGGCAAGGTATAACCGAAGGCACTTTTGGGGGTAAGAGCAAGCCTCAATGCTTCATGGCACTGAAAGTGAAAGTGAGTTTAGAATGGGATATGTTCTACCAAGCTGTAGCTAGTTTAGGGATGACAGAGAAAAACACGAACCAACCCTTTAATGCTACTGTTGCTCCTGCCCCATGATATATAACGCTGCAGTTTTTAAAAAAGCAGTTGTTCTGTTTCCAGAGATAAGTACTAGGTCATAAAGATGAACACTAATGCTAAGAACAGTTATAAAAACTACACATTTTAAAAAATCTGCTTGCAATACAGTGATGAATGACAGAACCAACATCTAGGAAAAGAAAACTGAGAAAGAAGAAGATATTGAGACAATGTTTCCACTAGAGGCATCTGCTTATTCAGGAAGAGGTGGCTGAGAAGCTGAGAAGCTGAGCAGAACCTTTCATATCCTCACAAGTTTAGGGGAACAAAAAGCTGGATACCATGGAACCTTACTAAGTAATTTACACTCTGGGTTGTGATCCTGAGGGGCTCTACCTGAGGAGAAGAGTAAACTAGAAATAGCCCAGCCATTGGATAGAAGCCTTGATTCCAATCAGTTCAGTCCTCATAATTGCGGTAAGGTGACTTCTGGTGTACCTAATCAATCCAGAGGTGGATGTAAACCTTCTGACATCATCTTAGGCTTTGCATTATTTTTAGCATTTTTGATATATAATTTCTGGAACTCAACAAAAAATAATCAAGCAGACCGGGGTGGGGAAGATGATAAAATAAAATAAAATAAAATAAAATAAAATAAAATAAAATAAAACAAAATAAACAACAGACAATAAGAATAGATGCACAGGTGATGCAGTAATGGATTTACAAGTCACAGGCTTTAAAACAATTATGCCTATTAAATTAGCATTTTCATAGAGTTCAAAGAAAAGACCTAGAACTTTGACAAAGGAATGGAAGCTATAAAAAACATCTAAAATTATATAATGAAAATTCTAGAACTAAAAAATGTAATAATTAAAATAAGAATTTAACAGATGTTTTGAATAGCAGATTAGATATAGCTAAATATAGAATATAGCTAAATATAGAATCACTAAACTGAATAATAGGAAAGACAGTTTTCAAAATTAAGCTCAGAGGAAAGAAGAGTGAGAAACACACAAGACAGGAAGAGACAAAAGGAGATATGATAAAATGGTCTAATATATAAAATTGGGGCCTCTGAAATGCTCCAGTTAAAAAAAAACTAAGATTTCTGGGCTGCATGTTAAATAAAGCAGTTATATGATATTTATAAGAAAACAATTTAAACTATAAAGGCATTGAAAAAAGATAAAAGAAAAACATAAAAAGAGAATAGATAAACCTTAAGCAAAAAGAAGTTGCTATATCAGGAAATTTAACATTTAAGACAAGAAGCACTACTAGAGAAAAAGTGGAACATCTCCTGATGATAAAATTCTTAATCTACTTTGAATGATAATGATATATAGAGAAGCTTAAAGTATAGAATATATAAGCAAAACTGATGAAATAACAGGAGAAATAAAATTCACAACCATAGTGGAAAATTTTCACACAATGTTTCAATAGCTAATAGGTAAAGTAAACAAGAATCAATAAAGACACAATATTTAAAATAAGGTGATTAACAAAGTTGAACTAATCGACATATGTAGAACATTGATCTAAAATACATGCAGAATATGCCTATTCTTTCAAGTATACATAATAATCTTTACAAATCTGACCCCATGTTGGACTAAACAAGTGTTGTATTTTAAAGTTATCAGACCACAGTGCAAAAAAACAAGAAATTGATAACAAAAAATAGTATAAAGTAACAAAATATTTGGAAATTATGAAACATGCACACTTCTAAGTAACCCAGAGGCCAAAGCAAAAACATGAGTGAAGTTAGAACATATTTGAATTCGTTGGTGTTGAAAATAAAACATAAAAAACTTAACGGCATATATATCCATAATAGACAAATCTATTGACACAGGGAGAAGATTATTATTTTTCAGGGGCTGAGGGGAGGGGAAGATGGGGAAGTAACTGCTTAATGGGTACATGGTTTCCTTTTAGGGTTATAAAAGTGTTTTGGAACTAGATAGGAGGAATGGTTGCATTCATTATAAATGTACTAAATACCTCTGCATTGTTCACCTTAAAATGGTTAATTTTAGGGGCACCTAGTTGGCCCAGTTTGTTAAGTGTCTGACTCTTGCTTTTGGTACAGGTCATGATCTCACGGTTCATGAGTTCGAGCCCTGCATCAGCTCTGCACTGACAGCACAGAGCCTTCTTGGGATTCTCTCTCACCCTCTCTCCCTGCCCCTCCCCCACTCACACACATGCACTCACTCTCTCTCTGAAAATAAATAAACTTAAAAAAGCTTTTAAAATGGTTAAGTTTATGTCAATGTGAATTTCATCTCAATAAATGTTTTAAACTTATGGATACAGCCAAATTCACGCTTAAATGAAAAATAACTTAAATTCATATATTAAAAAAGAATAAAAAGAAAGAAGATAACTACTAAGATAAAAAGTAGAATAAACAAAACATTTTACACCTTCAGAATGGCTAATATCAGAAAATTTTTAAAATAAATAAACAAGAAATAACAAGTGTTGCCAAGGATGTGGAGAAAACAGAACCCTCATGCACTGTTGGTGGGAATGCAAATTGGTATAGCTACTCTGAAAATCAGTATGGAGCTTTCTCAAAAAATTTAAAATGGAGGGGTGCCTGGGTGGCTCAGTGGGTTAAGCATCCAGCTCTTGATTTAGGCTCAGGTCATGATCTCACGGTTGGTGGGTTTGAGCCCCCTGTCTGGATCAGTGCTGGCATTGTGGAACCTGCTTGGGATTCTCTCTCTTTCCCTCTCTCTCTGCCCCTCCCCAACTCACACTGTCTGTCACTCTCGAAATAAATAAACTTTAAAAAAAGATTTAAAATAGAATTACTATATGATCCAATAATTCCACTACTGGGTATTTACCCAAAGAAAATAAAACATTAATTCAAAAAAAGATATATGCATCTCTATGTTTATTACAGCATTATTTATAATAACCAAGATATGGAAGCAACCCAAGTACCCATGGATAGAGGAAAGAAGTTGAGTAAATGGAATATTACTCAACCATAAAAAAGAATGAGATCTTAAGATTTGCAACAACATGGATGGACCTGGAAGGTTATTAATGCAAAGTAAAACAAGTCAGACAGAAAAACAAATACCATATGATGTCATTCATATGTGAAATTTAAAAACAAAACAAAACAAATTAACAAAGAAAAAAGGATACAAGTGAAAAAACAGACTCTTACATACAGAAAACAAATTAGTGGTTGCCAGAGGAAATGTGGGTGGATGGGTGGGTGAAACAGGTGATGGGGATTGAGAGTACTCTTATCTTCATGAGCACTGAAATGTTGAATCATTATATTGAACATGTGAAACTAATATAACATTGGATATTAATTATGCTTGAAAAAAACTTTAAAAAAGCAAAACAATAGAACTAGGTGATAGGGGAAATTATTGGTATTTAGAAATTGGACAATTAATATATGTTAGAAAAATATTTTAAAATATTTAACATATTTTTATTTTATTTTTAATGTTTATTTATTTTTATCATGAGAGTGCAGAAGGGGCAGAGAGAGGGGGGGAGAGAGGATCCAAAGTGGGCTCTGTGCTGACAGCAGACATCCTGACATGGGGCTCGAACCCATGAACTGTGAGATCATGACCTGAGCTGAAGTTGGATGCTAAATTGACTGAGCCATCTAGGTGCCCCAATATATTTTTATTTTAAAATAGTTTCAGATCAATAAGAAATTTGCAAAGATAGTACAGGATTTCACAAAAGAACATAATAATAATAATGGTAATGGCAGAAATGAAACAGAAAAGAACTGTATAATATAGTAAAAGTCACAGACAACCATTGATTCTTTGAAAGATTAATAAATTGGTAATGTTCTGGTGAAACATAAAAGGAACAATTAAACACAATACATTGAATGTATTGAATTGGAAATGAAATGGAATGTGATGAAATGGAATCTGAAATGGAATTTCAGATGAAATGGAAAAATTCCAAGAAAAACAAATTTTATGAAATTTTATGAAAACTTTTAAAGAAACAAAATCTGAGTAGTACTTTAATCTTGAAGAATTTTAATTCACACTTACAAACCTTCCCACAAAAAAAAATGTTGGCCCTACATGGTTCAACTAATGAAATATACCAAACATGTAAGAAATAATACCAGGCTTACACAAACTCTACTTCCCAAATCATTTATGGGGGTCTTAAAGCTTGGTACCAAACTATGACAAAGGTATTTCAGTCATGAATATAAATACAAAAGTAGTCTTAATATTTATAGTAGTCAAACACTAGAAATAATATAAATGTCTATCAACAGTAGAATGATTAGAGTATGGTATTTTATAAAATGGAACCCTATACAACAAGGGAAAGGAATAAATTACAACATCATTTAATGGTTGAATCTCAGCAGCAAAAGAAGCCACACACACACACACACACACACACACACACACCACAAAGCAATTCAATTTACATGAAGTCAAAAGAAGAACCACTGAATTGGAGTGTTAGAAGTCAAGATAATAGAGAGGAGAGACAGTAACTGGGAGGGGTGCTGACAACATTTTATTTTTTTTATCTCAAACAAATTACATGATGTTCACTTTGTGATAATTTATTGAACTGTGCATTTATTATGTGCATAATATTTCATACATTTATGTCACTATGTGTGTTTATATATAAAAAGCTATTCTATTTAGAGAATTTAGGGAATGATCCCATTAGTGTAATAAGTAATTGCATATATGTTTTGGCAAAGTTATATATAAAATCCCACAAACTGTTGGTGTCACCAGCCTGATCCCCTGAACTCAGGAAATTTCTTGTAGATGTTTCTGCCTGAAAATCTTACATTTTAGGAGCTAAATTCCTAGAAGCTTCTGCCTAGCTGTCAATCTTACCTTTTAGAAAGAAACTAAGGGACTGGTGGAATAGTAAAAGAAACATTTGAGGAACCACACCTGTGCAAACAAACCAAAAGTGCCAGAAGTGACCTCAGCCTCATGATAATGCTAAAATCCCCTTCTGAATATTCATCCCAAGCCCTAATAAAAGGAGTCTGCTTTCCCATCTTTAAGGGGACAGGGCTTTGGAAATTATTCCCCATTGTCTACTTGTAGGCAACTCTATTTGCTATAGTCTCTGTCTATAACTCACCAAGGAGTGGCCCATTTTGGTCCAGTGACATGGGTAACACTTAGTTCTGAGAAGTAGAAAGGAATTGGAACAGGGGATAGGTTAGAAGGGGAAATTGCATCATTTGCACTCTATATCTTCTCATTATTTCAAATTTTCCATTGTGCTCTGAATTATTATTTTTTTAATTCATGATAAATTAGGAAGATTGAGAAATGTTGGAAGGCTTGTTACAAATAAGAAAGAGAAAAACAAAGAGCACAGGGAGGTATGCCTGCCAGGAACACTACAGCTTTGCTTCAAAACTCTTTTGAAAAGACTAGGTGGTTGGGACACCAGAACAGATGAGGGCAGCTCACTTACAAGTAGTCTCAGGAAGGTGTCCTTGGGTGAAGAGCCAGCCTTCAAGGTACCAAGGTAGAAGGCAGGGCCTGAATAGCTCACTGGGACAGGCCTCCAGCTGGCAGAACGGAGCCTAGAGAAAGAGCAGAGACTTGGAAAAGACCCTTTTCCCCTTTCTAGTGCCAACATTTCCCCACTCAAGGCCCAGAATTCTGATATCAGAGAGATGTATTAGAAGCATTAAATCAGAAGTCAAGAGACCAGTTCTGGAGTTCTAGTCTTGACCCCAAAGCACTCTGTAATCTGGTAAATCAATTCACTTTTCTGAATCTTGGCTGGTCATCTGCAAAGTGAAGAGTTTGACATCTGTAAGCCCCCTGATCCCTCCAAGTGTATTCTGGGCATAAGTAGGAACATACCTTTCAAAGAAGCTCATTGTCATTTCCAGAGAGTAGATAATGAAATCATTCAAGGGAATGTTATCAATGGTGACAGGTCCAGTTAATCCTGCAGGTGGGGGTAGGAAAGAATATGGACAGGGACTAGACATTTTTCATTGTTTGGGAAAAGAAATGCAGACTCTATATGCCTGTGTTAATGGCTCAGCCAGGAGGGCAAACACTTGTCTGACCTGCTATAACTGAAAGTTTCTTTTATGTTTCCATATTACCAAGAAAGCATCCCATTTAGTATTAGAACTTTCTCTGAAATTCCCAGTGGGAGACTGGGCCCTGCTCCACAATAGGCCAAGACCCAACCTAACTGCTGTGTTTTCCTACCAGGAAAAGGCAGGACCAGGGAGAGGGAAGGAATTTGAGCCTTTGGTTCTGGGACTTAGGTATCCCACTGCTCAAGAGTCTCATTTTTTCCTCCCAAGTGAAATACTGCTCCAGTCTTAGGATCCAGTTAACCACGAAGAGAGATTACAGCCTGTTTCCCACCTTTCCGCTGATCTTGAATTTTCCATGAAAAATTGACTCGTCCTTGATTCTCCACCAGGATCCTTAGAAGTTGACATTCCTAAGAAGGAGAAAGAGAGGGAGAGGGAAAGGGTGAGGGTGAGGAGGAGGAGGAGAAGGAGGAGGAGGAGGAGAAGTAGCTGGCATTCCTGCTTGAGATACAGTTCACAGAGATTACATGGCCACATAGAGTTTTTACTCTAGAACCCATTCTTTTCTCTGAGTCTCAGATGGAAAGACAAGCAAATGGGAGAGAAAGGGACTCCAGAGCCCAACAGTACTCCTCTCTCATGAGGACCCTTTGTGTTCCTGTTCCAAACTCAATCTTCCCTTTTCTCTGCTGACTTGCCTTAGGAAAGGCAAAATGACTCAACTGTGTGCCTTTGATCAGAGACCTAACCAGGGGCTGATGATTGACTCAGGGCCTAATGGGGAAGTTCCATTCACACTGAAGTATGTATGCTGCAGCTCTGCTACACTTGGACCTAGGAGATGCATTTATGCTTATAGTCCTAAGCATTTGCTGCTGGAACCCCAAATGAGGAACAATACCAAAGGGCAGTGGCATAGAAAGGAGGTAGTCTATCTCAGGACCAGGTTATGATTACATTTGAGTCAGAGACCTAAGGAAGCACCCAGACTCTTAAATCACATACCCTTATTTTAGGGATGTTCAACTTCTTAATACCATCACCCAGAAGTCCTATGTTTTTCTCATTCAAAAACACCTGCAAAAGAAGAACAAGCATGAGACTGATAGGTGTACCTGAAGAAAGGAAAAGAGGCTCTGATTTAGGGAACAGGTCATTATGAAGGAAGGGACTAGCGTTGGTGATCACAGAAGGCTAGAAGCTGACCAGGAGGCCTTCATAAACTTAAGTTGTGATAAAGCAGAAAGCAAGTCTTTTTGGTTTGATTTTATATTCCCAATGCCTCACATATAGTAAGTGCTTAAAAATACTATCTAACAGTAAAGTTGACCAGTGACAATCCTTCCCAATAAGTCAGGCTAAATGTTCTGCTTACCTCCATAGACAGACTGCTGACCCCTACCTGTGCTGTATCTTGAACATTAGCATGGAGAGAACCTCCAGAGCAGATGGAAGTCTCATAAAGCACGAATCCATAGGACTGGCCACTCCCATTATTTATAGGGAGGCTCTCCATGTTGACTGGCGTATGAGATACAACAGGCTGTGAGAGAGACATGGCACAAACAGGAACCAGAGTGATGAGAAGTTGAGATCCTTTTTCCATAGGCTCTTGTCATTTTTTGTTGGGTCCTACTGGTGACCAACAGTTATTTGGATAATAAATACTAAAACCAATGCAATGTAATGATGTGAAAGAGCATCATCTCCACATCTCCACTGACCAGGAAACTCAGGATGGTGGGAGCATGGTAGAGGGAACAATTGCTGCAATCATGAAATTAGTGGAGTGAATAAGTTGTATTTTACCATAAAGAAAGTCAAGTAAAGAATTATGCATTAAACCAAACATTTAGTTGGCATCTACAATGTGCCAATCATGACTTTTTATCTAAAACAGTGATAGCAGAAGTGAAACTAATATGAACTCAAGAGTTAAAATTTTTCAAAAAATTTTCACCTTTTCTTCAAAATAGTCCAGGTAGTCTAATTTTAAAGGGAGAATATGAACCCATAAAATTTCAGTGATTTGGCCTATTTATGATAGAGTCAAACTCAGTTTCATGAGTTCCTGACTCTTAGTCTTTCCCATGTAGTCCCACACAAGAGCATCTACCAGATGGGTTCATCTGAGCTGGCAAACAGGATCCTCCAATATCCTGCCTCTTCCCCACCCCATTCATTCTTCAAGTTGAAACCCCTTCACAGTCTACCCAGAAAGTTTGTGGTTCTTGCTCCATAATTCTAAACATGGACAAAATCCAAAGGATTTATCTTCACCCTTCCCAATAAAAAGTTCTTAAAGGATTCTCTACTCCGTGGCCTAAGGCCTTGTCCCCATGTCCCCAATGGCCAACTCCCCATTCCTGTGCCAGGCAGTACTCACCTTGTTTAAGTACTGTAGAACATCCCACAGTGGCAAGTAAAGGGATGGTTTCACAGCAGGATACTCAGCCTTGGGAGAGAGCTTGGGTATAGGGGGCAGATGCTTTGCTGAAATAAAAATGAGCCATGGGGCAAGAAGAGCCTGAAATAACAATTGCCTTCTCCAAACCTCCTCAGCCCTACCCATGAACTCTTACATCCCAGAGCCAATAAGAGAAATGGGTCCTATCCTAGCATATGTGATACTTCTCCAAGAGTGATGAGAAACTGGAAATAATTAAGTTGGAAATATTTTCTATACATAGTTGCTGATAGATACAGACCTCTACAGGGTAATGTTGGTCATATAGACTAAGGGCTTTCAGGGAACAAGAACTCTGCCTTATGCCTTCTGGCAATGCCACTGCTCACTTACTTTCTAGAACATAGTAGATGATTAACTTTTAACAAGTAAAATGAAATAAGATAGCTTTTGCTATTGTGTGTGAGGGTACTATGTCATCATACTAAGAACTCTACAAATAGTAACTTAATTTTCACAGTCACTATAGGAGACAAATATCATTATCTTCATGTTTCAGTGAGGAAACTGAGGCTTATTGGCCTAAAACTCATGCAAAGCCACTTATCTTTTAAGTGGGAAAACCTGGATTTGAACTTCAGTTTGCCCTAGCTCTTAAAACTACAAGCTTCTGCCCATGGGGGAACCTTCCCTTTCCTTACCCTTCCACTTCATCAGGAGGACCTCCCGCAAATTAAAAATGTGACTGAGTACCTACAACAGATCCAAAGAGTTTTCGAAGCTTAAAATATTTTTCTGTGTAATCCCCAGCCTCTGTCAGCACAGCATCATAGTCTGCAAAACACCAGGGGATTGTCATTGGCAGGCAATCCTCCACAATAGACCCTGTTTCAGCACTTCTGTCATGAGATAGGCCAGGGCTACCAGAGGGAGACAGATGATACATCTTCCCCACCCCCTGAACCAGTCCAGTGAAGTGATGAGTGAAGCAGGACTCTAAGTCTGAGGTATCCCATCTACTGCAATGGCAGCCTACTGAGGGCATTATGAACATCATGGAAGAAAGGAAATTAGATAGGAAAATCCTGAATGCTCAGCATAGATTATAGGTCAAGAATTCATTGATGCTCAGGGGTGCTTTTGGAACCTCCTTTGTAGAGCTCCAGTACCATTATGCCAAGACGTGACCATACCAGTGAGCACTTGCCATAACTAGTGACAACACCTCTGTGTTTCCCAAAATATGTGGCCCCATTCATGAAACCGAAGTTGGTTCCACCATGGAACATATATACATTGAAGGAGATTTCAGATGTGATAAATTTGGACACAGTATCCTCAACATCTGTAGAGGAGGAAGACAAGAACACAGAGAAAATTAAAAATTAAGACAGAAGTCTCTGATAAAATCTTATCATTCTCAACCCCCCCACACAAATGTAATCAACTTAATTGTTTTATCCTCCAACCTCTGCTACGATTCTAACCAGAAAAAGGTGGAGTTGGTCACAACTATTCCAGAAAACCAAGTCTTATCAATACCAAGGGACTTTTTAAAAATTATTTTTCTCAGAGTATGGATATAATTTGGCTCCATGTTATATCTATTTAATAATGGCCTAAGAACCTTTATGTCACTTAAGTATCTAATGTTCATTAAATTTTTTGAAGTTGTACAAATAAATTAGTATAACCTCATTACTCCAATCCAGGGTTAATGTCTCTTGAGACACTTGTTTAAAACCACTGCAATAGTCCACAAGTGGCTATTCCCAATATTTAGCCACTTATTTTGTCACCATGATTTAATAGGTATGATCATCTTTCTACTGGCCATGATGGGGGAACAGGTGGAATTCAATCCTGGCTGTACTCTTTACTTATTTGCATGAATTGGACAGCCTACTTTTTTCTCAGAGTCTTTGCTTATTTATCTCTTAAATGAAAGCCCTAATTGCTACTACCTCATAGCATTGATGAGAGAATATATGTAAGAAACATGGCATAGTGCCTGATATAAAAGTGATCAGAAAACGTGTTTGTTGGTGGTGGTGGTTTTTTTTTTTTTGTTTGTTTGTTTGTTTTTTTTTTTTTTTTTTTTTTGGTTTGGTTTGTTTCAGCCGAAGTGGGCTTTCCTCAGTTACCTGGTATTTTTCATTGGTTTGCTTTACTTCTGGTACAAGTGAGCTTGTTTTCATATCAACAGCAAAATATCTTTAGTAAATTTTTATTAAGTCAACAACATCTGCCAGGCACTTTTCTGAGTGGTTTATCACATTTAATCCTCACAACAACCCTATGAAGTAGGTTACTTGATAATTCCTGTTTCAGGTGAGGACATTGAGACTTAGCAGACAAGGAAAGTTGCCTTGAGTCATGCAGCTAGTTGTGCAGACTAGCAGAGTTGAGATTGAAATCCTGATCTCTTTGGTTTCAGGATCCATGCTTTCAACTATAATTGCATGTTGTCTTCTGATAATGACTACCATGTTGAAACCACCATAGCGACGGCCTGGAATTTACCAGAGATGATTAAGACTTTTAGTAAATGCATCCCCTTCTTCAGAGATGTTATCTTTCCAAGACCCTTTCCATGACCACCTTGCCTTACGTCTGCAGGCCTGTCCCTATTTTTTCTATCATTGCACCTGTTTTTTTGCTTCAAAGCACTTGTCAGATGTGGAACTCTTGATCATTTATTAATTATCTGTCAACTCGGCTAAACTCCTATTATCTCTCAACTCTACCCAGAGAGTAGGAACCAGGTCGTTTTTATTCATCAAACACCCTCAAGCCTACCTAAGTGCCTATACCAAATAGGTATTGAATGAATACTTGTGGTTGAATGAGCTAATTAATTAACAAAGAAATGTGTGAATGATTCATGATTCAGGGCCGCCTCTACTTGGGGTCAAACACTGTAAAACACTTACCTTCAGCATCTTTAACTATATGTTCA
This sequence comes from Cryptoprocta ferox, assembly GCA_028646485.1. Lineage (NCBI taxonomy): Eukaryota > Metazoa > Chordata > Mammalia > Carnivora > Eupleridae > Cryptoprocta > Cryptoprocta ferox. The sequence continues at coordinate 77,572,757 of CM053575.1, forward strand.
CTTCCCCATGTGTCAAACCAGCCAACCCAGAATTCCATGACCATAATGGGCTTATTCCTCTAGAAACGAAATCAAATACCAAGTCTGAGAATATGTAAAAAGAAAATCAGAAAAATTGAGTAAAGATAAAATCTAATATTTAAATTAAAAGTTAAAGATGAGTTGAAGGTAAAGTTAAGGAAATTTCCTAGAAATAGTACAAGTCAACAGGATAAAAACTATGAGACAACTTAAATATCTTATAAGATCAATTTAGGATGCCCAACACTTTACTAATAATAGTTATGAAAAGAGGACAAAGAACACAGAGGAAAGGAAATTACAAATAACTAACATAAGAAAACTTCCTTTAACTGAAATATATGTATCTCTAGATTGAAAATGTCCCTCATATGGTCAACACAATAAATGATAAAATGATTTCAAAGGGTTCTTTTTGTTCTCTGAGTATCCCTTTTTCTTAATATCTTACTTTTGTCTCATGTATAAATAATCTTATCCATATATTTATGCATATTAATATTTTTATATTATATTCTGTTTCCTGAATTAACTCCATATTCCATGGCTTCCACTTTTTTCTTTTTTGGTGGTTTAATTATTTTTTCATTGGAAACTTTTACTACATAAATACCACTTGTATTAAAGAGGGAAGACTGATTTCTGGTATTAAAGTGGTACTGTGCTATTGGTGCATTTAATATTCTTCTCTTGGATATCCTCAAAACCAAAATGAAAAATGAGAAATAGAAACACAAACAACATCTTCCATGAATCTAACAGATTTCTAAAACTTTACAATATAAATTAAAAAGAAAGAGTGCCAAAGTACTGAGTTCTATCAGGTATTAAACAAATGTAGAAAGGATGCTTTTTGTTGATGATTTTAGGAAAAGGACCAGCATAAATTTCTTTCAAATAAAAAGTGAAATATCAAAAATTTCCTATTTGCAATTACAAATGGGGCACATGAGCTGGAAAAAGGAGTACATTTTGCAGAATAAAATGTATCAGAAGCTTGAAAGAAAGCAATATTGCAGAATCACGGATAAAAACTATTAGTAGAAAGAAGTCTGCTTGTGAGGCATCTGAGAGCAGTCTTACAGTTTCAACTGCCTCCCTTGGAGAGCCAAGAATGGGAAAAAGGAGGTGGGGAAAGAAAAGAATTCATCCCTGCATAAAACAATGTGTCATGAAGATTGTTAGCTTGAAATATAGTCATGTACTCTATCTCATAGGAATGTCACTTAAGTTCTTGAACCAATAAAAACTGATCTTAATTAAAGAGTAATAATGGAAAAGGAATAAAACATAATCTGTTTTTCTAATTACCATAAAAAGGAGGAAAAACCAAGAAAAGAAATTTCAAAGAAGAAACATCAAACACTTTCCATGGGACAGGTCAAAATTGTGGCCCAAAAATATTGCTGTGAAGTTAAGAATCTCCATGAAACAATTACCTCTATAAATTCAGGCATTAAGCAAAACTAAAATGGCTCAAGAAAGACAAAATAAGAAAACATAAGAAGCTAAAATGTTAACCTGGTGCCTTTCAATAAATGCAGAAAAAGCATTTGACAAGATACAGTATCCTTTCTTGGTAAAAACCCTCAAGAAAGTAGGGATAAAAGAAACATAGCTTAACATCATAAAAGCCATATATGAGAGGCCCACAGCTAATATCATACTCAATGGGGGAAAACTGAGAGCTTTCTCCCTAAGGTAAGAAAAACAACAGGGATATCTATTCTCACCACTGTTGTTCAACATAGTACTGGAAGTCCTAGCCTCAGCAATCAAACAACAAAAAGAAAAAAAAAGGCATCCAAATCGGCAAGGAAGAAGTCAAACTTTCACTCCTTGCAGATGACATAATACTTTACATGGAAAACCTGAAAGATTTCACCAGAAAACTGCTGGAACTGGTACGTTAATTCAGTAAAGTTGCAGGATATAAAATCAGTGTGCAGAAATTGGTTGCATTTCTATGCACCAATAATGAAGCGGCAGAAAGAGATATCAAGGAATCAATCCCATTTATAATTGCACCAAAAGCAATAAGATCCCTAAGAATAAACCTAACCAAAGAGATAAAAGATCTGTATGCTGAAAACTATAAAAGTTTATGAAAGAAATTGAAGAAGACAAAAAGAAATGGACGAACTTTCCATACTCATGGATTGGAGAACAAATAATGTTAAGATGTTGATACTACGCAAAGCAATCTACACATTCAATGCAATTCCTTATCAAAATAACCCCCGCATTCTTCACAGAGCTAGAACAATCCTAAAATGTGTATGAAACCACAAAAGACCCCTGAATAGCCAAAGTAATGTTGAAAAAGAAAACCAGGGACATCTGGGTGGCTCAGTTGGTTAAGCGGCCGACTCTTGATTTAGGCTCAGATCATGATCTCATGGTCGTTAGTTCAAGCCCCACATCAGGTTCTGCCCTCACAGCATGGAGCCTGCTTTGGATCCTCTGTCTCCCTCTCACTGTCGCTCTCCTCTTCTCTCTCTCCCTCAAAAGTAAATAAATGTTAAAAATTTTTAAAAAGAAAAGAAAAAGAAAGCCAAAGCTGGAGGCATCACAGTTTCAGAGTTTAAACTGTATTACAAAGCTGTAATCATTAAGACAGTGTGGTATTGGCACAAAAACAGACACATAGATCAATGGAATAGAAAAGAGAACCCAGAAATGGACACAAAAATATATGGTCAACTAATCGTTTACAAAGCAGGAAGGAGTATACAATGGAATAAAGACAGTCTTTTCAGCAAATGGCGCTGGGAAAACAGGACAGCAACATGCAGAAGAATGAATCTGGGCCACTTTCTTATACCATACACAAAATAATTCAAAATGTATGAAAGACCTAAATGTGAGACAGAAAAACATAAAAATCCTACAGGAGAAGAAAAGCAGCAACCTATTTGACTTTGGTCACAGCAACTTCTACACTGTATATTAACTCATTTGAATTTAAATTTAAATAAATAACTTTAATAAATTTAATAAATAAATAAATTTACTTTTAAATAAATAAATTTAAATAAATAAATAAAATATAACCTGGTGGAGTAAAAAAACAAAAATATAGATAAAATAGAAAATATTAAGTCTATGCTGGAAGCATCTAAAAAGAAAATAAAAGTAGTAAAAAGTAAAAAAAAATGGAAATGAACATAGAGTAGAAATGATTCTAGAGAAATGGATGAGGGACACGTGGAAGACAGAAGAATTTTGCACTATACACAACTTGTGTCCCTGAACTGAATAAACTAAATAATAAACTAAGAAACATACTAAAAGATGTAACAGAAGACTTTCAATCTCCATTAATGGTCATCTATGTTATTTGGACTCACCTCCTCACTGAGGACAAAAAAGATGTTGGATGAAACAGATGATCTTTGGGTGCCTCAGTTAAGTGACCCACCAACTCTTGATTTCCACTCAGGTCATGATCTCATTGTTCCTGAGATCAAGCCCCACGTGGGGCTCTGCCCTGACATTGCAGATCTTGCTTGGGATTCTCTCTCTCTCTCTCTCTCTGCCCCTTCCCCCCTCTCAAAATAAATAAACTTAACAAAAATACAGATTATCTTAGATAAAGCTGAAAAGAGAATCAGTACACACTTAAATGTGAAGATAGATCAAAAGAAAGTATCCAAAAGGCAGCATAAGAAGAAAAAATACACAAACTAATATAGATATAGAGCACACATGAGAAGATCTAACATAACTGTAGTTGGAATCTCAGAATGAATGGAGTGAGACAACAGGGAAGGAGTAATATTAAAGAGATACTAGTGGAGAATATACATGTCCAAGAAGTTTCAAATTGGAAAAATAATAAATAAATATATTCACACATAAATGGATTATGGTCTAAGTGGAAAAAATACCAAAGATAAAGAAAAAATTCTTAATAGCAGTGAACGGAGGAAAAATTACCTTCAGAGGAGTTAGCCTGACAGAGGACTTCTCAAATGCAACCATAAACGTAGCAGACTATGTCCTGAAAGAAAGCAACTACCAAATGAGAACTGCAGAGTCAATGAAAGTCTGAGGTGCTTAAAAAAAAAAAGTTTGCCATAGGCAGCTGTCACTAAAGAAAGTTGTAAAGGATATACTTCAAACAGAAGAAAAGTAACCTAAATAGAATATCTTGGATATAAAAAATAAAAATAAATAGCAAAATATGATACAAATGAATATTGATTGCATACAACATATAAAATAATATTTTTTTTAGTTTTCAAAAACTATAAGTCAAATACAAGATTAAAATAGAATGCGTGGGGTAGCCTGGGTGGTTTGGTTGGCTTAGCATCCAACTTTGGCTCAGGTCATGATCTCATGGTTTGTGAGTTTAAGGCCCATGTCAGGCTCTGCACTGACAATGCAGAACCTGCTTGGGATTCTCTCTCTCTCTCCCTCTCTCTCTTCCCCTCTCTTGCTCATTCTCTCTCTCTTTCTCTCTCTCAAAAGAAATAAAAGCTTAAAATTGAAATAAAATAGAATGCGTGTCTGAGGAAGTAAACTAAGTCAAAGTGTTCTAAGATACTTTTATATTTTAGGTAGAGAACAAAAATATTGTTTAATTTTAGATCGCAGCAGGTTAAGTACTTATGCTAAAATTTCAAGAGTAGCTTTTAAAACAAAAATAGAGCTGATAATTACCATATTGGTACAGGGAAAAGCAGGAATATGATTTTCAAAAATAGTCAAATCCATTTTTAAAAGCCACGATTTTAAAGAAAAAGATGAAAACGGACAAAAAGAAGTCACAAAGTAAGATGGTAGATGAAAACTCAATATATATCAAGAATTACATTAAATACATATGATTAAAAGCTCCAAATAAAATATGAATTGTGTCAGACTGAGATAAAAAATATTCAAGTAATTTCTGCTTATAGGAGACATGTTTTAAAAAGTTATAGCAAAATTAAAAGTAAAATGATGACACAAAAATGACACACTATTTATATATTAAACAAAGAAATTGGGTATACCAATATCAATAACAGTTGAAACTTACCTTAAGATATAAAGTAATGCTGCACAAGATAAAATGAAATAAATTCTGACATCAAAAACACAATACGTGGGGGAGAGTAATAAAAATGTAGTTTTAGAATGTGTTCAAACTTAAGTTGTTACCAACTTAGAAGACTGTTATAAATATAAGTTGTTCTATGTAAGCCTTGTAATCAAAAAGCAAAAACCTATGGTAGACACATGAAAGATAAAGAGAAGGGAATCTGAGCATAACATTTGATAAAATAATCAAATCACAAAAGAAGGGAACAAGAAAAGGAGAAAGAAACAAAAGAATTATAAAATAGCCAGAAAACAATGAACAAAATGGCAATAAGTGCATAACTATCAATAATTACTTTAAAAGTAAGTGGATTAAATTCTCCAATCAAAAAACATAGAATAGAACAATGGATAAAAAAAAAAAAGACCCATCTATATGCTGCCTACAAAAGACTTACTGCACATGTCAAGACATATACAGATTGAAAGCAAGGGGTGGAAAAGACATTCTATGCAAATGGAAATCAAAAGAAAGCTGGAATAGCTATACTCACATCACACAAAATAGACTGTAAGACAAACATTGTAATAAGAAACAGAGAAGGTCATTTTATAGGGGGTCAATATAAAGAGGTCAATTCAACATGAAGACATAACATTTGCAAATATTTATGCACCCTTTTTAGAAGCACCTAAAAAATAAAGCAAATATTAACAGATCTAAAAAGAAAAATAGATTCTAATACAATAATAGTAGAGGGTTTAATACTCCACTTTCATCAATGGATAGATCATCCAGACAGAAAATCAGTAAAGAAACATTGGCCTTAAAGACACATTAGACCAGATGTACTTAACAGACATATACAAAACATTTTACCCAAAAGGAATAGAACACACATTCTTTTTAAGTGCACATGGAACATTCTTCAGGATAGATCACTTGTCAGGCCATAATATAAGTATTAATAAATATAAGAAGAGTGAAATCACATCAAGTTCTTTTCCAGCCACAAAAGTATAAAACGAGAAATCAATTACAAGAAGAAAATTAGAAAATTCAAAAATATATACAGAGTGAACATACTACTGAACAAACATGGGTCAAAAAAGAAATCAAAAGGGAAATCAAGAAATCTTGAGACAAATGAAAATGGAACTACATACCAAAACTTAAGGGATGCATCAAAAGCACTTCTAAAAGGTAAGTTTGTGTGATAAATTCCTACATTAAAAAACAAGAAAGATCTTGAATCAACAACCTAACATTATACCTCAGGGAAATAAAAAAGAACAAATTAAGCCCAAAGTTAATAGAAGAAAAGAAATATTGGGACTCCTGGGTGGCTAAGTCATTTAAGCGCTTGACTTCAGCTCAGGTCATGATCTCACAGTTTGTGAGTTTGAGCCCTGCATTGGGTTCTGTGCTGATAGCTCAGAGCCTGGACTCTGCTTCGGATTCTGTTGTCTCTTCTTTCTCTGCCTCTCTCTCTCAAAAATAAAATGAAAACATTTAAGAATTTTTTTAAAAAGAAGAAAGGAAACATTGAAGATCAGAGTAGAAATAAATGAAAGACTAAAAACACAATAAAAAAATCAATAAAACTAAGAGCTATTTTCTTTTTCAAAAGATAGACAAAATAGAAAAACCTTTGGCTACACTTAACAAGAAAAAGATAGAGGACTCACATAAATAAAATCAGAAATGAAAAAGTACTTGTTACAATTGATACCACAAATATACAAGGAAAATAAGAAACTGCAATGAACAATTATATGTTAAAAAATGGACAACCAAGATGAAATACATAAATTTGTAGAAACATACAACCTGCCAAGGCTGAATCATGAAGATATAGAGAATCTAAAACATCCCAATAAACAAAAGTCCAGAAGCAGACGGATTAACTGGTGAATTCAGGCTAACATTTAAAGAATAACTAATGCAAATCCTTTTCAAATTCTTCCAAAAAATATGAGGGAATATTTCTAAAATTATTTTCCAAGGCCAGCATTACCCTGATATCAAAACCAGACCAAGCATACTTGAATAATAGAAAATAGTAGGGCAATATACTTGAAGAACACATATCCTAAAATCTTCAACACAATATTAGCAAACTGAGTTCAACAATACATTAAAAAATCACTTGCCATGATCAAATAGGATTTATCACTGCAATGCAAGAAGGTTTAACAACGACAAATCAAACAATGTAGAATAGAATTGAAAGCCCAGAAATAAACCCACGTACATATGGTCAATTAATTTATAACAAAGGAGTCAAGACGATAAAACACAGAAAGAATAGTCCCTTCGATAAATGGTGCTAGGAAAACAGGACAGCCACATGTGCAAGAATGAAACTGGACCCCTATCTTATACCTTACAAAAAGGTTAACTCAAAATAAATACTTGAATGTAAGACCTGAAACCATAGAATTCCTAAAAGAAAACATAAGCAGTAAGTTCCTTGACATTGGTCTTGGCAATGATTTTTGGATCTGACATCAAAAACAAAGGCAACAAACACAAAAATAAACAAGTGGGACCACATCAAACTGAACAGCTTCTGTTCATCAAAAGAAACAATCAACAAAATGAAAAGGTAACCTACAAAATGGGAGAAAATACTTGCAAATCATATATCTGATACCCATTTAATAACCAAAATATGTAAAGAACTCATACAACTCAATAGCCAAAAAAACCCAAATAATCTGATTTAAAAATGGGCAGAAGATTTGAATAGACATTTTTCCAAGAAAAAATATAGATAGCCAATAAATACATGAAAAGATGCTCAACATCACTAAACATCCAGGCAAATGTGAATCAAAACCACAATGAGATATCATCTTACACCTGTCAGAAAAACAAGAAATAAGTGTTGGTGATGATGTAGAGAAAAGGAAACACACTGTTTATGGGAATGTAAATCTGTGGAACAACTATAGAAAACAATACAGAGGTTCCTCAAAACATCAATAATAGAAATACCATATGATCTAGCAATTCCACATCTGGGTATTTATCTGAAAAAAATTAAAACACTAACCCATAAAGATATACACACCCCCCATGTTTATTGCAGCATTACACAACAGTCAGTGTATGAAAACAACCTAGGGGTCCATTGATGGATGAATGGATAAAGAAGATGGTATATGTATAAGAGAAACTAAATATTTCAGCCATAAAGAAAGGTAGACACCATGCAAAATCATATGGGTAATTTTAGCTGAGAGATGGAAGTTATAGGAATCAAATGGAAAAACTAGAAATCAAAAACACAGTAACAGAAATGAGGAAGTCCTTCCGTGAGCTCACCGGTAGAGTCAACAAAGGAGAGGAATGAATCAGTGTACTTAAAGAGAAGCCAATAGAAATCAACCAAATTGAACTGAAAAAGAAAGAAAAAAAGAGTAGAGGGGAAAACATCATCCAAGCAGTGTGAGACAATATTAAATTATCTAATGTACATGTAATTGGACCTGCAGAAGAAGAAAAGGAAGAGAGGAAATATTTAAATAAGTAATGGCTGAGAATTTTCTAAAATTAATTACAGACACCAAACCACAGATTCATTCTGTGAGAATATCAAGCAAGATAAACTCTAAGAAGCAAACCACACCTAAGTATATTATACTCAAGCTTCTAAAAGCCAAAGACAATGAGAAAATTCTGAAGGTAGTCAGAGAATAAATGACAAATCACCTGCAAAAGCCACAGATAAGAATTAATATCAGAAACCATGAAAGCAAAAACAAAAACAAAACAAGCAAACAAACTCAGAATAGAATGTCATCTTTAAAATGAGTATTTATGAATATATTATTGTAAGATATTAATACTACATGTGAAGTAGTTCACTATTTGAAAGGACTTTCAGATTAATTTAACATGTATATTTCAAATCCCTGGGCAATAGCTAAAACTTTAAAAGCTGAGAAAAGTAATTAGTCCATAGAGGAGATAAAATGTAATAAAAAATGCTCAATTAACTGAAGAAAAGGGGAAAACAGAAGAAAAAGAAACATAACAAATGGGACAAATAGAAAAGAATTAGCAAGATGATAGATTTCAATCTAACTATGTCAATAATCACTTTAAATGTGAATTATCTAACCATATGAGTTAAGAGACAAAAGCTGTCAGATTTAATCTTTAAAAATGTAATACATAATTATATGCTGTCTACAAGAAATCCACTTTAAATACAAAAACTTAAAGAAAGGTAAAAAGTAAAAGGATAAAGAAAGATACAGCATGCAAACACTAACCAAAAGAAAGCTGGAATAGCTATATTTATATCAGCCAAACTAGACTTCAAAACAAGGAAGACAGGGGCTCCTGGGTGGCTCAGTCAGTTAAGACTCCGACTCTTGATTTCAGTTCAGGTCATGATCTCATGGTTCATGAAATTGATCCCTTCATCAAGCTCTGTACTGACAGCGTGGAGCCTGCTTGGGATTCTCTCGGTCTCTCTCTCTCTCTGCCCCTCCCCCACTCTCTCTCTCAAAACAAATAAATAAACATTTTCTTAAAAAACAACATTAAAAAACCAAGGAAGAGGGGCACCTGGGTGGCTCAGCTGGTAAGCAGCTGACTTCAACTCAGGTCATGATCTTATGGTTTGTGAGTTCGAGCCCCAGTTTGGACTCTCTGATGTCAACACAGAGTCCTCTTTGGATCATCTGTCCCCTCTCTCTCTACCCCTCCCCTGCTTGTGCTCTCTCAGTCTCTCTCTCTTAAAAGCAAATAAACATTAAAAAAAAAAAAAAAAAAGCAAAGAGGATAGTCATTACATAAAAATAAAGGGGTGAATTTTCCAAGAAAATATAATTCTAAATGTGCATACACCTAAAAACAGAGCTTCAAAATATAGAAGACAAAAATGGATAGATATGAAAGGACAAATAAACAAATCTACAATAATATTTAGAGATATGAACACTTTTCTCTTAATAGTTAATAGAAAAAGTGAGTAGAAAATCAGTAAGAATAGCAATTACCTGAACAGTACTATCAATCAACTTGAGCCAATGGAAATTTATAAACAAATGCAAAATACACATTCTTCTCAAATATACATGGAACATTCACCAAAATGACCATATTATGAGCCATAAAACAAACCTTAAGAAATGTAAAAGAACAGAAATCATATAAAGTATACTCTCAGATTTTAACAGTATTAAATCAATAACAGAATAATACCTGGAAAATCCTCCAGGATTCAAAAATTAAGCAACATACTTCTGATACATACAATAAAGATGAAGTGTCAGGGGAAATTTTAAATTGGTGGGATATAGCAAAATAGTGCATTCGGGGAAATTTATAGCTATAAATGCTCATATTAGAAAAGAAAAAGATCTCAAATCAGTAATCTAAGCTTTCACTAAAACACACACACACACACACACACCTCAAAACAAAACTAGAAACAGTAGAGCCAATTCAGTCTGAAGGATGCAAAACAGAAAATGGGAAAGATCAGAGAAATCAATGAACTAGAAAACAGGAAAAAAATGAAGCAAAAACCAAAAAAAAAAAAAAGCCAAATCCAGTTCTCTGAAGAGATCAATAAGACTGATAAACTCCTAGTTACACTGACCAAGATAAAAAGATAAAAAGAGAGAAGACACAAAGTTACCAATATGGGGAATGAAAGAAGGGCCACCACTACCAGCAACAAAGACATACAAGGATATTAACAGAATATTACAAACAATTGTGTGCCCATGAATTTACAAATTTAGATGAAATAGAAAAGAATAAATCCTTAAAAGACATAAACTACCAAAACTGACTCCAGAAGAAATAATCTAAATGTTGTGACATCTATTAGAGAAATTAAATTTCTAGTTAAAAGTCTTTTAGAAAGAAAACTTCAGGGATGTCTGGGTGGCTCAGTCGGTTAAGCATCTGACTTTGGCTCAGGTCAAGATCTCACTGTTCCATGGGTTCAAGCCCTGCATCCGGCTCTGTGCTGACAGCTCAGAGCCTGGAGCCTGCTTCAGATTCTGTGTCTCCCTCTCTCTCTGCCCATCCCCTGCTCATTCTCTCCCTCTTTCTCTCTCTCTCTCCCTCTCTCTCTCTCAAAAATAAACATTTAAAAATTTTTAAAAAAAGGAAACTGCAGATCCAGATGATTTCACTGGTGAATTTTACCAAATATTAAATAAGAAATGCTATAAACTCTATACAATTTCTTCCAGAAAATAGAAAGTGAACCTATTACCCTGATTCTAAAATAAAGACATTTCAATAAAAGAAAACCAAAGACCAATATTCCTTATGAACATGGAAGCAAAACTTGATAAGACATGAACAAATTGAATCCAACAGTATATAAAGTGATAACACAGTTGAGTAGGATTATTCCCAGGAATACAAGACTGAATCACCTTTCAAAACCCATCTTAACCATATTAGTGTATGAAGAATAACATATGAGAAAAACTGCATGAACTTTGGCTTTGTGTATGACCTTAGCCATAGGATATAAGAGCATGATCCACTTGGCTATCAAAAGGTATCAGGTACTGATTCATGCTACAGTACAGATGAAACTCAAAAACATCAAGCTGCATGAAAGAATCCAGATGCAAAAGGCTAGTAATTGTATGATGCCATTTATATTAAATGTCTAGAAAAGGCAAATTTATAGAGATGGAAAGCAGACCAGTGTTTGCCTAGAGCCGGAGATGGCAACAGGAGATTTACCATAAATAAGGATGAGGAAATTCTTTAGATTGTGGGAATGGTTATAAAACTCTACATATTGAATTGTATACTTATAATGTGTGTGAATTTAATGGTGTATAAATTATATTTCAACAAACTACTTCAAAAAAAGTGACAAGAGAGAACCAACGACAACAAAAAAGAGACTTATTACAGCCATTAAAAACTAGGTAGCCATAGATCCAGCCCCAGCCGAGTTCTTCTTTTTACTAGGTCAGAAGTTCTGTAGAAATTAGTAAGAAGGGGAAATAAGATCAGTTTGTTTTCTAATTAAAAACTTGTATAGGAGGGTATAGGGCACTGGAGGAAGAACCATGGGAGGCTCTGGCCAAGTGAGTGTCATACTTTGCAAGACTGAAGAAGCCTTTCCAGTATAAGTGAGAAGAGCCTGGAAAGGAAGATTGCATCAGGTGACACCAGGCTTTGCAAGCCATGGCATAGGTTTTGGATTATCCTGGGCACAAAGGAGACCCAGGAAAGTGTGTTAAGCAGAGGAAACCATAATGATGTTTGGTCCGTAAGAGCTCAATCCACCTGTTCTGTGGAGAAAGGATATAATCCTCAAAGTCATGGACTATGGTTTGTCCATCTTTGAAACTATGGACACAGGGGACCATCCACTGAGAGGAAACTGAAGCTACTCAATCCATGGTTGTTAATGAATTCATGTACAACAGTCATTCACTCCCATAATTTGCAGAGTCTGGCTGAAAAAGGCTGACTCCAACAAAGCTAGGTATGAGCCCTCTGTCAGCATGTATATAGCCCATATCTGAGCTCTGTCTTTGGAGAGGAAAAAGAACATCATCTCCCTCTGATTTACATCCCATAATCCCCTCTTCCTCCCTCTGATCATCTCCATGAGGTGCTTCACTAACAGTGATGATGGAAGTAGGACTTCCTCCTCATTCCCCATGACAAAGGGCATAAACTCCCCAAACTGCTTTAGAACCCAGCTGAAGCTGGGGAGGCGGGGGGGGGGGGAGGTGTGGGTGGGGAGAGAAGCAGCAGTCTTCTTGCCAAACCTGCTGTTCTCACTCAATACCAGCTGCACAAGCTAAGGAGGTTTTGGTAGGCACAGGAGCAAAGACCCTTCATCTCTAAGACATCCTTACCTGCACCTGGGAAAGCTGCTTGAAATCATTCATCTGAAATGTGTTCATATTGATGGTGGCCAGAGCTATAGAGAGAAGAGACAGGTGCTGCATGAGGTACTGTAACAGTGCCACCAGGAGATGGTTGGAGGACCAGAAGGAAAGGTGTACTAAGTTGTAAGGATGAGGCACTACTTGTATCCCACTTTGCAAAGTATAAAAGGCTGCCACATAGTCCTCACATCACTGGACACTTGAAGGACAATGCAAGATAAGAAGAGTAGTTAACGGGCACCTGGGTGGCTCAGTCAGTTAAGCGTCCAACTTCAGTTCAGGTCATGATCTCACAGTTCATGGGTTTGAGCCCCACATTAGGCTCTGTGCTAACAGTGCAGGGCCTGCTTAGGAGTCTCTCTCTCTGCCCCTCCCCCACTTGCACTCTCTCTCTCAAAATAAATAAATACTCTCTAAAAATTTTTTTTAAAAGGGAGTTAAAATTAACCACATTTTGTGTATAAAACTAGAATAGACCAACATCATACAACTGGATTAGACCTAGGAACTAAACACAGGTTTCCTGACCCAAGTTCAGCACACTTCCCACTGTACTATAATAATGTGGGGAAGAGGGGTTCAGTGGGTTAAGTGTCTGACTCTTGATTTGGGCTCAGGTCATGATCTCACAGTTCTGTGAGTTGGAGCCCCACATCAGGCTCTGTGCTCTGTGCTGACAACACAGAGATCGCTGAGAATTCTCCCTCTCTCTCTCCCCTTCCCCTGCTTGCACTCTCTCTGTGTCTCTAAAAATAAACATATAAACTTAAAAAAATAAATTATTTAAAAAAAATAATGTGAGGAAGAGCCACCAAAAAGGAGGGGAGAACAGTGGTATATAGAAGTAGCTAGTCTTGAACTAAGGATATCTGCAGATATTCCCTTGGGCTCATCTAGCTGTTCATAATACCTCAGTCATTTCCCTCACTATCATCACCTTATTATTCTGGTCTGAACTGTTCTATTACTTAACTCTCTAGGATGAACTCTACTCAGAGTCCACAGTGAACTTCTGGCTGCAAGATCCCAGACTGGTGCTTGGCCTAGGCAGGCTTCCTGACATATATCTATCTTCAGTTTTTCCATGTGGCTCTCCATGTTAGTGGAGAAGACCTGGATTCTAAGCCACACCCAACACCAATCCAAATTCTTAGCCACAGAAAAATTATGAAAGACAGAAAAGTGTACTGAGGCCAGAAGAGCTTGGTTGTAGATATGTTTAAAGACAACAGGAGTGAGGGAGAGAGATGGGGTTGGTAAGTGAACTCTTCACTTGGACCTTGAGTCCTCATTCATTGTAATGCCAAATTTCTGGAGTCCACTTCAATGAACACTGGAAAGAGAGATCTCAGAGATATACTTGGTTCTTTATGAGGTTTGTTCGATATTCAAAGTGGCTGGTGAAGAGCCTCAATTCTTACTCAAAATAAGTCTAAATTTATACCTCCTTCTATGTAGCCTTGTAGCACATGTTTTGCATCATCCGAGGTCATGAGCAGTTCCACAATCCCTCTTTCCAGCAGGGCCTGTTGGATAAACTGAACAAAATGAATCCACTTCCTTTGCTCCCATGGGAAGAAGGAAACATAAGGAAATTAGGGGGGAAAATACAGGTTGGGTTTGCTTGTGCAGTATGTGAGCTAGAGAGAAAGGTTTGAGTTTAGAGTCTGACCATCTGCAATTCAGAAAATTAGAGGGGAACCTTGGTCTCTGTCCTAGCCTGTGTTGATCACAAGAGCACAAAGCACAAGAGCAACTGAGTATGGGCTCTGACAGCCATGGCCACTGCCTCAAGGGGAAAAGCACAAGGCTGAGTTTAATGAGGAAATACTTGAGGGAGGCTCTAAATCCAAGAGAAAGAAAGAAGGCTTTCTCTTGAAGGGGAGAGACCAAGGCTATGGGGATCACAGATAAACTTTGTAAAATTTGGGTCCTACCTAGACACTCAGAGGAAGCAAGGAAGCCTGTCATGGCTTCAAAGAAGGGGGGAATCTAATTTGCAAATTGTATCTACTAATGACAGAGGAGCAGACAGATGGCCAGAGGCCAAGAGGACTCTATCTGTGTGTCTTATTTGTTTACTACATGTCTGGGCCTGGGAGAAAAGTCAAGTGGTAAATTTTGAAAATCAAGAAAAAACAATGCTAGCTTAATGAGATGGTTTTGAGGGGATCTGATGTGATGTCCTTGAGAAAAGTTATGGAGGGGAATCCCTCAGACCTTGTCCAGCCCCAGCAGCCACGGCTGCAGGGCCAAAGCCAGGAGATATGGGGAACTCAATCCTGCCTTCCTTCCTCTCTGGTAACCTTCCTCTTCTGGTAACCTGGTAATTCTTCCTTGCCCAGCTGGCAACTCCTTCCCACTGATTTCCAGGCCATCTCACCCAGGAGTCTCTATGTGGACGTGGACAGTCAACATGCAACCCCACGTTCTGCTCAGCAACCTGGAGAGGAGGTTCAGTTTACACTAGAACTCATCAGCTTCTTCACTGTCGGAAGTAGGGACAAAAAGGGGCCTGATCCATCAGAAAGGCAACCAGGCAGGACTGCAGTTATTCCCTGGCCTGAGACATTACCCCCATGGAGAAGCAAGGGCAATAAAAGAAAGAATGTTAACACTATAGGTCAGAAGGCTGCAGGATGAGAGCCATTATCATTAAGTTCATGAAGCATTATTTATTTACAATGGATGTAAATTCACCAACCCCCAGATTTGAGAAGAATTGTGGGTCACAGAGATAGCAACAGAAAGGAATCATCTTTTCACATCAAGTTTTATCTCCTAATAAAGTTATTTGAGTACACCTTGACAGCCCTCACAATATTGAAGATTCACAGAGACACTGAACTTGATCTCACATATTCTCATCACCCACAGCACCTACCATGGGATCACCCATGCAGGAGAGCCTTGGAAATGCATGCTTGTAAGAGTGTCAGAGCAAGGAAAAAAGCATGTAAATACGGGGACAAATCAAATGTCTCTTACCTTCTGAATATAAGGCATGTAATTTTCATCCTCGGCAAATGAACCATATTCATTTTCCACCTGCACTGCAATGATGGGGCCTCTCTTGCAATACTGAGAGACAAGCAGATCAAGGAAGAGTGTGAAGCTACTGGTGGAAAAAGCCTGGAGTCTCTGGGTTTGCTACTAAGATCACACACCCGGTGCAGTAAGCTTAGTAGATATCTCATGTTCCCTCGGTACTCCTTTCCTCCTCCAGGGCCTGGAGTCAGTCACCTCCAGGCACCTCAGCTATTGCACAGAGTCCTGCCTTCCCTAGTCTTTGAAGATAAGCAACTCCTACAGTTTCCCCTCTATTTCTCATACTAATTAGGTGCTTAAATATGAGTTTCAAACCTACAAACTCCCCTGCTTCCATGCCCGCCCTATCCACTTTCCCCAACAAATGAAAGAAGCATCCCTCCCTCCTCCTGTTTTAGGATAATGCCACCACTCATGCCTGGGGTCCCCCTGCCTCCTACCACCTGCTTGGGAACTTGGCTGTCTGCCCTGTTCCCTCTACCTTCTCTACTGTCAACCTTTCCTTCCAAACCAACTGCCCTATCATCATGGAAATTTATTCAGAACCCTCACACTAGAGAGAAGGAGAGTACACATGGACCCTAATCCTGTTCCCCCACCTACAGTTCTCTTGCTTTCTCCTCTTGAGGAGCCTTATTTCTTGAAAGAGTTACCAGTTGTCTACACTCACTTTCTCTGCTTTCTCACTTTGATTCCACCCCTCAAACCACAATGGTAAACCTTCCAATGCCATCTTACCACCTGTCATCAACAGTGACCTAGTGGTACTGAAATTATAGGTTTGCAATGTTTAACTTAATCTTGCAATGTTCTTCCATACTCAAGTGCAGAATCCTCTCTCGATACTGAAAGCAGAGTGAGCTCTTGACCAGGCTGACCACTTCACCCCCGACATGGTTCCTATTGCCTACAGAGTAAATGCCAATTTTAGAGTGATATTCCCTTTTGGACAATGGGACCCTAGGCCCTGAGTTGGAACAGAAGAGAATGAGTATGTGTAGTGGGTTATCCTCTACAGCTTCACCTTTTGCCTCTTTCCCACCTCACATTCTATGTTCCACACCAGCTGCACTTTTCCAGCTCTTCAGACACCTCATTCTATCCCTTGTCCTCTGGTCTTCACCCCTGTTGGAGACTCCTGACAATTGCTAAGGTCTGCCCACCCTCAGGTCACTGTTTACATTACTTTTCTAGAAAGCATGCCCTTTCTCCCTTGCTGCTTACCCCTATGAGGGGTGGCCTGCACTTCTTCCACTGCAGCAACTATTCTTCACTTTGTAAGTGGTTATTTGTCTCCATGAAACAGAGGCAATGTATATCTTTCTCTCCATTGGAAGCTTAGCTCCTACACAGCAGCTGGCACATAGTAGGTGCTCAATAATTACTTATTGAGTGAACCTAAGTATTCCACATTGATGAGTTGAGAACAATTGTTTGTATTATTGAACCATATCTTCTCCCCAACATGAAGGGTGAGATTTCTAAAATCCCCATCATAGAAGAATTCACAGTTGATCTTATAAAACAAACAGGTTGAGAATGAAATCCCAAGTGAAATAATAAATAGACTCTAAAAATTATTTAAATACAATAATTAAAACAATAAATGTAACCAATTAAAAAACCTTCAAATACTAACAATTTAGTAATAATAGGCCTTTTAAATTTCATTTGAACTTATAATTCCTTGCTTCTTAAAAGTTTCCTAAGATTTCCCACCTCATGATTTCAATGGGATATTTATAAATTTGCTTTGCTTGCTGCATCTGTAGTAATGCTACATGGCATTTGTACTTGTGCTTGAACTTCTAGCCAAACATTCAAAGTCTTTCTAATTTTAAGGCTCATAGATTTTTGCTCCTGCATCTGGTCCCATCTAAATGCCAGAAACATATGGCTTTCAGCCCTTCTTATAAAAAGATGTACCTCGATTCTGCATAACAGACCCAAAGTTTAATTCTAAAGATGATGCCTTCTTCCCCGCAGCATTGCTCATCTCTCCTACAGCTGTACTACTGAGACATTATTCCTAATCTGCTTTCCCTTTATTTCCATTCCTAATCTCCTGTTCTTTATAATTATTCTAAGAGTAACTCTCAATTCACAATTGAGAATTAGTTATACAGGGCCAAATCTGCATCATATTTTCCCCAAAAAAGAAGAGTCTAGTAACCTCTTTATTGGTCTACTACATAACTGGTTTTTATCCCCACTCAAGATATATCAAGAGATATGCTCTTAAAATAAGATTTATTTTTATTTGAATAATAACCATGTGTCTCCTCTTGTTTGTAAGAGTTCTATTTTAAAAATCAAACATAACGACCAAATAATTCTTGCCTTGTAGGCTGCATGGTATAATATTTGTTCTTTTTTATCATATACTGATCTGTGGGCTATGGGTACCTTGCATAAGATCTGGAGACTCCATGAAGAAAGGAAAATGCATCGTGTCTGTGTTCTTTGCATTTATGAAACTTAAACAAACTGGAATGTGAGCAAGAGCAAATACACTCACACAGGTACAAAGTGATATGTGAACCAAGTTATGCAATAAAGCATAAATTTAAAAAATCAAATGTCCATGACAAGGTACTAGTTAAATGAATTATGATATATCAATATGTGGAATGCTATGCAGCCATTAAAAAGAATGGGTTTCAAAAATATTTTTTTAAATGACAAAAAATGTTCAGTGGGAATTGCATTTTTTTTTTATTAAAAAGTATGAGGGGTGCCTGGGTTGCTCAGTCGGTTAAGCAACCGACTTTGGCTCAGGTCAGGGTCTCACAGTTCATGGGTTCAAGCCTCACATTGGACTCTGGGCTGACCACTCAGAGCCTGGAGCCTGCTTGGGATTCTGGGTCTCCCTCTCTCTCTGCCCCTCCCCTGCTCATGCTCTGTCTCTGTCTCTCTCTCAAAAATAAACATTAAAAATTTTTTAAGCATGCATACATACACATACCCATGTGTACGTGTGTGTATAAATAATTTGCTTCTGTATGTGTAGAAAACCTCTGGAAAGATGCACAAAAATCTGGCAAAATTGTCTTCTGAAAAGGCAATTGAATGGCTTTGGTTCAGGGTAAGAGGGGAGACTTATTTCACTGTAATCTCCATTGAGCTTTATCACCACGGGCTTGTATTAACTATTTAAAACAACAAAGATAATTTAAGGGTAAAAATAAGCAGTATGAATATCAGTGAGTTTAATGAATATCAAATACATTCAGAACAATGACAACCACAAATGAACACGCTTTGTCAGTCCCTTATAAGATGTGTGTCTTTCTAGAAACCTTGGGGGAAAGGCTGCACCTAAGACGAAGATCTAGAACTGAAAATTGTAAGAATATCAGCTTCAATTCTCAAAAATATTAGGCATGGCCTATTCTGTGAACAAGAGAGAAAAATTATTTTCCTAAATCAAAGATAAGAAAGAAGGAACAGGAAATTTGCTTTACCTGGAGAGGAACGACTCTGGAAATCAGGTGGTCAAAATACTTATTAACGGCTTCAACAAAGCCCTTGTAGGTTGTTCTTAATATCATCTCAGGGTCTTGCAGCAACCAGCTGGGAGTGAAAGAGGACAAGCTCAGTGTCTGAGGTGGGAAGGCAGAGGTGCAGGGGAGGGGGCCGGACATGACAGCCTGCCCCTTTCCAGAGCTCTCTTTTGGGCAGTTTTACATTCTCTAATCTCATGTCCATGGTCCTGGAGCATTTAGGGGTCCCGAAGGGAAGTGTCCATGTCAGCCTTTTGGGCCATTCTCACAGATTTAGAAGAAAAGATACTACCTCCATCAACATGACACATTACAATTTACCATCAAGATTTGTACACCCGCAAATGAGTGGTGGTTTAACCTCTCATTGAATACTCTCCTCCATTCTTGTTCAGTTTATTTAAAACATTTTTCATGAACACAATGTATGTACCTTATGCAGAGGGTTACATTTCCTCAAAGACCTAAGACTTCCAGCATGGAACAGGAGCTTACAAGCCAGTAAGTTTGTCCCCAGGTCAATCTGTAAGGTGCTGGGCAAGTCTTTCAGCTAACATGCACCATGAATTGTTGCTTCCCTAAAGCTCACTCTTCCTTCAAGGGTCAGACATTTTCTGCTCCTGAGCTGGAATGGGAAAACAAGCTCACCTTGGAGAAAAGCAATTCCTTTACATGAAAAGGGGAGTAAAACTGCTTATCTAGGGGCAGAGCCATGAACTAAATGGGTGGTCCTGTCAGTTTGTGGAGATAACAGAAGAGCATTCTTAAATTCTCACCCTGAACCTTTGTTGTTTGGATTAAGAACATGCATCACAGAAAAGAGAAAAAGGCAAAGAAAAAGGAGAGGGAAGGGAGTGGATCTGAGGGAACTTAGTACAGAGAACCTGGTCTTCCACTGGCAAAATAAAAGAAAAATCAGACATCATCAGAACAAGCCCACCTATCACGATCTACAGCTTCTCTTCCCATTCTTCCCACTACTGGACAGAGTTGGGCATAGCTCCAGTGGGGCAAGAAGACTATGATCATCCTGATGCTTCCTTTCCCCCTGCATATTCTTGGCCACATGCCTTTAGCACTAGGACGATGTGTCATCTGTAAAATGAGGATTACAAGATCACCTATATCTCTATTACTGCAACCATTGCCTGAGACAATGTGTGTAAAGCACATAACAGTGCAAGACACAGATGATGTCTTCGTTTGTTATTAGACTGAAGTTTTATGTTTAGTAAAGCCAACAACTTTACTACACCCACAACTTTGAACTCAGAGCCCCGCTCACCTGGGCAAGCCCCCGAGGTCGATCTCACCGCAGATGTAGGGGCCTGGACGCAGAATCACCCATAATCCGATCTCTGCAGCCATCAGCACAAAGGCCCTAGGGAAGTCAGTGTCAGCAGCTCTCAAGACATCAGGGGGGAGGGTGGGGACGAGGCTAGCACACATCACAAGGTGGTGGATCTGCCTGGCTCCTCCCATCCCTGCCTTCAGAGGCTCTGGGAGCTGGGTTCTCCCTTGCTCCCAGCTCAGGACCTTCTGCACAACTCCACTGGGGGGCAAGAGGACCAAGGGCATCAGACAGGATATGGGGAGGGGTGAGGGTCCTAACAGTGAACCTGACCCCAATGGACTTACACTAGAAGGGCAAGCCCTGTCCCAGCCGAGTGTCTGCAGAGCAAGACAGACACTGGGGATTAGGCACCTCTGAGCTGCAGTGAAAAGGTCTGAGCTCAGAGGAGGCAAATCCAGACCCCTGAGAGTAACAAGTTCATGGCTGGAGAGCACTTGAGTCCTGAGAACAAGGTTCCAGACCCCAGACTGTCTCTGGTTCTCAATGCAGAACCAAGATGGCCCATGGTTCCTAATCAAACCCAAGAGGCCACCTCTCTGCCTCCCCACCCTGGGCCAGGCCACAGAAGCAGCAACAGCACTTACTCCAGGTCCAGGTTCCCAGAGAAATCAAATTTGCCTCTTTGGGGCTCATGGAGGTTCCATGGAACATAGCTGTAATAGGGAAAGGGGAGGTAAAATAAGCATCTTTTTATTTCTTTCTTCTAAATTTCTAGGTCAGTTCCAAATCCATGTTAACACCTGGGATAGCTCTATTTGGCAATAAGTTGAAGTTTCCAATGGCAATTAAATCTGTATTACATGAACAATGACTATTGTCAATAGTTCTTTTCTTTATTAACCAGCTGTGATCCAAGCTGCCAATAATCTTATGATTCTAGATTCCATGGATTTATATGAGTAAACTATCCTACTCACCACCCCATTGTCTGTACTACCCATTAAGAAAATAAAGAAAAGGATAAAACCCACAGATGTCTATATATGCCCAATAAATTTTTGCTAAGAATTAATCAAAATAAGACTAGAGGAGGACTTTCTACGAGGATAATGGAGATAGAATAAAGAAAAGTAGCACCTTTAGATTTAGCAAGAAGGGCCATGCCAGGGCCCTCCCCTATAAGGCTGAGTCTGCAGGGCCAAAGGGACATGTGTAAAATTTTTGTTAGGTGCTATTTTTATTAGGTGACTATCTTTTTTGTGTGTGTCACCAACAAAGTTCTTGAGTATTGTGCCCCTAACCTCGTGTTTGTCATTAGCCCTGTAGTTCTTGTTACACAATTTTGCACAATGTAGATTTGTAAGAATGCATATGTTACATTATGGGAGAACTGATTGTATTTCAAGATCTTTTGTTGTGAAGAAACATGAAGAGTTGGTTTGCTAAAAACTTAAATATGTATGATTGTTTATAGCTATACACTGAGAGAACAGAATGAAAGCATTTTGCTAAATGATGCTCACAAGTGACTTACTTCAAAAAAATATTACTGGAAAAAGTTGAAAACAAAAAGATGGAAAAAGATATATATGAGGCCATCTTAAATAGGAGGCAAAATAGATTTTAAGACCAAAAAATCCCTCACAAATAGATGTTGAGAGGCATCAAAAAATAATAAAGGAAACAATCCATCAAGAAAATATAGTAATCATGGCCTTACATGCTCCATAAACATGGCTTCAAGTTAAAGAGGAGTTTACTGAATCAGAGAAGGGTATAAATCCACAGTCATAGTGGGAAGATTTAAAATACTTCCCTAAGAAACAAAGAAAATAATAGAAAAAAGCCATATGGATATAGATTTGAATAACACAAATGAAAGGCCAGATCTAAGAAATATGTAGAGTATATACATTCTTAAAAAGCACATGCAACAGTTGTAAAATACAAAATAAATCTCAACAAATTTCAAAAACATACATCACATAGTCCGTGATCCCAAGGCAAATGTAACCACACTAGAAAATTATGCTTGACAATGATAAAAAGTTAAATAAATAAATAAATAAATAAATAAAACAGCATATTCCCAAATAGCTCAAATGTTTGAGAACAAACGACATTCAAAGTATTACACAGCAACATCCATTCTGAAACTTCATAGTAGCAGGAATAAAGAAGAGAGTCTAAACGCTTTTGAGCAAACAGATCACACACCAAGGATAAAATATCACAATGGCATCTGATTTCTCAGTAGCAACATGGCAAACTAGCTAGAAAATTCAGTCTTCAGTAGCTGGGGAAGTGCTACATGGAGACCGCGCTAAGTGGAAGCGCCCCCACTAAGTGGAAGCCAAGTGGGGATGGTGAATTAAAATGAAGATTCAGCTTTCTGAGGCAAGATGGCAGAGAAATAGGGAGTTCCATACTTCCTGCCCACATCTCTCAAACAAAGAAGGGCTGAAGCCAAAGGACACTGAACCGCAAGAATCTGGGAGGAAAAGAGACAGAATCCACTAAGAAGACAGCCTCAAAGGTGCATGATTGTGAACTGGGGAAGATAAAAACAGGCTGGGACCAGGAGGCAGGGAGAGGAGGTAGCCCCCTCCGCGGAGAGACAAGGGGAAGAGAAAGAGTGGCTGAAACTGCTCATAGAACTGTCCCTGGAGAAGAAAAAAACCTCAGCCCAGGAAGGAGAAGGACTCTATCATCCCATCTCTAACCACACGGTGTTTGGAGAGAGATCCTATCTCTAACTGCTGTGCTTTCTTTGGGCTGAGTGTCCCGGTCCCAGTCGGCACCAGGAGGAACTGCTCCCTTATTCCCCCTACTCGATCCCCGGCTAGGAAGAGGACCGGCCTGCAGGATTTCGGGTGGTATCATTAAGGCATGCAGGCTAAGATCTGGAAACAAGGCAGAGCTTTGGACATAGAACACGGCCCACCTTGGCTACACCCTAGGCACAGAGAGATCCGACCCAAAAGAGTGATTTGAAATGCTTGGTTCGAGAAGGGACTGGGACGCCACCATTTTTCTTCCCACAACCACCAAGGCGGGGTCTCAGGGAGCGGCCTGCAGGACCCCCACGGTGGAGGCGAGGACCTGCCTACACCAAACCACGCCCATCCACGCTGGAGAGCTGCTTTTTTTTTTTTTTTTTTTTTTAACTGGAGCCTGGAGCAAGACCAACATTGATGCATTGCTGTGATTAACACTAAATCAATTCTTGCTATTCAGATATATTTTCCCTTATCTCGTTCTTGTCTCTCCCCTCTGCTCAACTGGGCACTCTTGATATTGGCTTGCTTAAACAGTCACATTTAATCTATTCTCTTGAAGCATAATTTACACCCCTGTCGTTACCTTCCTTTTTCTCTCTCTCTGGAATAATCAGACTATATAATTTCTCTGGGTAACATTATCTTTGTTTCTTTCTCCTCACCTCCGATCATATTCTCCTTTTTCTCTCTCTGAATTAAGCCTTTTAGTCTCTATGCCTGGTCAACATTCAATTTCTCTTTCTCCCCACCCCTGTCATTTCTCTCTTTGTATATGCTCTTCCATCAGCACTGCCTCCACCTGGTTCTTTATTTGTAGCTGAGATTTCTGGTTGTATTCTTTTAGACTGCCATTTGTCTTTTGATGTTTTTGTTTTTGTTTTCCTTTCAGTTTGCTTGTTTGTTTGATTTGTCTGTGCATTTGTGTGCTTTTGTTCCCTGTGTGTTTGTCTATTTTCCTTTCCAGGGCTTCCTCAAGAAACAAGTCAAAGTACACATGGTGGAGAGTCCCAAATACATTACGAGCAGGGAAATAAAATAACCAAAGGCACAACAAGAGAGACCAAGGTACACCATTAAAAGAACACTTCCTGAATGGACAGGCTGTGGACAGTCAATGAGCCTCCTTTAATATAGCAATCCTCACAAGTGCAGAGTGCATAACAAACTTTTAAAACTGACAAGAGACAGAAAGCTAGCCAAAATGATGAAACGGAAGAACTCTCCTCTAAAGAAATTCCAGGAAGAAATGACAGCTAAAGAATTGCTCGAAACAGATATAAACAACATAACTGACCAAGAATTTAGAACAAAAGTCATAAAATTAATCGCTGGGCTTGAAAAAGGCATGGAAGACACCAGAGAAGCTATTGCTACAAAGATTATGGACTTTAAAAATAGTTGTGATGAATTAAAAAATGCTATAAATGAGGTGCATAATAAAAGGGAGGTGGCCACTGCACAGATTGAAGAGGCAGAGAGGAGAATAGGTGAATTAGAAGACACAATTATAGAAAAAGAGGAAGCCAAGAAAAAGAGAGAGAAATTGATTCAGGAGCATGAAAGGAGAATTCGAGAAATGAGTGATGCAATCATATGGAACAATATCCGTGTCATAGGAATTCCAGAAGAAGAAGACAGAGAAAAATGGGTTGAAGGCGTACTTGAACAAATTATATCTGAGAACTTCCCCCATATCTGAGAATTTCCCCAATCTGGGGAAGGAAACAAACATTGAAATCCAAGAGGCACAGAGAACTCCCCTCAGATGTAACTTGAATCGAACTTCTGCACAACATACCATAGTGAAACTAGCAAAATATAAGGATAAAGAGAGAATTCGGAAAGCAGCTAGGTATAAAAAGGCCCTAACATACAAAGGGAGACACATCAGTGTAGTTGCAGACCTATCTACTGAAACTTGGTAGGTCAGAAAGGAATGGCAGGTTCAATGTGATGAACAGGAGAAATATGCAGCCAAGAATCCTTTATCCAGTGAGCCTGTCACTCAAAATAGAAGGAGAGATAAAGGTTTTCCCAAATAAACAAAAATTGAAAGAATTCATCACAACTAAACCAGCCCTACAAAAAATCCTAAGGGGGACTCTATGAGAGACACAAGGTACCAGAGACACCACTACAAGCATGAACCCTACAGAGAACACAATGACTCTAAACCCATATTTTTCAATAATAACACTGAATATAAATGGATTAAATGCTCCAATCAAAAGACATAGGGTAGCAGAATGCATTAAAAAAACAAAATCCATCTATTTGATGTCTACAAGAGACTCATTTTGGACCTGAAGACACTTTCAGATTGAAAGTAAGGGGATGGAGAAATATCTATCATGTGACTGGAAGTCAAAAGAAAAACGGAGTAGCCATACCTATATCAGACAAACTGGACTTTAACGTAAAGGCAGTAAAAAGAGATGAAGAAGGACATTATATAATAATTACAGGGTCTATCCATCAAGAAGAGCTAACAATTATAAATGTCTATGCACCAAATTCGGTAGCACCCAAATATATAAAACAATCACAAACAGAAACAATCTTATTAATAAGAATGTGCGAATTGCAGGAGACTTTAATACTCCACTTACTGCAATGGATAGATCAACTAGACAGAGAATCAATAAATAAACAATGGACCTGAACGACACATTGGAACAGATGGATTTGACAGATGTATTTAGAACTCTACATACTGAGGCTAGGGAATTCACTTTCTTCTCAAGTGTGCATGGCACATTCTCCAAGATAGATCACATGCTGGGTCATAAAGCAGCCCTCAATAAATATAAAAGAATTGAGATCATACCATGCACACTTTCAGATCACAATTCTATGAAACTTGAAATCAATCACAGGAAAAGGTCTGGAAAACCCCCCAAAAACATGGAGGTTAAAGACCACCCTACTAAAGAACGAATGGGCCAATCAGGCAATTAGAGAAGAAATTAAAAACATATGGAAACAAATGAAAATAAAAATACAACAATCCAAACTCTTTGGAATGTAGCAAAGGCAGTCCTAAGAGGAAATTATATTGCAGTCCAGGCCTATTTCAAGAAACTAGAAAAAGAGCAAATTCAAAATCTAACAGCGCACCTAAAGAAACGAGAAGCAGAGCAGCAAGAGCACCCCAAACCCAGCAGAAGAAGAGAAATAATAAAGGTCAGGGCAGAAATAAACAATATAGAATCAAAAAAAAAAAAAGCAGTTGAACAGATCAATGAAACCAAGAGTCGGTTTTTTGAAAAAATAAACAAAATTGATAAACCTCTAGCCAGGCTTCTCAAAAAGAGAGAGCACCCAAATAGACAAAATCACGAATCAAAAATGGATTTATTAAAACCAATCCCTCAGAAACACAATCAATTATCAGGAAATACTATGAAAAATTATATGCCAACAAACTGGACAACCTAGAAGAAATGGACAAATTCCTAAACACACATGCACTACCAAAATTCAAATGGGAAGAGATAAAAAATATGAACAGACCCATAGCTAGTGAAGAAATTGAATCAGTTACCAAAAATCTCCCAACGAATAAGAATCCGGGGCCAGATGGCTTCCCTGGGGAATTCTACCAGATGTTTAAATCAGAGTTAATACCCATTCTTCTCAAGTTATTCCAAAAAATAGAAATGGAAGGAAAACTTCCGGACTCATTCTACAAAACCAGCATCACTTTGATTCCCAAACCAGACAGAGACCCAACAAAAAAAGAGAACAACAAGGCCAATATCCTTGATGAATACAGATGCAAAAATACTCAACAAGATACTAGCAAATCAAATTCAACGGCATATAAAAAGAATTATCCACCATGATCAAGTGGGATTCATTCCTGGGTTACAGGTCTGGTTCAATATTTTCAAATCAACCAATGTGATACATCACATGAAGAAAAGAAAAGATAAAAACCATATGATCCTGTTGATAGATGCAGAAAAAGGATTTGACAAAATACAACATCCTTTCTTAATAAAAACCCTCGAGAAAGTCGGGATTGAAGGAACTTAGTTAAACATCATAAAAGCCATTTGTGAAAAGCCCACAGCTAATATCATCCTCAATGGGGAAAAACTGGGAGCTTTCCCCCTGAGATCAGGAACACGACAGTGATGTCCACTCTCACCACTGTTGTTTAACATAGTGCTGGAAGACCTACCATCAGCAATCAGACAACAAAAGGAAATAAAAGGCATCAGAATTGGCAAAGATGAAGTCAAACTTTCCCTTTTCGCAGATGGCGTGATACCCTCCATGGAAAACCTGACAGACTCCACCAGAAGCCTACTAGAACTGATCCATGAATTCAGCAAAGTCACAGGGTACAAAATCAAAGTACAGAAATTGGTCACATTTTTATGTATCAGTAATGAAGCAACAGAAAGAGAAATCAAGAAACTGATCCCATTCACAATTGCACAAAAAAAAAATAAAAATACCTAGGGACTGGGGCAAGATGGCGGAGAAGCAGGGAGCTCTGTAATCCGCGCATGCCCGTATGGATTGAACTGAGAAGGACTGAAGGGATAAAACTTGGATTTGCAAGTGGGGGAAAGAAGAAACAGACGTCAGAAAGAAGACAACCTCAAAGTTGCCTGAGTGAGTGACTGTGATCTGGGAAATTAGGGGACGGGCCGGTCCCGGTGGTGCAGGGAGAAGGAGCCCCCGAGCCCAACACAGGGAGGGTGCGCTGTGCCCCGGAGAGACAAGGGGAAGAGAAAGAGAGACGGAAAACGCTCATAGAACAATCTCTAAGGGAGGAAAAACTCACCCGTCTCCCCATATATAACTGCCAAGCGCCAGGAGAGAAATCCGTCCCATCTGGCCGGTGAATTCTTCCTTGGGTGCAGCGGCAGCGGCATCCACTCCAAGCCGCACCGGGAGCGGCGGCGGCACAGATAAAGGCGGCGGCAGCGGTGCGAAAAGCGGCGGCGGCGCCGCCAAGAAAGGCGCCTTGAAAAGCGGCAGCAGCTGCGGCGGCAGCTCCGCAAAAAGGGTGGCACGAGCTCGGCCGGGAGGCCAGCCGCCAGTGGGAATGCATCTCATCCCCGGTGACGGTGTTGAACTGCAC